>VZTM01007939.1:44885-70055 GCA_013400555.1 Jacana jacana
GAAGAGGAGGAAAACAGAGGAGATTTCAACTCCAGCAAAACTGAAAACAGCATCTATATTCCTATCAAAAGCAGAGGAAGAAATATCTCTCAATTAATAACAACTCTTGGGTTTCCAGACATTGCAATCTCATACATAAAAACAAAAAAATTACTTTACTTGATTTTAAATGTGCCTGTTCCAAATCTAACAGACACAAAGGCTAGAGGCTCTCAACTGCTCAAACCCACGTGACTACCGTTCACCTCAGGCAGACAGCCATACGTAGGCAGAATTGTTTTCTGAGGGTACATCCATAATGCAGCTGAAGTAACTTTGAAATAGGATTCCTGTACCAAACTCCTCAAGCAGAAGCCTTAGGGTGTCTGTTTTTGGAAAATTATGCACAGTATTTTAAATTTCTTAAACACATTAATGCACAGAAAACCACCTCCCAGCCAACAGGCTACCAAACTGAACAACTTTTGACCTGAGGCTTATAAGAATATTTGACTGTAAAGAAGGGTAAAGGAGAGAAAAATCTTCCTGTCCTGTAAAACATCCCTATGGGTGGCCCCAGAGTAAAAAACTGTGGGACTGCTGACAAGGCTGAACTGAAGGGATCCATAGAGATCACTTCATCCACCTTTCTGTTTATGGCACTGCCATGCATCATCATGGGCCATCAAGGTCCATGTCCAGCCAAGTCTTCAACATTCCAGCAAGGGACAGAAGGGACAGTCCTCCAATCCTCTCAGCAATTTACTCCAATGTGTAATTATTCTTTTTTTTTTTTTTTTCCCTCTTTCTTCTCTTCTTTTCTTCAACACACACAATTTTCTCTGAAATATTTGGACAGAATCTGCATGGTTGGAAAGGACCTCTGAGATCATGAAGTCCAACCATACACACGCAAAACTCCCCTACATCTTGACCACTACAGCAGGCCCTGAAATGCCACAACTACATGTTTCTTAAATACCTCCAGGGATGGTGACTCAATCACCCCCGGGCAGGTTGTTCCAGTGCCTGACCACTCTTTCAGTAAATTCTTCCTAATATCTATTCTGAATCTCCCCTGCCTTCTTCCCCACAACTGCTTTTTATGTACTGTAAGACCAAATTATCCAAGCCTTCTCTCCTCTAGGCTGGAAAAGCCCAACTCCTTAAACCTTTCTTCATGTGCCAAGTTCTCAAACCCACTAGTCATCTGGGTGGCCATAACACGTAACAGTGTATACTGTTATACATAATACAATAAATCATAACGATCACACATCTCTCCTTGGGATGCTGCAGTACCCATACTTCCAGAGACATGGAGGCACCACAAGATAGGACTGACTCCTTGTGCTTGATAATGCTACCAAAGCAAAATATTTCAGGTGGTTTCAACTGGGTGAGTCTCAGCTATGCTTGCTATTGACTGTTCAGGCATCAAAGAGACTTGTATTCCTGACAGCATATAGTCTCTTCAAACTAAAGTTTTAACAAGCTGTTCAAGGATCTTAACTTGGCTCAGGATTTTAAGAGCAGATACTTTAAAACAGTCATAGAGCAAACACCATCAGTAAATGTTAGCTCTCTCCCTGCTTGCAGGGGCTTTACTAATCTGCCTCAGTTGTAATGTTGAGGGTTTAAAATAGAAAACCTTACAGAGGAGAAGTCTAAAACCTGAGCAGCATCTGCAGTGCAAGAGTGAGGTGATCACACTCAGTTTCTCCCACCCAAGCTACTTCTCTCTGCAAGGAGGGCACATTTTAACTTTAAAAATCACCTGACTATGGAGTGACTCTGGAGATCCAGAGAAAGCTTGTTTGAATACCGTCTGTTCCTCTGCACCCTTGGTTCACTCCTGGTACCCTGTCAGGATGTCCCTGGCCACAGGACAGAGGCACTGGATGCACTGGTGTCTCAATAGCTGTGCCAGAGGGACACACAGCCATTTACCTTCATTGTTCTTTTTAAGTGCCTTTTGGAAGTATGCTGCAAGCATTCCCCCGAGGAACCATTTGTATTGTGCATCATTCAGTCTCATACAACAGACTTGAGGAGAGTCCTAGGGTTTTTGGTTTTGTACCCTTGCTTTTTCAAGGTCATTGTAGTGGGTAGGGGGGTGGGGAAAACACTGTTTTGGTCTTGGTTTATTTTTACTGCATTCTCACTCCCCTTCCTTTGCTTTTTTGAAACAGACAAATCCTTCCTTTGCTTTTTTGAAGCAGACAAATTTTCTTCCTGAAAACCTGAGCTCTGCCCTGTATGAAACCCAGATTTTACTGTTGTAACACATGTGCTCCCTAAATCACTGCACCAAGTCATGCACATGCAATTCTTCTCAGATGCACCAACACTACTGCGATGACAGCAAGTAGTATTTTCCTGTGGTGACAGTATTCAAGCAAACACTCCTGTGTCTATAACAACAGTTTAGTACTTCAACATGGAGAAGAAATTTTCCTCCTGCCCCAGACTACCATTTCAGCCACAATTTTTGCCATTTGCTTGAATTCCCTCCTTCTGACCATGACATGCCTTTGTTTTAAGTGGGGACGGGATCTCATACTGCTAATGAAGTGAGCAAACAGATAAAACCTCTGCATTTGTACTGGATTTCATGTTCAGTAATATTTTACAGTTTGGGTATGCTGCGTGATTGATATGCTAGTACCAGTGAAGTGACTGTCTAAGGACTTCTTAAAAACCCACCTATCCTACAGGACAAGACTTTTCAAGTAGAAAATTAATGTTTATACAGTAGAATATGCTTTGCCAAGAAAAAAAAAAAAAGAAATCTCAGCCTCAGAACTCTATTTTAGCCAGCTGTTAATTTGTACTCAATCCATTTAGTTTGAAAGCAGTTTAAACAATCCAGGAAAAAACATGTAAGTCATCAAACATTAAGCATGGCCATATTCTTGATGTTGGGCTAAGAAAGAAACTATTTCTTTAATAGCAGAATATGCCATTTGTCTCCCCTACACAAAAAAAAACAAAACAGGCAGGTGCTTTATTGCAATTTGCACAGCAAAACTGAGCCTCGCTTGGTGTTTCTTCATTGCTCTGCTCCATTTTGAGCATCAGGTGAAGCTGAAGTTTTGCCATGTTCCACGTGCCCCACCATCGATTTCAGCTGACACTGGAAACCTCTGCCCAACACAGGAGAAACTCAGACTTGGTGGGGAGTAAGCAGAGAAGCAGCAGATAAAACCTTGTGAAGTAGCACAGAAGTGCAAGTAGAAGGGGGTCACCCATCAGGCAAGTGGCCTTACTTATTACTGTCACATCTGACACGCTCCAGCTGTTCTTCCAGCCCCCTGCCACCTCTTCTTCAGTAAGAGCAATTATTCATTAAAAAAAGAAAATAATTTAACCACACAATAACTGTTTGCTCTAACAATACACAAGGAAAAGTAAAAGGGAGATAGGGTACAAATATATCCCATATTGGAGAAGGGCTCCCCAAAATCTCCTAGAACTAATGCAAACAACTCTCCTTATCTACTAAATTGCTGAGGAATGTGGGGTACAGACCAGAAATTGTTTATAAGACACTCAAACTCTGTGACAGGGAAAACACAGCCATGTTGACCTCATTATTGCCTGTGTTTTTTTAATTGTGATCTTTCTTCTACAACTCTCCCGCTCCATCTGAAGTCATTTCCCACCTCCCAGCTGCACCCCTCGGTCAGCAGCATGGACAACTTTCTGTTTCCATTCCTGTAGATACCCAAAAATTTCCAACCAAAATGGAAAAGTTCACTTTTCAAGTCAGTCATGGATCTCAGCTGGGCACCCTTTGGAAAGGTATTTTGTTGTCTGTAGTTTTGGTTTGTTTTATTTATTTTTTTTTAAGTCCCCAGGAATTTTGCTAAATTATCTTGGCGTGATTACATGCAATAATTACAAGAAAATAGAGATGCAAGCCCAAGAAGTCAAGGCCTTTATAGACTAATCACTGGAGTGAAACACCTTCAGCTAAATCTTTTTCCCAAATAATTCAAAAGCGTGTGGACAAATCCTGGTTAAAAATAAACAAATACCTAATTAAAATTAAAGGAGTAGTTTCTACTACCTCTTGAGATTCAAAATTGCACTTCTTTGGTATCACGGAACATTCTGAGAACATAAACTGGGCAATGTTACATCTCAGGACATTTACACCCTGTAAATTTTGCATTTTAAAACATTAAGTATTACATATATTTATTTGATCAATATTGAGAAATACTTAATCTGGTTTGATCTTTTTCTTCCAGGTCAAGTGAATACAAGTCCTCATTCCACATCTATCTCTTTGATCCAGGTGAGGTCTAAATTCAAAAGATTCCTTTGATGTTACAGGTTGGCTCAGGAACCCAGTGGGTGGCTGGCTAGAGCTCCAGAAAAGCCCTTCAAAAGGTCCTGAAGCTGAAGTCATGCCAACCTTAGGCTTTGTGGTCACTTTTAAAACTGCTTATTTGTTTCCTCCACCTGCAGTTTTCAGGTAGTCACAGAGCTCAGTCCCTGGGAGACCAGCATGTGGTCCTTCACAGCAAGTTTCCAGACAGACAGGCAAGTAAATATGTATGATCCTAGCTTTGTGACAGATGTCAAGAATCTCTAAATGTATTAAGGGGAGGAGGGTTTTACTGCCATAGCAGTAAGAGACAACTTGTGCAATTAACACATCTCCCTTGCCCAGGATCTTCCCCTTCTCCCCTTCATCAGATTAGGGGTGGGACAGGAAAAATGCAGCCCTGCCAATAGGCAGTGGGACTACTACAATAATCTATTTGATTAAAGCAAAAGCCTGCATGCAAGTAGCATTAGCATTTAAGCAGGCAAAAATACCTGAAAAATACCAAAATGTTCAAGATTAAGGACCCCTAGCTCAATGCCAGTGTGAAGATGTGAGCTGTAAATGGGCTGTTCCTACATCTGCATGAGTGTGTGTTGGAGCATACAGGCTAATCCAGAGTATACCCCAAAATGGACATCACCCAGTGAGTTATTCAGAAAGGGACAAAGGACATCACCAGATCAGGATCTTAGCTAGGAGCTGAAGGCTTTCCAAAAAGCCTGAACCCTGCTTTTGTGGGTTATACAATACCACATTTCTTGTTCAATGTATTTCTTATATATATATTAAATATAGAAATAGGAATTTTGTGAGGCTCAGACACTGAGTGATGGCCTCACAGTCATTTAAGATAACTCTAAGGAGTTACCTTAAAGGTAAATGACATTAAAGGAGCTAACTTGGATACCAGATCCATCACATATGTCAATGCCCATGGTAAACAACAAATATTATTTCTCACTAGAGCTAATTAGCCCAAACTAAATCCTATGCTAATACAATTGTACTGTCAACCAAAGCAGCCTGGATTGTCAAAATTATGTATTCTCAGCAGATATATATTTTTTTATGGTTTTCAGAAATATTTGGGCAAAAATGAAGAAAGCAAAAAAGACAGTTATCCCTGCAACTAATATGATGGTCATCTTATAGCTGGCCAATTAACACCATCTTCAAATACCCCAAATTGAAAAATTGCCTTTTTTTTTTTTTTTTAGGCACAACTTAAGTGTAATAATCACAAATGCAAACTAATATCAAAAAAATAGAGGCCTCTGTCTTTTATCAATACCAACATGCTAGATTTTCACAGGACTCATCTGGGATAAGTCGGTGCTGAAAGAAATGGGCAACTGTCCATCCTCCAGCAAGGCCAGACCTGCAGGCCGAGGGGCCAGGAGACACTCTCCCACTGGGGAAGTGACAGTCAGGCAGCAGTGGATGGGGACTGAAAACACACTGCCATGTAGGCTGGTCACTACAGTGTCCACTTGGATCCACAGTACTTGGTACTAACTGCCAGCAAAACATTGCTTTTTTGAGCTGCTCTCAGGCCATACAGCTCAGGAGAGATGGATGAGCCCAAAACCACAGAGAAAAAAAAAAAAAAAGGGTAATGAGATAAAGCCTCAAATTTGCTCAAAATTTGCTCAAACATTTACCACAGTTTGCATCATACCATTGCCAGGATAAATGAGACTAAACCTATTTACAGACTTCCCATAAGTGTTGTATTTCAAGACTGAGCTTTCAGCCCCCCCCCCCAAAAAAAGCAGCAGCATCCCTTCTTTAAATGCCTGTTGCCTCTGCCAATCAATCACAGTTACATTGCATTAGGACTTATACCCTCAGCAAGGGAAACATAGGGAAATAGCACCAGGCAGTATTTTCCGAGCTGGGGGGGCAGGAATTACAGCTGTGAAGCATCTGGGCTCCAATGGAACCCACCTTTCCACAGCACCATCCAGAGCCCCAGGATTTAAGGAGAGCCTAACTATGAAAGTGAATTCATAGGAATGATCTAAAGCTCAGCTGGTTTCCATACTAGGAGAGCCGGCAGACACAGTACCAACACTGTACAGCAGCAGCAGAGGCAAACACGCCTGGCAGACGGCTATGCATACTTGCATGACAAATAATCTCATTAAAGAAACAAATTACATATTGCCAACAGAACCCCGCCCGCCCTCCGCGGCTG
The DNA here is from genome assembly GCA_013400555.1 of Jacana jacana. Taxonomy (NCBI): domain Eukaryota; kingdom Metazoa; phylum Chordata; class Aves; order Charadriiformes; family Jacanidae; genus Jacana; species Jacana jacana. Next base: position 51,401 of record VZTM01007939.1, read on the forward strand.
TGGTGCTGTGGGTTTTTACATCAGCCCGCTTCATATGTCGAGGGTATTTGAGCTTGAATAATCGGCCCCCCAAAAATAATCCTTTTGTTTATAGATTGATAGAATCGCTTGTACTGCATCCAAGAAGTGCCAGAAGATTAAGTTGGTAATGAGATTGTACCTTTCCCAACTCTCGTTAGTTTGTCAGGGCAAATAATTGATGTGCCATTTTCTGTTCTTACAACGAGACTGGATTTGCAATTTTGCTTCCCAAGAAGCTGGGCTTTTTAAGGGTTTCTGTTTGTTTGTTTTGGGGGCTGTCTGGGGAAGGAAGGGTTGCTTTGGGTCTACAGGCTTGTTTGGTTTTGTGGTTTGTTTCTCTTTTTTTATGAGATGCTTAAAGAAAAACTCCACAACCTCACACAGGATTTGTAGGCTACAAGACAATACCCTTCCTTCCACATTCCCACTCTCCCTGATTTTACATTATTGGATAATCTTTCCTACAGAACAACAAATAGGATTCCTATGAGCTGTCGTGGGATTGGCCAGCATTCCTCCACAGATACAACACATCAGACCACTCTGAAAAGTGTTCACATTTATGCAGGGCAAACCATAGATCAGCATTTCACATGCTCCTTATAATCCTTAAAGGTCCCTGCATAACTGGATTCATGTCCCAAGGTCACTGCCCTTTACTAACTTGCAGAATCTTCTAGCCATTTGAGTCAAGAACTCAATCTGATGGGTGTCTGTCTCTTTTCCACCTCAAAATGCAGTATTTCATACACTAGCCTCTTGCACAATGACATCAAAGACACACATTTTAAAACATACAGAGTGTACTATCATGGGGAGATGCTGGCATTTGTTACCACTGCATTTTTTATCTTTTTCCTCCCAATATCATGCTAACAAGACACAGTTCCATCTGTCTGCAACTGGCCTAATGACATGGAGAGCTTGGCTTAAAGGTAGAAAACCAGTTCCAATTGAAAAAAAGAAAAAAAAAAAGAAAAAAAGAAAACCAAAACACCACAGAGTTTCTACAACCTCCTTTGAAAAATACGTTACTTTTTCATAGCCAGCAAAGAATAAGAGTGGTTTTTAATCAAATACAAAGGGTAAGACACAGCCTTTCCATCATCAAACACAGGCATCCCAAATTCCTACCAAACACAACATACCAGGCTATCATATAATGAGCTGATACGTTGACACTTGACATTAATTTATGTATACGAGGATAAATACAGTTATGCATAAAACTAAATACAGTCAATCTCATCAGCCCTCACACAGGCTACGTGTGCCGCTTAGGTATCATAACATATAGCTACCTTGTTTATGATGATACATTTTCATACTGTAATTGTAAGTGAATTAAAGGTGAAGACTCTGCAGACTTCTCACCCTCCCACTTTAGGTCATTCTACTTAAAGGTTAGGTAGCATGTTAGTTTTCTGTAACTAGTACTAAAGAAAAAAAACAACTGATACTTATCCCTCCTCCCCAGTCATATTTTTCATTGCTCTGCTCCTTTTCGTATATCCTTAACCCCTGCAACCCTGGAATAAACAGAAATTAACACACTGACTCTATACCTTGCCCGTCTGTGAGTGATTACACAGGATCAGACCTGCGAAATGTCCCGCCCACAAAAATCAAATTTAAAAGACCTAACATTGAAAAAAAAGAATAAGGGAACTGAAAAGGGGAGCAGGGCAGAGGGTTTTGTTTGTTTGTTTGCTTTTTCATTTTTGTTTTGTTTTGTTTTGTTTTTTTTTCCAGGGAGTTATACTTTTTATCTCAGGGGTTTTATGGCTGAATTTTGTTTGCAGCAATACCTCCAGAACTGATTTCCATATGTTTTTTCCACTGGAACGTCCTCCCTGCCTCCACCTAACCCTCCAGACTGCACGGTTGCTTGAATTCATACATCCATCCTGCGTTTCCTTGGAGCAAGTGATAAGTGGACCCATCTGTAAGTATCTGTACTGTGTTTTTCCATTCCAGCTGAGAGCTGGCTGAAGGTCAGAGTATAAATTACGTTTACTACAACACATTTTGATGGGCTGAATCAATACCCATGATCAAGTACACTGTGCAGGCTCCCAACAAGGACAGATCTCCACTCCTGTCATGAATTCTTTCCGTTCTTTAAATCTTAGCTATCTCCATTATTCCACTGTCAAAATAACTGTGTTTTTTGACAATACAGGAAAACACATTCTACAAGAGATGACATTCCTCTCTGAATTCAGTTTAATAAATTCCTTCAGGATTTTTCCACAAAGGCAACAGCAAACAAAAGGGTAGAAGTCTATAGAAAAGTTACCAAATTCAACTATCAAAAGAGTGTCATAGCTCTGCTAGAGAATTAGAAGAGATCCAATTTCCCCACATTTCTGCTGCTTTGTTAAAATGCGTAACTACATGCACAGTCTTCTTGGGATAGAAACTCAATGCTACGTACACCGCTCTGGAAACACATGGGGTTAAACCAATATGCAAGAGAACCATGTACCTGTAGGATACACCATTTAAAATAATCAGACCTAAATGAGCTTATTGTTCTAACACATTACACAGAACAGAGTTTTAGGTGTTCATGGTTATGGGCAGTATACTTCAACCTCTTCACCAGTGTCAAAAGTTTTAAATCACATCTCCAGACTGCAGTTTCCATTTACCATTGGCTGTGGGAGAAATGAGCCAGGGACCAGCAGAAGACTGTTTCAAATGGCTCATTCCTAGTTAATTCAAAATAAAACACCATTTATTCAACCCAAAATTTTAAAAATTACCCTAAAACAAAAGCAAAGAAAAAAAAAATCCAACTCAAAACAAAACCCAAAACCACTGGCAAGAAAAGCACTGCTACCCCACACAAATAAACAGCCCCAAAAAACAAACCACCCACCCCATCACCAAAGAATGCTTTCAAGAACACTTAGAATAACTAAATTTAACATCTTTCTTTGAAAATTTTGGCCAAGTTCTGTTCAGCCTGACTACCACTGGACTAGGAAAAGAGATTCTCTCCTGTAGTAACACCCTAATTTTTTTCTCTTGTTTCTCTCCTAACAGCCTCTCCATTCAATTAAGCACATGACCCCAAATGTACTGAATATTTCTGAGCAACAAGCGCTTAATAAGCACACATGTATAGTCCTGGACCGCATTTAAGTGTTTTCCTGAAAGTGTACATCATTTCAAGATTGCTTTCAGCAGCTATGAATAATTAAACTGAAGCTGGACATGTGATTAAAGATTATGATTAAAGATCTGGCACTTAATTTATCAACAGTAGCTGGCTCCACAACTACATGAACATACACGCTTGTTCTTCTGATCCCAGACAGCCCAGGGACCTGAGGATATATAGTGCACACACTAGTGTGGAATTTATACTACCTCAGTCTGTCCTGGCAAGGTACAGATTTCTCCACAGAGCTTCAAAGAAGGAATTTAGCGTCACAATTACAGCTACCACAGGCTCAAAATGCTTCACACATTGGGAAGCAGGAGGAAGAAGGTCAGAGTAGGCATCTCATACCATACTTCAGATATCAGCCTGGGATGTGAATCAGCACGGGCATCACTGAAATACAGTCAAGGACACAAGCTTCCTTTAATTCGGTAAAGTACATTCATTGACCAGTTGCTTTGGAATCAGTCTTGAGGACACAACTTCTAACACTGAGACATGGAGAAGCTGAAAGCTTTGAAGTAAAACCAGAAAATCATTAGTAATACAGAGAGTTTAATAATTAATAATTTTCAACATTTTATTATAAATACAATGAAAGTAAAAAAAAGAACACCACATCGGTTAGAAACTAGAGTTCAGGGAAGGTCCATTTGTGACTAAGCTGTATTTTCAAATAACCACCATTTTCAACTGTTAAAATCCAGGTATCCCCAAAGATGTGAAAAGACATTCTTTCAAGGGCTGTACAACAGTATGGATTATTGCAGAGACAAGACACTAAAAATGACTCCGCTGATGATCACAATGACACATCCTTCTCTCACACAGCCTTGTTTAACTGAGCAGGAAGAATTTGGCAAGGCAGAAAACAGCAAGTTAAGAGAGAAAGCAAAGAGAAGAAGCACTTAAACCTTAACCTTTATTTTTTGCTTAAATAATAGTAAGAATAGTAAGAAGGATGTCTCTGCTCCCCTAGAGAAGCTCAGCAGATCTAAGCAGGGAGATGAACTGCATTAAACAAGAACAATCTTGATTTTTTCCCCTAATTTGAGTCCAGGCAGAGCTTCCAGAACAAAGAAAGAGATTTACTTCACATCATTTGCTCCTAACAGGGTACTCCACCATATACCTTAGAGAGGACATCTCAGAAAAGAGTCATTTCCCAATCCCACATAACACTCCCCCCACAGGGGTAGAGGCCCAGCCAGCACTCAACAAGATGGATTTCAAAAGCTGTAGAGATTACTTCGAGTCAGTAAAAGCTCTGTGGAAGCTGGATTTACCTTTTAGAGGTACAGCTTCATGGGACAGCTCTTCTGTGATTCACATGAAACAGAAGCTACAGCATCCCTTGTCACAGGATTTGTCTAGGGTTGTTAAAGCAGAGCTACACCGTTCCCTAAGTTTTGGTTGCCTTAAGGTTGTATTACATAGCTATACTTTAACCTGGATAAACTTCTAATCAGCATAGCAACAAATGTACATGATTGGGTTTGGGGTTTTTTTATAGATGTTTAGTGTTTCTTGGCAGAACAAGTTGAAGATTTCATACTCAAGATGCTGTCATTAGAAAGCAAATCTTGTCTTTTTATCAATAATACATAGATAAGGAAAAATAGAGTGTTGTTTTGTAATTGTTAGCTGCTGCATTGGTCCCATGCAGGAAAGACAGCCAACCACCAGACTGCTGAAGAAGGTATCTTCACTGTACCCCACTGACAATAAATGCAACTCACCCTACACCTTCAGGGTGACTGCAGTACATTTGAGGAGAAGGAGCAAACCCCATCACTTAAAGATGTTCTCCCAACCCTTTCACAGATGAAAAAGAAGCTCTTCTAACTCCTTAGTGATGAATTAATTTTGAGTCATTAATTCATGAAGCTCACAGTATCTCAGAGATCTTGATAAGAACTGCCCACTGATAAGTGCTCCATAGTGCTCCGTTTTGCAGCATCTTTATATTTAAAAAAAAACAACAAACCAACAACGTCAAACTTGTGTAGCTTGTGGAGCATACATTACTGCTTCCCCGGGGCTGCAGTAACTCTGTACACTTTTCTCACTGAAAGCATTTCAAAGACAGGTTTTTTTTCACCCTAAACAATCCATATTTTATACCCCACAGTGAGGAAGCCCCAAGGCTCACCTCTCAGCTGTTTAACCATATCAAAGAAAGGTCCACTGGTGCAGGAAGGCCAAAGTACTTAATAATTCACAACTTGCATTATGAAACAAAAGTAGTTTCCAAAAGTCCTTTCCAAGTACAATACCTGCATCCTAGAGAAGTTCAAAGAACAGCTTTAAAAGTAAAGAAAGAGTCAGCTATGAGATCTTGCAATTAACCCAAAGAGGAACCCCACACAGAAGATCTCAACCCTGTGTCAAAACACAAAGGTTAACCCAAAGGTTAATAAAATTCAATTCTAGGACCACAGCAGCTCTGCAGCCAGACGGATGCACTGTGGGAGGGCTCAGGTTATCAGAGAGGAAAGAAATCAGTAAGGACCATGTCAGCCCAAGAACTGAAACTGTGTAAGAAAAAGGTCTGGCCACACTCCATCTAATAAGGATCTGTTTGCTTCCACTTTCCTGAAGATGCATGTGCATCTTTCAAAGATTAATTGGAGTTAAACAGTTAAATTCCCTGTGGTGATGGAGTATGCCAAGAAATGTGGATAACTTGTCCATATTTTCACTTGAATTATGATGGCTGTGAAGACTTGAATTATTCGGTTAAATATCTCTTCACGGTTTGCCACTCCTTTCAGCAAGGAGACACACACATGCAATTTCCTAGAGATTTTTGTGACTTAATTTTTTTTTTTTTTTTTTTTTTTTAGGATAAAGCAGGTATTTTCTAATTGTTTCACAATTAAGATAGACATTTGTATATATATATAAATATCTCATTTATCCTCAACCCAAATGATTATGCTTGACCACAAATATAATACCTGATCTTCCTTCCAGCCATGTAGAAGAGATTGGATCATCCTATAACTAAAGACAAATACAGCCATACACCCCTCTCCCAGGACATTTGTCTCCAGCATGGCAGTAGCAAGGGGTAGCTCCTGCCCGACACAGCGGAAATGAGTATTTGCATGAGAGAGAATACAATGTCGGAGACTGAAGAACAAACCCACCCCCTGGTAGGTAGAGATGAATGTCCCATTCCTGTCCCTAAGCAGTAAGCATACTCCAGGTCACCATTAACAAAGGTCAACAGAGATCCCTAACAGACCACAAACCCAAAACCGAAAAAAAAAAAAGCATATTTTGGCATTGCATTAAGGAATTACCAGGTAGAGATGTGATGCTGATCACTGTAGCATCTGCTCTGGGGTATGTACTGTGTTGTCTCAGCCCCGAGTCCTGTGGAACACCTTTAGAAAGGAAAAAAAAACTGAAAAAGAATTTTCTTAAGTTGCCTCTAACAAAATTAAAAACCGCTTTTAATAAGACATATAGACATGAAAAAAAAAATACTATTACATCTTTACAGGACAAAAACACACTGTGCAGCTCCTTTCTCTTTCTCCAGTTAAAACCAGAAATAGAGCATACTGTGCCCCACATTACAGAGCTTAAGGGATACATTTGGAACTGTAGGGAAAATAAGCACTGCCATACAAAAATACCCAACAAAGCTGTAAAATCCTGTAGTTTAAAATTTAAGGATGCATTGTTTGGACAGGCTGAGGACATAGGACTATTTAAAACATCCTACAAGTCCCATGAGCATACTCTGCACAGCTCCCACCAAGAGGTGCTTCAGCAGCTCTGCCCAGTGCTGTGGACCCAAGGGATGCCCTGAAGACTTGGGGAAGAAACAGCCACAGAGACTGAACCTCTACCTGCCCCAACTGACAATCCACTTGCTCATCCCAGAAGCCAAAACACTCACCGAGGGATGGGGAAGGCATCTGTGTGAGTAAGAGCATCCACTACCCGGCATTTCTACACTAAAAACAAAAATTCCAGAGTGAACTAAATTATTAGGTCCAAGATATAGGTGCCTATCCTAATTACATAGGATCACGGAACTATGAAATTTGAACCTGCACCCAAAAGCCTGCAGGGCTCTGTTTCTGACACTTGCTGCCACCTGTTTTCACCTTTTCTTACCTTAATTCTCTTATCTATAAAACAGGGGTAAGAAAAAAAAATAAAAATCATTGCCTTGAGCTCCCTGTATATGAGATGCTGTATCAGAGCTGGGTATTATACTGAGAGTTATTAAATAAAACCTAACAGGGCCTAACCCATTTCTTAAGGAATATCTCAGCTCACCTAGGATTTTAAAAGAAGTAATCCCAGATAAATCTCATCTCTTCTCTTTTTCTGTAACATGTTTTTCATCCTGTTTTTCTGCTGTGAAATCTCTCAAGTAAATTCCACCTTTTCCCTCTTTTCCTAAAGTATGATGTCAGTTGTCTTTCAGCATTCAGAAACCAGTCTGATCTCCTGGGCTTTATGTACCAGAATTTGGAGTGATAAATGTTTCTGCCTCACCCCCAGGAATTTCAGCTCTTTGTCTTTGGGGTTTACAGGGAGGAGTGACTGAAAGAAATAATACATTTTTCTTCCTTTGCATTGTGTGCTTGTATAAAAAGATTCTAATATAAAAATGGCATTGATAGCAGCAATACTTCTCAATAAAAGAGCTGCTCATAGGAATTATATACTGGATGATACAGCTTCAAATAAGGTCATAATTTATGTTACATTACTTCATTTGATTCTTTGGGGAGTGTTTAAGTTTAGAGCAAAGCACAGTATAGATTTTTGCTACTGAAGAATAATGTCATTAATCGCAATCTATAGCATATTCACTCAATTAAATGAACTTCACTATAAACTACCTTGCTATAAAAATACCACACCCCTTCATCTCACACAGAGCCAGCGTGGGATTACTGGAAGAATTTACTACTCCTATTAGAAAGGCTTATGAAGAAGCAGATGCTAGAATTAAATTTTGGAAGATACACCAAAACCAGTTGCTGTGTAGGATTACAGGGACTTTCCTCCTGCTCCAGCAGGGCTTTTTCAACCTCGTTCTATTACCACATTACCTTCACCTGGCTCAATTTTAAGCAGATGGAGATTTAAAACAGGTAAAACTATTTGAGCAAGCTTTCACCTGTTTTTTCAACCCCAGACCTGACTGACTGTTCAATTCCAACAAAACCTATTTCCCTTCTACTCCCTTCCCTTTCCCTACCCACCTCTCACCCCATGCCAGCTACTGTAGAGATTATTGTCTGAAGGTCTGTTCTTGGGATGGAAATTAAGAAATAATACACAGTTTTAAACTTATTTCTCCTAGAGACAGAACTAGTGTAAATATCAGTGTCATCATCACCTCCGGTGTTTAGCTTTGTGTGTCAAACATCCTAAAACATAAGGCTGCTCAGTTAAATTGTTTCTAGGTTTCATACACTCATTAAATCTTTGTGATGGTTTTTCTCCATCATGTTGATCTCTAAGTAAAAATAACCACTTCTTTTTCCTTTTACTCTACCTTTTTTAAATAATGCATAATTTCCATGAAAACTGTTTCTGTCTGCATTGCAGACCTAAAACAAAACCCTTGCCTCATCTACCATCTTACATCCTATTCAGACTTACTCATTTATACCAAAACTACGGAAATATTTTACTGTTGCAGTGATGCCACATTGTGGAGACAACTACCCAGGCTTTAAGAACAAGCTATGATGACTGCTCAAAGGAGGAACCTCCTGGCCTCTTAATATACATCCTTATGAAAGAGTATGGTACCTGAAAATTAGTATCTCCTGGATTTTTACCACCAGATTGGCATTTATGCTCTGTGCAAGATCTATTGCCACTATAACTGTGTCACTTTTGTATAGTTACACAGCTATGCATTGCAATATATATTCAATAAATAAGTTCTACTCTTATGGTCAGAATAAAGTACACAAGTCCTTGAGGAAAGCAACGCGTACTTCTCCCACACATTTCACCCAAGCAGAGAACAGATACATATGAAAAAATCATCAATTCTTATTTTCTGGAAAGAGCACATGGAAAGCCAAGGTATGTGCTGTGTACTGTGAGGGATGCACATGGAGTCCTCTTTCCTGTTGACGTACACATCTTGCAGAGAAAGGCATGTAATAGGAAAGTCATTCAATTAAACTGTCTTTATTCTAGTTTTTATGTGTAATGACTATCTAATAACAGCATGCATCACCGCAGCAGCCATATTTATAGCGACACGCACGGCTTCTAATGAATATATTGGGAGTGAAAGTTCCTGTGTTTTCCAAAGCTTTGCTGAACAAATTAAAATTTTAATTAATATTCTTTCATTATTTTCTTCCTCTCCCCGTCCCCAACACCCCTCAAGATTATGGACTTGAAAGATAAACAGTACATGATTTTAATGCATGATACAAGCTGAATGCCAAACAAAAATAACCAGTTAGCCCAGCGTCCAGACTCAGCACTGTCACATCAATAGCCAGTTATAAAATTGGTGATTAAACAAACGTGTTTGACCTCACTTGAGAGGTTTCATAACCAGAGGAAGCAATAACTTGATAACCATATTAGATGTTAACATTTAAAAATCAACTGCATAAGATTAAAGTAATAAAGTGATTGATTGCAGCTGAACATTTCCAGTACACCCAGTTGGGGAGGCCTTTTGAATTGCCAGGAATATAATGAAGTCTCTCCTTTCGATTAAGGAGCACTCTCCTGGCTGCTGCAGGTCAGCAGTCCTGTTAAAAGAGGAGCAGCAAGAGTAAGAAAGAGTTGCTGTGCCAACACGTGTCTTATATATATATATATATATATAAACAAACTTACTGGAAAAGAATAGAACTTGACCCTACTTTAAAATTAAGTATTGAATTTAAAAGGTGGGGTTTCCTTAATGGCCTAAGGACATGTTCCTTGGGTACAACCCAGTGGAAGAGATGACTTCGAGAATGACAGTAATTCAGTGCATGCACATGTAGATGTTCAATGACGAAAGAACCAGGACCAAAAGTAAAGCAGAGACACCAACCTCTATTTCAACTTTTATTTTTTTTAAATAAATCTAGTTCACATTATTAACTGTACTAAAATACTTTTTAAGATGATTCAAGCATGATAAAATTAGAGATGAAACAGGGAAAAAACAGAAATCCTAGTTCTTTCTGGATAAACTGACCTCAGATGGACAGTCTTTATACATACAACGGATTAGCTGCTTGTTTTCTCTGAGGATGTGATGCTATTAAAAAACCCCAATGATAAAATGACAGTTAAGCTGTTTGAACATGTGTATTATTATTTTAATTTATTTTTTAGAAGCACCTCCAGAACCTGTAACTTTAATAGGAACCTAACTTTAGGGGCGGAAAGGAGAGTTAGGTCTCAGATCCCACCTGCAGAAGCCCTTTGTTCCTCTGCAAGCACAATGTAATTTGAAGGTATTCATTCAACAATCTTAAGAATTTGCTGATGTTTTCTTGTCACTTGGCACTTCTACAAAAGCTATATTCCCTTATTTTCTAGGGAATTTTGACTAACTAGATATGTTAAAAGAAGTTATGCTTCAGAGGAGCATCATGTTTATACAAATCAGTTTGATTTTAGTTCTTTATATTGGAAACTGGATTTTGTTGCATTTAAATTAATCTGGGGCTTTGCTTGTTCCTTTATTAACTAAAGTGTTAGGGTTTTGTTCAAAGGGTGATAAAACTATCGAAGCCTGTTAGAAGTCCCGCTGATACTACAGTCATATTTCTCAAAGATTTTGTTGATCCAGCTGCCTACAACGGAGACAATATGCAATGCCTTTCTGGAGCTCCTAATGGCATCTGAAATAGAGTGCATCATGCTGTTTTCATGACAAGCATGCACAGAAACAGTCAAAACTCAAAGTGTTCTGTAGATGGTTGATCTTCCCATGATATTTAAGTTTAGAATTGTCATTAAGTTGCCAAAAATGTATCCAGTAGGGGGAAGATATAAAATATCAATGAAATAGGGCTTCCATCTCCATCAAAGATTTATCTTTGAATCACATTAGAAGGGTCACAGACATTTCACAAAACTGGGATTTGTTACATTCCTTGGAATAATGTACCAACCGCTTTACAACCTTTAAGCTGAAGAGACTTGAGTATCACAAATCAATCTCCTCAATTCAAAGGAGCAACATTCACTGGTACACAAATCAATACGCCTTTCATTACCCAACCTGCTCATCTTGAAGGCAATTAGCCAAGATCTCCATGTCTGCCCTACCACAGCATCCCAATTAGGGGACACCAAGAGCAGTTGTCTCTTGCTCTGAGGGCTTTGAATCCAAAAGACAAGTGCTATCAGTAAGGGTGCAATATTTCATGAAATACAGGTGAAAAGATTATTGTGGATAACATTAAAGCAGATGGAAATTATTTTTCACAACCTTTAAACAGCAGACTTAAACAAGAAGGTCCTAGCTCACTGAAGTTCCCACTACTCTCATTTCATCAGTGTTATACCCTGCAGAACATCAAGATAATTATACCATTTTTAGCAATAAATGGAAAATTAAGCAAGATACTGAACTCTCTGTGAACGGGCATTGGTTGGGTTGGGTGTGGGGAGGGTTTTATCTGGGATTTCTTTCCTCTCCCCTCCCTTTTTTTTTCCCTCCCTTCTTTTATCTCTTTCTTGCCAGTGACAGAAAAACACTATCTGATGCAGAAGTACTAAGGACAAGTTCACACTACTTCCAGAGGCAAAGTATCACCCCAGAGGAGGCATCACCAGTGCTGATCCCATGCATGGTAGCAACAAAACCCAGGCATGCAAAGAGATAGGGACCAGTTAGCAGCATACCAGTATGGCTCAGAGAGAGCATCTGCTTAAGCTTAAGGGCCCAGAACAGTGGTAGGGTGTTTGGTTTTCTTTTTTTTTCCAAGTAAGTGTTGAACAAGCAGCAACTCCCCTTTGAAATAAGACAGAGCAGGTCAGCACTTGCCACTGAGATCATGGAGGGGGAGCTTGGCTGCTGTCAGCTGAAACTCCAAGCACTATATTTGGTTCTGCTTTAATTCTTAACATGTGCATAAACTGCCACTGATGCCTCTGCTGTAGTTCAGGGAATATGTTTGGTAACAACCATTCGGAATACTGAAGGAAAAGTGAATTTTGCTGTTCTTTGATAGCTATTGCGTACCTATGGCATCTAAATTAAAAATAAATAATGTTAAAAAAAATAATCTCAGCACTCATGTTTTAACAGCAAACATTCACTGCTGCCTGTGCCGTGTACCCAACTGAGAGCTGTCGGTCTGACGCCTGTCATCTGTGCCCAGTCCCTGCTATCTGCCCATTCAGCGTGTTCCACAGACGTCTCCTCAGAGTTAATTGTCTGCTCAGCTTTTGTCCCTTTCACCCAGGTTTTCTCCAAGTGAACCCGCCTGTCATTGCTCAGTTACTTCTGCGTCTCCGCAAATTAACTCACCGCTTGGCAGGGCTCAGCATCTCCAAGCTCCAGCCAAGGCAGAAGAACATTCCTACACACAGCGCGCCATCTAGTGATGGAAGAAGTGGCAGCGCAGTTTCAGAATGTTTCCAGATTTATTTCAGCTTTCCTCTTCACAAAAAGTCCAAAGGAAGTATTCAGGGGGCCAAGAAAATATGTAGTCATTTTTTTTCCATATATTGATCCTCTAAATAAAAGCAGCACACCAAGGACAACAGCATCTCCTCCAGGCATATACTATGGTTATTAAAAATGGATGGCAAAGACAAAAATATGTGTGTGTGTGTGTAAACAACAACAACCAGACCCGGCCTAAACCCATGGCAATTATTTCCTTGTATATCACCCTAATGAAATTTAATGACAAAACGTAAAAGAACACTGGAGGCCACCCTCAGGTTTTATACATCGCACATGACAAGACCCAGCCAGCAAAACATTAGCAGCGATGGCACTCCTGAACAGTGCTGGAAGATGAAGTAAGAGGGAAAACAAGTGTCGGAGAAGACACTAAAATGATGTTGATGTACGCACATGTGCATTTTAATTCTCATCTAGTTGTCAATTCCCTTAAGCTATATACAGTAGCCAGGACTTTTTTGCAGAAAATTGCAATATTCCAAAAGGGAAGCACCAGGCAATTAGAACCCGTACCATGTCCGACAAACCCACCAGCAGTTCAGGTAGTCCAGACTAGACTTGATCAGCAGGCTAAACTATTGGGTTTTCTTTTATTTCAACAAGAACTAGCTCCTTCATACAGCTAGGAACGATATCCTGGATGAGTATAGCCCTAAACCAAGCCAACAATTTTAACAGGTAGGCAGTAGTTCTTAAACCGCATGGACCCAAGCTCCTACAGCCCCAAACAGCATGGTGAATATATCCATAAAACTTTAGGAAGCTTCCAATCACAACTTTCACGTGTATTGTTGTCAACAGAAAATATTTTGGAGTTTTTTTTTCTTCTTTGAACAATCTTTACACATAAAAAATCCTGCATATCTGCCATAGAAACATACTGCCATTATTAACAATGTCATAGTAACTAAGAGCCAAGCAGAGGCTTATTAATAGCCACATCACCAGAGAGATACCTTAGAGGGGAATTACCAAAAAATAGAAAAGTATAAGCTTCCACATTAGTTAACATCTAATTAACACTCCTGGAAACAGCATGTGCAAGGAGCACAGGGGAAAAGCTTTAGTGAGTCTACTTCTGCACACCAAGCTCTCACAGCTTCAGTGCATTGGCTAAGTGTCAGAATATGTTTTCCTGAAAAGTATGAGAATTCACAAATTACCAGTATTTTATCACCAAGATGTGAACTCCAGAAACCACAGGTTGCTGCTTCACTGTCCTGGTAACTTTCTTTCCCCTTTGTTGGCTCCAGGCCACAGAAGACCAAGTCCCTACAGCAGCCCAGTGCAGAGCAAACCTCTACCTTTCACTAAGGGCAATTTCCCTACAAAGCATCTGATTCTCCAAGATAGTTGAGACCAAGGAAGGAAAATGCAATTTCTTCTCCCTACAAAAAGGGCCCGATGATTACTGAGACGGTACGGACGGGGAGGTCAAGCCCCGGGGTAGAACTTCCCAAAAACAAATTTACACAGAAAGAAATTATCACCTCCTTCACCACTGAATCTTCTACCATAATCTTCATCAATCCCAACAGGTTCAGGCTGACACCCCTAACATCAATGCACAGGGACTAATTATTAGTAATCTTAACAACTTTGGCTGAATCCTCCCCAAAAATCTACATTTAAGCCCAACTTTCAAATCAACGAAATTCAAGTCAGTTTTTCTTTTTTTTTTTTTTTGTCATAGAAAATAATAAATGGAGTCTGACAAATTAATTATCAAAGGACACTTCATTAACTAGAGTACCTAGCAAACAGCTCTTCATTGTCTGAAGACACATGTGCCAAAACACTGCAAAAAACAAATTCTCCTTATTTTTAACACCTTATAGAACATCTAACATATTACCAAAGCTGAGGCTTTTACTCAGGGTCTCAGCATTAGAAAAAGGGACAAATGCTTATTAACACAAATACAAAAAAGAAATTAATGTCATAAAAAGCATTACCTCAATCAGTGTGAATGTGGTGACCAAGCAGACCTCCTTCACTACCTTCTCCAGCAGTGAAAGCAAAACCTAAGTCCCTCTTCCCGCCCCCTCTTAAACCTAAGCCTAAACCCACCCTAAACTCCCAGCCAGCCCTAATGACCAATCTAGCCCTTCAAGCCACAAAAGGACCAGTTTATCCTAGTGCTCCCCAAATCCACGTCATCTATTTTCTTGCAGAATGACATCATTCTTACTACACTTTTGGAAACCTGCTGTGTCAAAAAAAGCTGATTATGCAGCAAAGCAGCCCATAGCAGAGCCATTATGTGGGCAGGCTGTGTGGGGAATGAAGGCAGCATCTTGGTTGATGCAATTTATGCCTATTTTTGCACAATAATTCTGTGTGTAATGATTCTTCTGCTGTTTTTGTTATTTGTTATTGTGTTATTTGTTATTGTGACCACATCAGGAGCTGGGGCACCTCCAATCCTGGCACCATTGTTGACCCCTTTACACCATGCCCACACAGACTTCCCAGGATCCCCTCTTCTCCAAGCCCATTCCCTGCTGTTTGTGCTTATTTTCATTAGTAGCTGCTAAAGTATCCCCAGATAACCTCCTGCGCTTGGGAATCACTGATTTGTCCCACAGTGACACCCCAAGTCTCTTTAGAAGGTATACATGGGGTGAGGCAGCATTGGGAATGAATACTCCATGCCCAACTAGCCAGCCAGGGGAGAGCTGCCTCCATTCCCGATACAAACCAAACCAGCTTTAGGCCAGAGTTAAAAAGTGGCAGCGAAAGAAAGGGAGGTACAGGAGTGAGGCTGTGATGGTGACTGCTACTGATTGAGAGCATTTCAGAAGATAAACAAGTTTGTCATTTCCACCAGGACTTTGCCAAAATAGTCCTTCAGTCAGTGGAGAACAACTGAAGGGAGATCAACATGCAAATGTAAGCATTACGGTGACCACAACAAAAATCTCTTTACAAGGCAATTTCAAAACTAAGTTTAGTGACTGAGGTTTCAAAACCACAGGGACAGAAACTCATATGATTTACTCTATGTTGCCTTGCTCAATATTTAACTGCAAGAAACGGTGACTCACTTGGAGGACTAAGTTGTTCTTTCATAAGAACCTTCAGCTAAATCCATTAGGTTTCTAAAATTATGGATTAGGTGCAAAGGACACCCCACACATATGTTTCTTATTCTTGTATTAGCAGCTCTTGCTTGCATTTCCAGGGCTGTGAGTTGGCCGAGCCAAGGTGATGTCAGCAGGGTCTCACCTACCCAGGTACAGCCAGTCCAGCCTGAGGCTTAGCTGCAAGTTTGGCCTTAGATGAGGACTGTGAAATATCTGACAGGATAATAACACAAAAGCAATAGTTTTAGTGTTACATAAAATTGGATTTAATCCTCCTGTACAAGCTGGATTGCATAAAGCATCCTACTGGTTGAAAACTAGTTCAAGTCTTGGCAGACCTCAGGGCAGACATGGTTTCAAACACCTAAACTCCTAATTTTACATGAAACCAAAACTGATTTCCCTTGGTATGTTAATCACAACACATTTGCCTGTTCCACATAACATTGTGTGATGATGTCTATGATAAGATTGTGTTTATTCATATGAATGATATGAATGAAGTTGTTCATGGTTGCCAGGTGGCATTTGTTTAGCAGTTTTGAGTACAAGATCAGATAAAATAACATTCGAGCAGAAATAAAGATAATATAATATTCTTGATCATTTCTCCAGGATATTGCTCTGTGAATTTCAGAATCAAATGATTAGTGTGATACTCTGATTTTATTATTTCAGGTGGTCGTGGTGACGCGAAGACATTTTGTGAAATTTTGTACTGAGATCTGCACAGGCAATCATATGTAAATATATACTCAAAGAAAGTCTGTCTGTCTGTCTGACCCAGAATTGAGGTAATTAAAATTCAGATCATTCCAGTACCCAGGACATCTGCCTCATTCTTCAAGGACCAAATGGGAACCTTGAGAGGTAAAGCACTGCTTTGAAGCGTTAAGAGCCAGCCCTCCGGTGACTGCAAGCAAGTACCCTCCGTGAACCATTCGAGAACAGCAGCTCTGCCCAGCACTACCCGGCAGGGTCTACCGGGAACATCCATAATGAAACCTTCAGCATGTTCTGAGCTGCAAACCTCAGAAGCCTCCATGCAGTTACTTGCACTAAGATGAAGTCAGAAATATCACAAAGGCACATTCTGTTTCTCCACTTTAATCTTTTCAGCACAAGATGACGTTGTAAAATAGGGGTGAATCATAATGTTTTTTAACATTGAATGATAATCACCTAAAAGCTTGGTTTCAAGTGGTGTAGACAGAAGTGGGCAAATGTTTGTTGTACAACCTACAGATTCCCTGATAAATTTACCAATCCCTAGGATGTTAAACTTTTAGTATGCTCTAAAAATAGGGAACTAGGTGTGTGTCTGCATTTTAACTGGTGTTTTTCACCCCCTAGAGAACAATTATTTCAGTATTTGTCTGCTGACCGCAAAGCGTTTCTTTAAACATGAACCTTCTGAAATTTATAAACCTATTCTGGAGCCATGTTAGTTAGTATCACACTTTTTTTTTTTTCTCAAAAAATCCCCACTTTTCAATCCAATGCCTGACCCAAACTTCCCCAAAAGTTGGAGGTTGACAGACACAGTCATGCTGTGCTTTTAATAATTTACACTGAGAGATTTTTTTACGATAATACTTTTATAGCCTATTCTGATTCAGATGCTATCCTTACTCATCTTCAAGTTTATATGCTTTTAAGCACATTTCCCTCTGAAGCATTAATGTAATGTCATGTAGCCATTCTCTGGCCAGAATGAGAGTCAATTTTGATTTAATGTGATCTTTCTTTTTTCTTTTCCGTGATAACTACTGTTTTAGTTGAAATGTTAGGTATTTCCAAGCTGCTGAGATCATGTGTGAAAAATCCCAGGTCAATAACACTGCCAAACGTACGCTCCCTTCTCCGGTTTTCCAGCAACTGGTTGCATTATGGAGTGCAGAAAAATTCATTCTGCTTCTCACTCTCATTCACTACCAGCTATTCAACTGCCAATTTTTCCATTTATTTGATCAAATATACTCAAGAGGCAGTTTTTGTTTGTTGGGGGTTTTGGGGGGTGGTGGTGTTTGTTTTGATTCTGGTTGTTTGGGTTTTTTCACATGCCAATTTCTTTTAAATGCTAAGTAACTTAACCACTTAACCTCTTCACTTTTAATTTTCTTGATAATACCATGAGTTCCTCCTGAACAGCTGAAATTTTAGTGAAGAAATTACACTTTCAGTCAGTTGATGCCTCGGTCGTTCAAGGAACTTTATTTTTACTAATCACCTATAATGTTTCATGGGCTATTACTTCACCTGCTTTACACAACTGGCTTTAAGCAGACAATTAGCTGGTAGTAAAGTCTACACCAATTAGAAATATCAGCCATCTGCAACAAGATGACTGCTGATCACATAAAAAAAATCTTTGAAAAGAATCACCCGAGGAGAGTCCAGCATAATCTGGGGCAATATACCTTTTCCTCTTTAATGCTTTAATGGGCATTTTATTTGGGCAAGCTGAATGAACCATGTCCAGTCCATATTCTATATTCTGTGTGCTGCAAAGGGGAAAGTCTTAGAAACTCAAATTATAACACCAGGTAGTCCCAAAGGTGCTTAGTCTTTGGATGAGTCCATCAGGAGCATAAGTGGAGAAGAAAATTTCTCTTCTTTGTTAGAAACAGAGATCAGTCTGCAAGACTGAAATATCCAAAAGGAGATTTTACCAACTGTTTTTAAAGACAGTAGCTTCCTTACGTTTCAAACAAAAGGAAGGAA
>VZTM01007939.1:72772-85648 GCA_013400555.1 Jacana jacana
TATGGGCTCTTTTCCTAAAGTGGTAACAAACATATGAAACACCACCAAGATTTTTTCCTTTTTTCCCCCCCTCTTCTTTTGCTTTTCTATTTTGGGAACTCAGTAATCTTTATCAACCACATTTATTTAATTACATATGTCCTGATTAATTATCTAGTAGTTTTAAGAGATCAAAACCATTAATTCTGATTATAGGGCCTTAAAGCAGGCACTAACTCTTACTTTAATTCTGAGAGTATTGCCTTAATGAAACAAAGGTGGTTGAAAACAGTCTATCACGGGGGGACAGTGCAAGCTGCTCTTACTCATGGGGGTTGCAGTAATTACCTGCTTCTGTTGGTTTTCAGAGCTGGGTGCCCCTTGGTGACCCCCAGGCTCATGTTCATGGCAGGGGAAGTGATGTGAAAGTGGGAACAATTGAGATTAAATCTGACGGTCAGAATAACAGAGAAGATGTGAGAAAAACTAGAATCCTTTTACAAAGAAAAGGTAAGAAGCACATGTGGTTTATTGCCAGGGACTAAGTGGTGAGCAAAGTACTTAGAATCACAGAATGGTTTCGGTTGGAAGGGATCTTGAAGATTATCCAGTTCCAACTACATCTAACTCTACTTTCCACTAGACTAGGTTTCTCAAAGCCCCATCCCAACCTGACCTTGAACACCTCCAGGGACAGGGCATCCACAACTTCTCCAATCAACCTACCTCCATAGTGAAGAATTTTTCCCTTATATCTGATCTAAATCTACTCTTTCAGTTTAAAACCATTAGACGTCTTCCTATCACTACACAATTTACTACAGTGTTTCAACAAAAGAGGCTCAGCTCTGGTGTAAGATGCTTAAGGATGCAGGGACAGCAATGGGATACAGGCTCAGTGATAGGGAGGCTGGTAGAGGTGCCCTGTCCCTTCTCAACCACTCCCACACCAACACTTCTCCACCTACACATAATAAAATAACCTGAATTTTTAAAAATTATTAGTCCAGTAATAAACAACTACTTCTATTTGACCTTTCAGTAGAAAATAACCTGTTTACAGTGCAATGAATCTGCAGTTTGAGTAGAGCTGGGCAAGAAATACATTTTGTGCTGATATTTGAGACCTGATGTTTGGCCCTCCCAAATTAGGATTAAAAAAACCAACCCTATCACTTTCTTAAAAAATTATAATCAATAAATTGACTTCTACCAAGCTTGGGGTTTTCATCTTAATTAGTGCACAATAATTGAATTACAAAACAAAACCAATGTTGCTTCAAATTATGAAAATTAAAATTTTTATATAACATGTATCCAAAGAATCATCAAGATAAATTTTAATAATTTTCCAATACTACTACTTTTTCTTAACCTGAACACTGGTCAAATTTGACTTTTATGTTATTTGTAAGGACTACCTACAATGGTTATCATGAGTCCAACAGCACACCAGGAACTGTTGTACTTTTAAACAACTAGTCTGCATTTTTCCATTAGACAAGAGCATCCATTCACACTTCATCGATCTTCATGCCAGCATGTCTATCAAGCGCAGCTCCTGCCCAGCAGCTGACAGGTGCGATGAGAGGGCTCTGAACACCAAACAAACGGGAGACTTGAGCTATCTCTGATGCTCTGTCTTTCAGATCTACAACTCACAGCCAAGGAACGAGTAAAGACCTCATTGGATCCTAAAATGTGCACCATTTTCATGATAATTTATGACTCAGATACTTAAAATATTAACCAAGTTACAGTATTTATATAATTTCTATCATGGTTTTGCAGTGTGTGTAACACTAGCAGTAATTTGCAAGGTCACAATATGATTCTTTAAAATATTCCTTATTCTAAAGCCTGTTTAAGTTTTCTTTTTTAAAACTGTAATTAAAGCTTTCAGGGAAATCCTTTCTTGCTCTCTTTATATTATTCAAGCCCTCCTCTCGCTCCTCAGTTGCCTACATCATATCCCACATAAGAACCTGAAATACAGATTTGTCTCCCACACCTGCAGCACTGCAAATCTGGAAGACAATCCAACTTGCAATTGTCCTGTGCCAACCAATGTGTCAAGTCAGTATTTTCTTTTCTTTTTATAGTGTGTCTATAGTCAATACCAAGCTTATCACACTTTTCCACTCGTTTTTTCAAATGAATGGCCTACAAACGTACATCAGTGAGCTCATTTGTGGGACAGTCAAGGAGGTGCAACAAAAAGACGTGGGTAGAGAGTGGGCTATTTGAGTTTGGCAGACTGGAGAGTGATAAGATGGGACCTGCTGCTACCTGATTTAATACAGCTTTCGTAGAAAGAGACTCCTTTATTTGCAATAAATGTCAAATTATGAAGATGTGCCAATAGTGGATGTTACTAAGTATTTTTCATCAATGGTTTCCATTGTTTTTATGAAGTTCTGTCTCTTACGAGTAATAGGAAAAAAAGTAATGAACATTTGTTTCTCTTCTCTCTCAAAATTGCTTTGTTAACATTATTTTGAAGGTTGTAGAGCAGCTTCACATTTTTTTCTGGTTTCTGAAAATTTTTGCTTCCTGAAGAATGTACTGCTGAGGATTAAAATCAGGCCATTTAATTTTGTGGACGTGACCAAAAGTTGAATAGTCTTATGGGATAGCTGTTTCCTTTTTCTTCTCTGTTTTGGGCTTTGCTATTTGCTATACCCATATGCTGTGTCACATCTATCGCTGGAATTCCTCGTGAAGTTGAGGATATGAGGGACAATTTGCTAAGTCAATAACTTGCTAGGTCCTTCATTTTGTTCCTTTTAAATGATTCACATGTGATTTGATCCCTTTAAAGTCTAAAGCCATTGCTCAGCTTCTACTCCAAAGCAAACATTTCTCTCTCCAAAAAAATGAAAATACAAAAAAACAGCACCTGCTTCCAACCTGAACACCAAGGTAAAGCCAGTGATTTATTTCAGTTCTTACAAAGCATATTTGTAAAAAACTCATATCCTTCCCCAACTGATTTTTATATGGTCCTGATAATTGAATTAAAGCAAAGTTCTCCAAAATAAATGAATTTAGTGTACCAGATGGCTGTCTAAAATAGCATGTATTTTAGCTTCCTGTGTAGCAGCCAAGTTGATTTAAATCAACTAGAAGAGAGGTATGCTTTAATCAGGTCAGATGACAGTTATTAGATCAAACCTGTTTGAAATTCAGAAATTTAGTGGAAATCTGCTACGAGTCCAACATTTTCCTCCCAGGAGGACCCAATGGATAAAGCTTTTAAGACATTAAAATTATTCTGGTTTGGGTAATAAGATTTAGTAGAGCATGTTAGGCTTTTATTTTACTGTTTAGCCTCCTCTGTGACTTTGGTTTAGTGTAAAAGGTTCCACATAAAAACAAGCACCACGGAACAAACAGAAGGCAGAAAAGGTCCAATTCTTGGCTGCCTTGCATTAGTCTTTTACAACTGTTCAAACTAGACATAAAATACTACGAAGTCAAAATAGCTGCATTTTGTACTCAGCTTGCACAGCTGTAAATGAAAACCAAGCCAAAGAGGGAGGATTTATCCAGCAATTAGGACATATTTCCTCCAGGATTTGAGCTACCTGTATTATCATTAACTTTTACCATTCTTTTTATAAAAATCTGTTTCCTAAATATAGAGGTAAGCTACAGGTGGGTTTATTGTGCCACCTGAGATGCCCCTGTCAGCGTCTTTTAATTATGATATCCTTCATTGCTCTGAACCGTGGAGCAACAGCTGGGCTTTATCCTCCAGGTAGGGAATGAGATCTCTATGCTGCGCTCTCTTATTCTGCAGATGTTGTGTACAAAGCGGGTTGGTTCAAAAATAGATTTTTCCAGCCTATGGGACAATTCCAAAATTTGAATATTTATTTTCATCTCAAAATCAATATGACAAGGTACACTTCAGAAGTACTTTGGGGAAAACATATTGTCGTGGTTTTGACCAATTGGACAGATGATGACCCCTCCTTCCCCCCCCCCAAGGAAAAGAGAGGAGAGGAAAGGATTAAGAGATTCAGGAGTTTAGATAAAAACTAAACTACTTTAATGAAATATCAATAACAATAATATAATAAACAATAAAAAGAAACATTAAAAAGAATATAAAAGAAAGGATAAAGAAAAAAAGTATACAGTCTATACAAAACCGTATCAGGCTCCCAGGATGATGATCACGTCACCAGCAGCACCAGTGAACGTCCCAGGCTGGACTCAGTGACCGGCAGGAGCTGGATCAAAGGCAGATGAACAGACAGGGTCCTCCCCAGACGTCGGCCATTGAAGGAAGAAAAAAACACTAACTACCCCTTGATCCCTCAGCTTTTTTTTACTGAGCATGATGCGGATGGGATGGAATACTCTAATTGGCCAGTTTTAGGTCACCTGACAAAATTACCTGACCTTGGTTGTTCTAGCAGTAAGTATAAGCAAGGGCCTCTCTGCATACCATCCCTTGGTATAATCGGGTCTTATCACTGTGAGACGAAACACTCTCTGAACAATGTGCTGTTAGTTTCAGACTTTAGTTAGTTAGAAGAGGCCCAGCTAAAAAAGTAAAACTACTGAACAGAAAATTGGTTTGTTTTGCCTCAAACCAGGACACATATTTAGGGAGACCATTTCAGAAATAATGTATTTTTCCAAATCAAAATGTATGTTTAAACGTTTCTCTTATTAAAAACCAACAACAATGAAGCTCAGAACTGAGAAAATTCTAATAACCTGAGACTATTACCTTGATGTCCCCACAGTTGTCTCTGTCTCAATAACTTTCAGAAGCCGCATCACTAGGGGATATTTGAGCTTCCTACTTCTCTAAGTTTCTTTAACCATGCTTAGGTTACTTGGGACAAATTCAACCTCACTGGGAATCTGGTTATCTCTCCCTTTTTTCCTTTATCAAATCTCTTTCTCAACATGGCAAGAAATGTCTATGTGGTATGTATAGTTACAACTAAAAAACAGAAATCATTAAAAGACACCAAGAACTGCTAGACAGTTTGACCAGCCCTATTCTTGTAGTGCCATACAAGACAGAAAATATAGGCAGTGTTTCTTAAAAGACATGTCTCATGGCAGTATTATTTTTAAAATTTGGTATTTACTTGAAACTGTTATTTTATGGAAACAGAATATCTCAATTTGGAAGGGACCCAGGAGGATCATCAAGTACAACTCCTAGATACTTGCATATAGGATATACAATATATTTTTCTTATAGTAGACTGTTAGAAAATGCAGGGAAACTGAAATATATTAATTCATTAGTGTTGGAGATGAATCTGCCATTTCTCTTGAAGCAGATTAAACAAAACAAAATAAAAAGTATCTTACATTTGATTTGGTTTACTGTAGCATGCCCTTATTGAAAATATTTTCGTAGGATAAGCCTATGTTCCAGCCTGCCACTAAACCACCCTTCCTTGTCTAGACAGAAGAAGAAAAACAAACAAACAAAACCAACCTTATGAAATTGTGGTATATGGAATTAGTCACTAGAAGACTTTTCTCTCTTATTTCCATCATCCCCAAGAGAGCACCTGTTTGTGCTCCCACTGCTTTTCATGGCCATCACAGAGTTCCTCGCCCTGCATGGCTAAATCTCACCATACTTGGATGAGCCACGCAATGAGGGGCACTAGCAGAGGGACCATCTGGGGATGCAGGTGCTAGGGTCCTACTCTGCAACAAATACACAAAAAAGCTGAGCTTGGAGCACGCAAAAACTGTGGCACCAGTGTCTGGCAAGTCTGCATTTGTATCGTACAAACGTGCAACATGTATAAAAGCACAAGCTCTTTGGAAACCCCCACATTCCCCCCCCTCCCCTTCCCAGTTCTGCAAGTTGAGTGTGTGCACAGAGTGGCGGTAGCAGGAGTGAGAGTCCAAGGACTCCTTTATGGTTTTATCTATTTACTTGTCTTTCCATTTTTAGCTGCACTTGTACTTGTGATTCACAACGTTCCAGCCACTTGTAAGTCAAAGGGAGCTGAGAGCTGTAGCACAAAACAGTATCTTGCAGAATCAAATGCTTCAAGTGGGTCCTAATCATTAGACTACATTGAACTTCAGACTATTCATCTGCAGAAAAGATTACAAAACCAAAGCTTCATATAGCATGGCTTAATTAATGTCATAAGGAGCCACAATTATTGGGCTGTTGTTTCTAAGAAAAAGCTTAGTCCATTTAGCAATACAGGGAAACAGGCCTATTAACCTTACTATTTGGGTATTATCTTTGAAATGTCATGTCTGATGCAACTTTTTTTAGACAGCTCAGAAAGTTGTTCTTTGGGATGAAAAAGAAATACACATGAAATATCTGGCAATTTTTATGTTTCTGGATACATATTTGTCATATGTGTACAACAAATAACTATCCAGAAACATTCAGCGGTTGTTGGTTTGGTTTGTGGGCTGTTTGGTTTTTTTTTTATACTATGTCTAAATAAGGTGAATACAAATAAAATGACTTAACACACAATTTGTTACAATTGTTATGTCTCTGTACAAGTGGGATTTCCACGTACTAGAAAGTACAATTTCAGGCTGACAGCACTGGAATAACTAGAAATACCTTCTAAGCTGCTTACTTTAAAAGAGACTCTGTCCTGTAATACCAGAGGCAGCCACTTTTCCTGTCAAGGGTGAAAATTAAATCTAATGATATTCATCCTCTATACCATACAATTTTCATACTGGCTTTATTTAGGAAAAGTTCCTAAAAACTAGCAGGAGATAAACCTGTGCCATTACACCTGTAGAGACTATTACATGCTCACCCCAGGAATACATCCAGAAAGCAGGAGACCATAACTCTATGCTACTAATCCAGCTTTACCACAAAATAATTATTAGTTATATATGATCATTTCTCTTTCACTCTGGTGTTTAGAGTCTAAGGCAGGACTAAATAAAGTATTTGGGTCACCACTAGTTTATCTAGAGTGAAAGTCATGAGCCTTTGAATTCCCCAAGCCCAGAATTTCACCCTGGCTTTAACAATGTATGGAATACGAGAAAAGCAGGAGATATCATTTACTTCTGCTCTAGGAAGATATTTTAGTACATATTTACTTGAACTTAGACACTTGCAGTAGTTATGTGCATGACTGAATGTTTTTTTTGAGCTGGCCCCTAAACACCTTGTACTTCTACTTAGCAGAAGTCTGGTTGAAGGAGCCAGCATAAGTTCTGTGCACTGCTTAAGACACCTAAATCTGTAAATTAGGCCTGTGATTAGACTGATGGCATCTCTACCTCAGGCTCCATCTAACTCACTGGGTGATCTTGAAGCTATTCTGCTGAATGTTTGATTCTCCAGGCTGTTTTAGTGGGATAAGAATAGCTGATAACAATTTATTCCTCCCCAAATTACAGAAAATTTACTAATGACAATATGAAGACATGAAATGTTTGCGACATTGATGGTTAGTTTTATGGTAAAATGTTTGGGATGTTTGGGCTAACCTTTCTGTTTGGCAAGTCTAATTATATTAATGTTCATTTCTTTTCTTCAATTTTTAATGTCAAAAGATGACAACACTTTAAACAACTCAAACTGTAAACCATGAGCCTCATGTAATGGAAGGACGTTTTTACAGAGTAAGTTTCTTTTGTAGCTATAGGGCTTCTTTTATTTACTGCAAATTACATTGCTTACAGGGTATTTTCAATGTCAAGGATTTGCATACGTACATATAAATAAATCACTTATATAAATAAACAAGACTAGCAGGCATGTGTCAACTGTTCCGTTCCTCTCAAAATGGTTGCTCATTTTTTAAATGCATTTAAAAAAAAATAATACAACACTTCTATTTTTCCTGGAAGAGTTATTATAATTCATTCATATTACCATGCAGAGAATCCTCTTTTCTTATGGATAAATGACAGCATTGCTGTGATTGTGAATCATTTCAGGTACTTTATAAAGGAACGCAGAAGTGTAGTCTTCCTTGTGCTAGCTCTGATTTTTCATATAGGTGACATTCAGAATTTCCCCCAATCGCAATGACACTGGGGTGGAGAGGGGGATGCTGTTGAAGTACTCTTACAAATTAATTCATTTATCTGATACTGGGGGAGGGGGAAAGCACTTGGGTTTTTTTCATATTTACCATTTTATTGTAAAAAAGATAGAAAACTTAATACATGGTTTTAAAATTAAAAAGGGAGGTTGCATGAAGTATTTCATATCAAATGTAGTACTACATGAGTATCATATGATGGGTCTCCCTGGCACCACCAAAGCAGAAAGTTTCTAAAATGGTCTGCTTTACCTGTGAATAGGGATTCCCATACTTTACAAATATTCTTTTTGCACAGAAGCAGCTTTTGTCTCATTAAAGCAATTTCAAGGTACAGGTAAGAGTAAACCACTCCTTTGCATTGCCTTGTAGCTTAAGAATATCATGTTTCAAACTCTTCAATTTTATGTTCCACTTTCTAGAAAAAAATGGAATTTAACATGAAAGATTCTTCCACCCCAAAATATAATTGTTTCATTCCTTAAAATTGCACAAGTAGACCAACTAACTAAATAAATCAATATGATACTGGGGTCTAGAAATGATCAATTACATACAAAAATTAGTCAAGCAGAAACAAAAAGAAAACAGTAGGATACCAGTGCACAAACTTAATTGCTTAGATTTCTTGAATTTCTGAAGTGAAAGGTAATACATTAAGGAACCTAATTAGATATTGATTTAAATAAATTTAGCCTCCTGGTGACTAAGCAGTGTTTACTAAGGGTTCTGATGTAAATTAAAAGGAACAAGAGAAGAAACCCAAACATTTTTGTACCCTGGCTTATAAGCAAGTCAAACTACGATTGAAGTCTCATTCGCACAGGAGTTATATTGTTTGGAAACACGTACCTGTTATTGTACTGAGACGCTCACATTATTCAGTGAGAAATAACTGGTTGTTGACATGGAGCCAAGGATGGTAAACATCCAGGTTAAATGTGCAATTATCAGTTACGCACTTTATAGTGTCAAAACCATAAGACTTAAGAAACTATAGTTCCCTGAAATAAGGAAACAAAGAGAAGTGAAACAACAGAGGGCAATTTTCTGGAGAAGAGAATAAAGCTCCTACACTTCCATTTGCTGGAAAGCAGAAACATTCACTAGCAGGAAGTTCCCTCTCCAATCCTCCTCTCCCCCGTGTCTCTGCACAGACCCATTACCAGGTTCATGTGCATTTGGTTGTGCTTACTGCACTTTACGATCACGGAAGCAGCAGGTCACGGGGTGGAGGGGTGGGGCGGGCAGTTATTCCTCTCTACATTGAGCCATGAGATCTCAGCTGGACAACTATCCATCACTGGTATTGAAAGGACAAGACGCATTGGACACAAGATGCTCACCCTTGTCATCTCCATCCCGTCCTTCCTTAACACAGTAAACAATATGGTCTAATTTTGCAGTTAGCCCTGTGGTGGACTCACCTGCACAAACTTTCCTTGGGAAGGATTCTGCCCTTCCAGAGTAAAAACATGCCAAGTGACTCAGTAAAACCAGGGTTGGACTACTACTAATTAAATAAAATAACTGAATCATTAAACTAAATAAATTAACTATAATTTTAAAATAAAAATATGGAGAAAACAGCCTGTAAACAAATAATAATAATCCTTTAACCTCCATGTTTCTCATTTCTCAGTCCTCAGTCTCTAACACTCTTTGACAGTTCTGTTACATATGTTTTCCTTTCCATCTCATGTGTGGTTTGACTGTGCCCTATACTTTGGAACCTTCTTTGATGGTAGGATTGTTCAAGATTCTAACAAGCTTACTCTAAAAAAAAAGTAAGCATTACAATTTATTTGACATGGAATCATTTTACAGATGTATTCAGTTGTGAAGGGGGAACTTATTATAAATCACTATCACCAAACTGATGTGAATTGCTACCAACAAATTTAAGTGACAGTTGCCAACAAGACAGCTATTGTTTGTGCCAATCATTTCTTCATGCATAGTTTCTGTGCTGCAGCTTTAAAAAACACTGAAAAGGTTGTTGTTTCCATTACGGAGAGGTGTTTTGAACCTCCTTCTTGGCCAAAGTTTGGTTTATGTGCTGTCTGAAGTACAAGGGCTAAACTCTACAGACTAATAAGCTTATACACAGTTGGACAATACATTCATTAGGCAGCAGTTGTTTTTACAAATGTGTCAATCAATCTTTTCAACAGTCCATATCGATCTTTAATTTCAATTTTTTTTTATTTCTAAAATAAATTATGAACTTCTTATTGGTTTCATTATTTAATGGTAGGGTTTCTTTTTCCTTCCTTCTCATTGTATCACAGCCAAAGGACTCTTCTCCATGCCATCAAACAACATGGAGTTGCAAACACAATGTTACCCACGTTTGTATATAGCAGGCACAGTGTACACAAGATCTCAGAAGCTAATAGTTGCTTTGGATTGACTTCCAGGAGCTGTCACTGCTGATCTTCTCTCTAGAAGCACTATCAAGGTGCTAATAGTATCAGTTTTCTGTGATTTAAGGTTCCCCACAGATCCTAGCCAATGTTTTGGTCCTTACTGACATTGTTCTGTGAACTATGACTCATTTAATTAGCTAGAAGTTTGTTTTAGATTAATTACTTTATGAGGAGCTTGACATTCTCCATCTGGAGCAGAATTTTCAGTTGTCGCCTGCTGGAGGATGAACCATTTGATTCATAAAAAGGCACTTCATTTACTAAAACATATCGTTTCCAGATTCAGCTTTTCCCATTAGAGCTACTACTATAATAAAGGCAAAATGATGCTCCTGAATCACATACCGTGCAACACACAGACCTCCCTGAAGGAGAAGGGGATGACAGGATAGCAGTGACATGATTCTGTGGCTAAGCATCCAAGAAGCAATGCAACCCTATTGTTTCCTTCCCCCACCTTGTTAAATACAAAAGCTGAAAAAAAAAACCAAAACAAACCAAAACAAACAAACAAAAACAAACAAAAACCAAACCAAACCAAACAAAAAACCCCACAAACAACCCAAATCACCAAACCAAAAAACCCGAACTTATAAAGACCCAAACCTCCACAGGAGTGGCTGGAAACTATGGCCCCTTGTTGGTGTGATCAATGGGTATTAGATTAACAGTGTGTCCAAAGCAGAAGACATTAAAATGCATCAGAATCTTTTTATGTACCATCTTAAAAAAGAAAAGAAAGAGAAAGCCACAAACCCAGTATTATTGTATGGGTTAGGCTAAAGCATTAGCAAAAGAGATTTATGGGAATACAGGCGTTGGGAGACTCGTAAACCAGGTGTACTTTCAAACTTTAATGAGGGCAGTGGCTCGGGAATGTAGCTCTGTGAATACTGAGCCACGCTGTGTATATGAAACATCTAACCTAGGTCCCCTTCACAAGTGAGATCACTGCACTTTTTGCAAGATGCTAACTTGCTAATGCCCCTGTTACTCCTAAACGTGCTGCCAGGGAGGATTAACTCTTCCTCCCTTCCCAGTAACTCAAATGGAACAGGCAAAAATGAATATTGCATGGTATTCTTTTAGCATGGATATGATTACAGCTTTCATAGACGATGCATTAATTTTCTAACCTTATTATGCTATCCTTTCATATTAATAGAACAATTGAATTTTCTCCTAGTGGATTTTTTCAGATTCAGAAATTTCAGGACCATCAGAAATATTGTGAGCATTTCTTCTGCACCACAGATTGGGATTTTATTTCCCAGTCCCTTCATCTAACCCAATAACTCATGCTGAAATTAGATCATACATTTTAGGAAGAGATTCAATCTGATTTTAAAGATCCTCACTGATGGTGCATGAACCACATCCATTATTAATCTGTTCCAATGCTTAATTATCCTTGTTAAGAATACAATTAAGAAATTGTCTGATTTTTGCTTGGCCTTTTCTGCTTTCAATTTCCTTCACTTTCTGTCAAAAAGTTCTGATAATGTTTCTCCCAGAATCTTCCATAAACACCCCTGCTGTTCTGGAACAAGGAGAGGGGGAGCAGTTAGTTTTAATACCCAGGATGGTTGTAATCTAATGCAGTCTCTCCTCCCCCTTTCCTAGAGTGAAAGTGTTCTACATAGATAACAGACCCAAAACAAGAAAACCAAAGAAAAGAAAGGACAAAGAAATATAATATGACTTATTTTTTTAATGTATGTGGCTTATTCCAAGGTAACCGAGTGAGTGGCGCAGCTTGCAACACGTCTATATTTAGATGAATGTCTAGTGTTTAAAGTTCAATTCCAGAGTGTTTGCTAACGCCCAAAATTTATTGTTGCAGTTGTCAGTACTGTGCTGCAGTGCATCCAAGGTGCTCAACTGCCAAATCTATCATCCTTTTGGAAAAGGTATGATCTCTAGTGGTGGGAACAGAGGTAGGAATAAAGGCTAAGATTTCCCTAGGTAGTACGGCATTTTCCTGCTTTGCTCTTTATCTCAGCACTATCACCACTCCATGCATATTTGGAAGAAAAAAAAACCACCTGAAATCTTTCTGGTTGAAAACTCCACATTTTCAACATTCTCTCAAAAGACAAAATCCTTCCCGCTGTTTCAATACTGTCAGTTGGGCTTCAGGATTTCAACAAGGCTAGAAATTCAGCTCATCTTCTTTGACCACCTCATATGTGCCTGTGTACCCATCCACAGCCCTCTGGACCATCTCCAGCTTTCATTTAAGCCAACAATGGAGCCCTTAAGAATTATAACCTGCTGATGTAGGTAAGGGGTGGGCAAGGCTGACTTCTCCAGCTGAAGCTATGTCATTATTGTCAGATTGTTGATCCCTCCCAACATGCACATTTGCTCCAGCATGGGTGAATGCATGCAAAAACCCCCAAACCCTTTATGATTCTATACGGGTGACA
>VZTM01007939.1:85671-125668 GCA_013400555.1 Jacana jacana
TCTATACGGGTGACAGTCAGAGCACATTCTGTTGTATGTATTTGTATCTCCCTGACTCCTACATATAGTTTCCATGGGAAAATTGCAGAATGCCTACGCATGTTAATTTTTAGTGCAGCAGGCCGCTAAACCTATCATCTCACAAAAATGTCCTTTTATAGCCTTGTCAATCAGTGTATAATTAGCTGAATTTACATGCAGAACAGATGGGAATTTTGGAAATGTTTCTTTTACTAAATGCATGTGAGGAGGAAAAAAAAAAACCCGCAACCACCATGACTTGGGGATTTGATATATATGCATTCCCAATGTGATGTTGGATTAAATTAAGTTCTAAAAATATATGCAATAAAATGTCCAGCAAAACATGCCAAGCACTGTATATTACAAACAACAACAACAAAATGTTTCCCTGGTATTCAGAAGAGAAAGTAAGTAAATAACATATTTCATCGTGAAAACTAAGTATCAAGTTCATGCTAATAACTTCAGTAGATGCCCTCTTTAAGGTGAATTTTCAAAAGACTTAGGGGCATGAAGGTTCTGTAGTTCCCATGACTGGGAAAAGGTAAGAAGGTGAGAAGTCAGAAGAAAAGAACACTTCCAGACAGTCCTTAAGAGTGTAGAGGTGCCTCACCTCACTGCGCTGATCATTATCTGCCTCAGAAGAACTGAAATCTTTTTACTGGATCTAAAAAAAATTGCCCTTCTGTTTACGCATGCACAGGAAGATACATCACCATGCTCACTTTTTCAAGATGTACAGGTTTCCAGAGGGAGAAACTAAAAGAGGAGAAAGGAAGCCCCAGAAAGAACTGGAATTTCAGATGGAGTCCTCAATTCCCTACATAGAGTGTCTACCAAGCTGCAATGACCCAACAACAATGGCTTACAGAAATATCCAATACTTCTGGTCTATATTACTGTCCATGCATCCAACCTTCCACGTTACTAATCCTACAGTTCACGGATGAAGTGGGATTGTATAATCTGCCATTCATTTTTCTCATTCCACTTGCCTTACAATGGTGTTGCAAATATGCTATACAGAACATTTCCCCAGACGACCTCACAGAATGTTTCACAGACATGCCAAGACACTGAATCACTTATTACCCGAGATGGGGTCCATGTGATTTTGGCTTCAAAGAGGATAATTGCCTGACGTAAAGGTTCATTTTCTGAGACATTCATACCCACTCTTGTAGCACCCAGTTTTGGACTAGGGTTTTCTGACACCCCTTCATGACCTCAACACTCTTTACCAGGATTCAGCTGCTTAATGTTTCTGATGGAATGTAAAGAATGTTATGTTATTCAAGAATCATTAAAGATTATGCACATGCTACACCATTAGAATATCATATTAAATAGCTATTTCCTTTTTTTTTCCTTTTTATGTGCTGTTCTATAGTTGCATTTTCTTCCCATTGAAGTCCTGGGTCAGACTGCATTCTCCTGGTAAGTTAAGGAGATAAGAGAACAGAGAAATGTAACATCTTTTCCTTCTTTTTCTCTGCACGCTTTTTAAGAACTACAATCTAGCTCTTTGACAGCTCAGTTTAGAACTGGAAGAGAAACAGAAGTACCAAATTAGAAGGTAATAAAATGAATAAAAATCTCTGGATGAAAACGGCACTAGTACTCATTTATTTTGGGAAAAGACAACTTTTCCATTCCATCAAAATTAATACTACTGAAAAACTTGAATTTTTTCCCATTAACTTCCTAAAGAAAAATGTAGTTTCGTTCCTATCACTTAGAACAAAAGCTCTTGGCAACAGGCATTTTGCTCTGCCAGTGACTGCAGAGCCTGAAGCTCTCAGGTGGGGAGCTGAGGTTCAAGCTCTCAAGCCAACATGTAGGTGTATTCGTGAGCTGGACTAAGAATCATGCAGCTTCTGTTGCCCTGTGTAGTAATTCTACATCACTCAGCATTTGAAGTACAAGACCTGGAACTCAAATTTGAGATTTGCTTTTTAAATCACAGCTAATTCTTGGGCATTATATTTTGTGTTTTATTATTGCAGTTGATACCCATCTCCCCTCCCAACTAACTACAGTGGGAGCAGCAAGGTCAGGCCCTTTATTAGTATGAATTACCATAATAATAAGTGGATTTAATATGATTAGTGCCTGAATTTGATTTATTACATTCAAGAAGGAAATGAAGGGCAAAGGATACAGCTTTGTTTATTATAAGTATTTAAATAAATACTAATAAGATCCCAGCTAGTAAAGCATTGAAGTGTTAGAACATACAAGCTGATGAACATTCGGCTGTTTCTCCTTGGGGTACAAAATATAAATTAATTATACCTTGGCAGGCAGCTTGACTTTGAGGTCCTTGGAGATGAATAGAAATAGATGGAAGAGACTTAATTGGCTGTTGGGTATATCAAAGCAATGACAAGGGGATTATTTGTACTACCAATATAACCAAGTAGCCCACAGTAAAAAGCCCCACAAAACATAATTAAGAAAAATTATAAGGAAAATTGGACCTCCTGTCTTATCAAGTCCAGTCACTTGTTATTCTAGTCATATTTCTCAAATGATTCCTTCATAGAAGTACCAAGTTTCATCAACCTAACTCAAAAATGGTTAGGCTTGGAGTTTTAACACATTTAGATAATTCATAAAGAAAGATAACAGGAAATGCTTTTTTCCAACTGGTGTCTTATTCTTGAAAAAAACTGGATCAGATCTATATAATATATCCATGAACGTACTTTGGGAGCTGAATAGAATGTAATGTGAAGGAGAGGGGAACTTTAAAAGTCAATAATGCTACCAAAGCCTGGGTATCATAAAAATTCAGGAATTATTGTGACAAGCAGAGTAGAAAGATAATATTCAATGAGTAGATAAAGAATAAAAAGGATTTGTAAATTAGAAACACCAATAAAAATGCAACTTGTAAAAGCCATGGAGTTTATTTTCAGAAATGCCATGCTGTTCCCACTTTAAGTCTGAAATCTTGATTTGTCCTTTTACATTATAGCCTCCACCCTTAATGGCTAAATCTTTGGGTGGAGCATGGCAATGAGCCACAGTTTAACAAGATGTTTTTACTCACAGGGACACACCTTGAGAATAAGACTGTCAGACTCCAATTCTTATGCTTAGGTTTCACAGGTGGGAAAATGAAATCAATAGGTTAATCCTGTCTGGAAAGCTAAGCCTATATATTTCAATGACAGGAACCTACATTAAATTGAATTATATGCATATTTCCTTGAATATTTGAAGCTCAACAACATGAGCTTGGAATAACAACTGAGAGATTAGGTTTTGTAATATGTAACATTAAATAACACTTGTGAAATGAAGCTACCATTTGATTTCATGAATAGATCATAGTAACATGATTAGTTTACTATTACATAGTAACATAGTAACATGAATAGTTTACTATTCAGAAAATTAACATATCTCTACAGAGAAGTAGGGAAAAATTGAATCTTATGTACGATTTACTGCGTACATATTTAATTTTTCTCAGTCAACGGGCTTTCCTCTACTTGTTCCTATTTTTTGTGTTTAAACAGACAAAAGTAAAGAAAAATATCTATCTAAAATGAACAGAAATTATGTTATTTTCTGTCTAACAAAAATAAAATGGATTAAGAGGGAAATAGGGTTCTGAAATAGGATCAAAATTTACTCTACTCATTACTGGAATCCAGGTGCATATCTAAAATTAAATACTTGTGTATGGATTACAGGGATTTATTCCATCAGTAAGAACAAATGCTAATTTTATGGGGTATTAGCAACACAGCTAAGGAGGTATTATGATTTGCTTAGATGGATACTGTCTTACCACTCTTGAATTCTGGAAGGGGCTGGTAGTAAAAGTAAAAAGATGAAGTGGAAATGTGAATGGCTCTTCTCTATCTGTTTCCAAATTGTCAACAATGATTTACTACTAATCAGGGAACACTAGTTCTTCAGCAGAGACGGAACTGCAGTACGCTGACACACGTCACATTAAATGAGACATTTTGGTCTGATGATACTTTCATGGTATTTTATCCAACTTATTAACACATAATACAGGTTTAACCACATCCATTCTCAAAACAAAAGTCCCCCCCAAAATACTTAGCTGAGGCATTAGAGAAGCCTAGGAGTTCAATTACAAAGTTCTACCTATCGCATCTGGTTCTTCCCTACAATGGTTTCACGTGGAGTCCTGCTTCTGGTACCCGTTACATTAACACTACTTTCTTCTCCTACTTCAGTGATGTTTTGACAGCATGTCAATGTGGGATCCTCTCAAATCTGCTTCAAAGCAGAAAGTGGGTACATTTTGAAGTATTAGGGACCACTATTAAAGAGCGCTCTGTGTTCCAGATGAAACCAACATCTGAGACTGACCACTAACAGTAATACAATCTGTCATACCCCATATCCTACAGCCAGCTCCATCTAGTCTAAGCAGCAAGACAAAACCATGTGATAATAATCTACTCATGGAGTTTAGCAAACAGTCAGTTTTGCAGAGTGATCAGCAAAGGTCTCCATTCTCTCCCTCCTCCACCTTGGTAACCAACCTCAATTTGAAAGACAACGTCAGTGTAGTACGCTGGCAGATTCTGATGATTTAAAGTTGTCTTCAGGTTGTAACCAACAGAAGACAAGTCTCCTGTCTTTTTGCAGAAACAGAATGCAAACCCAATCCTGCAGTGCTTCATGGTCTTGTCAGATTCACTGACTGCAGCTGAAGAGAGAATTCTTAAAAGCAATATTTTACTGCAGTTACGCTCACTTGTACCACAAAGAAATCAATTTTCTTAGTGGCACAGGTTTTTGTTTATAAATATTGCCTTTTTATTTTATCAGGTAAGATTATTCTGAACTTCATAAAAATGGTATGACTGCACATTAAGTCACATGTAAAAGAACTAAAGAGAGTAAAAAAAAAATAATAAAAATGTTTTGTTATAAATATTCTGATTTTGACATGATGATGGAATATTTATTTATCCAAAGACTACACAGACAGTGTTTTGCATAACTGAGGTTTGAACTTTGGGGGATCAGCATTTTCCTAGCTTGGAGCACACCTCCTAAATTAATGAAATTCCTTTTAATCTGTCAGCTTCTATTTTTGTTAATGAAGTCTGTAAATATGTTTAACTAAATGGTTGAGCATGGGAAACTAAATGTTCTCCAAATACACCAGGTTTATTGGACTTGATCTGAAGCCTGTAACACCAGCTGTGCAAAGGCGGATCTGCCGCTGGCCCTGGCTCATTGACGTGAGACTGAGATTTTCTGCCGACGGGTTTTGGACAGAGCCTAAAAGGTATGGTGCTGCAAAGAGAGTTTCCTGCTCTTCCATAAGAGTGAAAAACGGAGAGAAGAGAGCCAAAATACTGCTGTCGTACCGACCCTACCACATCCCAACGCAGCAGGTAGCATTCTCTGTTATGCTTGGCTTGCGCCATCTTGTACCAATGCAGCATCTGGTTTTTGTCAGTGCCCATTATTTGGCTGTAGCATCAGGGACACCTACTCATGTGTGAATTCAGAAAGGTGCCGAGTACACAGGTATTCCAGCACAACCAGTCACTTAATCCTTTTAAACAACAATCACGGTTTGAAAGAGTCATTCATGATTCATTTTGGATCATTTGCATAATGAAGTCATATGAAGTAGTACAGTTAATTCAAGAGGAGGTGGGGAGGAGATTGAAGGTTGCAGTTTTAGCAGGAAACCTTAAGGCTATCAAAACGTTTCACAAAACCACCGAGGATGAAATCCATGTTTCCCTACTGAGTTAAACATGACTTGACAATGCCAATGAACTTTCAGAGAAATGACAGACAAATTACAGTGTGCGTGTGTTAAGCCATGTTGAAACCTTCATTTCTAAAAGGCATCCTGTCAGGAGTTGTAAATACTGTGGACTAACACCAAAATATTTTCTTCCTACTTCCTTTCTGCTCTCAGACCGCTTACAGGCTGTGCAGATCATTCATTGGATTGCAAATAAAATTCGTTTTGACCCAGAAGCAAGTGAGGAATACCAAGGTATTTCTGGACTCAGTCAGACAAGTCAGGTTGTTTCTCTCAGAGTATGGGAAGGGTTGGTCTGTTAGTGGAGATCCTCACTCAAACTAATTCTTCCATATTTTATATGCACGGGGACTGGGGGTTTTACCTACTTATTTATTACATATATTATTATATATCATTTTAGTACTTGTTTTCTGAAGGCCATGTATAAACCAAAGACAGCCTACAATTAGCGTTTGTGTAAAACTGAAGGACACTCAGACACGATGCATGACTGGAAGAGGATTTGTTTTATCCCCTCTTAAGCTGAAGATGGAAGAGGGTGGGGCCTATCAGGCTGGTAACACTACCACCTTCCACACCGTCTTCTACCATAACAGTCAAATTGTCATCGCAGAGAGGAGAAATGAAGAAAGGTGTTGAAGGATCAGCCTCAATGTTAAAAGGCGTTTTAACATCTGCATCATCAATTCTCCTGCTAATATACACGCTTTACTCCCTGCCCAGTCGCTGTCCCTTACTATTTGCCACCCCACAGTTGCTCATTTCAATATGCCCTGGAGCACCGCTGAGACACCCCAGTCTCAAGCAGGAATACTCAAAAGGCAGCAATTCCCAGGTCTGAGCCAGACCCGATATAGATCACTTTAGCTAATGCTGAAAAATTAACATTAACAATACTTGCACTTTATTTTCTTTTTTTTTTTTTTTCATTCCTACTTAAACACAGCTACACACATAACATCTAATTCTGCAATCATTATTCATGTTGCATAATGTTTTATTCACGTGCCGAGCTCCTGTCAGAGCAAATAAGGCTGTTTGAAAGAACAAATGCCATTTCGGGTGAACAAAGACCAGGGAGCTGGGCTCACAGTACTTTTGCGAAACATTTGTACTGGCTGCCTGACACAGAAACATTAGGATTTGGCTAGGGGTTTCTGGAAGTTTCACCAATTCATTGTTTCTCCAGGACAGTGAGAAACCCCACTGG
Organism: Jacana jacana; assembly: GCA_013400555.1. Classification (NCBI taxonomy): domain Eukaryota; kingdom Metazoa; phylum Chordata; class Aves; order Charadriiformes; family Jacanidae; genus Jacana; species Jacana jacana. The sequence continues at coordinate 92,694 of VZTM01007939.1, forward strand.
AAAAATTAACAATACATCTTAAAAACTCCTAAAGTGAACAAGTAAAAAGCCATGATTTTCCTCAAGAGAGGAAAATCATTTTCAGGCCAAATTTTGGTTTTGCTGCTGTACTTTTAGTAAGAAGAAATCTTAATTTAGTCACCAATGCAATTTTCAGGACATTTAAAAAAGACCTCTGGTTTGGGTTTCTCCCTTCTCCCTTGTCTTTTTTATCCTTTCACCATATGCTGTTCTGACATGCCAATATATCATGAAACAAGGTTGTTAGATCCTCCCTCTAGAGTTTTTACTAAATAATACTAAAAACAACTGTACAGCTCCATCTATCTTACAAGAAAAAAAAAATGCAACCAAGCCAACAAGTTTCCAGTGGAGACCTTGAAAGCATTCCTCTTAAATATTACAGTAATCTGGGTTATTAACAGTACTAATTTTGATGCCAGTGTGAGGTCAGTTCAAATTTTGGCCCGATGGAGAAGTAAAACATCTGCAAGAAACACATTTCTGTTACATTGTGCTTGACATGGGAATTAATGGGTGCAATTCTATGGCCTGTGTTATGCAGGAGATCAGACAAGATGATCATAGTGGTGCCATCTGGCCTTAAAAAAATAAATCTATGAATCTACATTTAAATTCTCACTTGAACTTAGGTAACCTCTCTCTAAGCCCATCTGCATGTTGAATATTCCCATTAAAAGGCAGTCGCTAGCAAGCCAAGAATACTTTACCAGCCTCAATCAGCTTTATTTTATGTAGCCACTGACATTGTATTTTGGCAATAAAAACCCAGAAGAAAACCCAGTACAAACCCAAGCATTTGTACCTGTAATGCAAACAACAGAAAAATTATAAACTAAGAGTCCCTACAGCTACCGCATGATTTCAGACAACCACCCAGTGCTGAGGAACCGCTGGCACTGAGTTCTCAAGACCAACCAAGTGGTTGATGTTTGCCTGTGACAAACCCAGGGAACTAATTTGGCTGAGACAGTAGGTCTGTTCTACTACCTTGACTTGCACGGAAAAAAGTTTTTTGGACAGTGGAAAGCTCAGGAAGGGAAATCATGGAGGTTTTAAGTGAGACAAGTAAAGAGAAACACACAAGGTACAAATCTTCTGTCTCAATTAGAAACATTTCTTTTTTCCCTAATATTTGTTCACCCAAGACCTTGCTACAGTGATTGGCTCAAAATTCAGGATTTAAAAATACAGCAGAATGGGGCTTTAGAAGACTTACAGTGGTAAAGAGGGAGATGGAATACCTTCTCCAAGGCCTGACAGCTCCCTACTGTATAATCATAGAATGATTTGGGTTGGAAGGGACCTTTGAAGGCCATATAATCCAACCTGCCCATCAGGGATATCTTAAACTAGATCAGGTTACTTAGAACCCCATCTGTAGGCTCCAGTGTCCTGTGACCACCTATGCCAACAGAGCCTGGATGATACAGTAGTTTTTGATGGGTCCCAATATGGAGATATGGAGACCAATATGGAGCAATATGGAGATTCCATATTGTTAGCCTGATGTTCTCTGGGAAGCAAGACTTGTCTGCAGCTACACACACATAGGTGTGTCAAACCTTTCACTCCCTCCCTGAATAACATTTTCACTATTAACTTGGTAGAATTTAATGAAATTTCCCTGCTAGAAAGCTAGAACAACACCACAAAATTTTTGAAACACATGTTCTTGGTGGTTCTGTAGGAACAGCAGGAGCCTGATCCAGATTTTATTGAAGCAGTGTTTCTGGTTATTTTGCACATAGAAGCTAACAAGAGTAAAAGAAGAGAGGAGTAGAATTAGAGTATCAGCAGAAACTTTTGTTCCTGAGGGTTGGGTTTGTCAGGGTGGAGGCTGTTTTTTAGTGTATTTGTTTTTAAATATATATATATACAGACACGCTTTGGATCTAAGGTTCTTCACTCAGCTGGATTTTGGTTCCTATGAAAACATGTTCTGTATGATCAAATGCGGGTTATTTCTAGTGAGGTTACTTGAGGAAATAGATTCATGAAGAGACTGCATCCTGCTGATGCAAAACAAACACAAATAAAGAGACAAGCCAGGAAAGAGATCTGAAGAGAAGCAAGTAATGAAAGAAACCTTTTGGGCACAATCTGTTATTTACTATTATTATACTATGTCCATACTCTTCTCCCTTATTCTCAGCACTGTATGTTTTAATTGTCCCCCGAAGAAACAGTTCTGTAGATATATCCACATGGAGCAAAGGCTCTGTCAGTGACAACCAAATTAATTTCTCTGTTGGAAGCATGAATGTGACTTAAAACCCTAGAACAACACAATTTTAGCAGTTTGAAACATCTTTCCTTATAGTAACTATTGCCCTTTATACTTTGGAAGCTAAGAGCCCTGGTAGCACAACACCTATTTAGAAAGACACCAGTAATAAAAAGTTAGTAGGTCTGAATGCCACACTGCTTCAATTTTGTCAAATCAGTACCTTGATTAATGTTCCTAGAAGAGATAATGAGGCCTTGCCATAAAATGCATGCATAAAAACTGTCTGCTTCCTGCTGACAAGCCACATCACAACTATATGTCACTTAATACATGGAATCCAATTTACACACCTTGGAGTCACTTCTGGGTTCAGGTTTCCAATGTGCTCTGCCTCAAAGTCCAGCACATCTGGGATCTACGCATTGCTCTTGAGCAGAAACCAGAGCTTAACGTGTGGGAGAAAAGCCATATTTTCTTTTATATCTGTGACTATGGCAACAAAATCTATATGAGATTCTATATGCACCTATGCCTAAAAACATCTGCGGAGAACACAGCAATGTTAAAATATAATCTGCTGAACCTCATTCCTGCTGAAGGAGCCCCTTCACATTCTCATACTCCTCCCTCACTGTAACTATTCTCTTTTCAAAAGAAACATGATTTATATCTACAAAAGATTCATATGCGGCAAGAGAGAGAAAGCATGTAGATTTATTGAAAAAAAAAAATATAAAATATCTCCACTGGCCTTTACAATGTTAACCCTTTCCTCTCCTTGGTGCAAAAGCCAATACTGCCACACAACAGAAATTCTGTGTAAGGGAACTCATCCAGGCCTTTGCATTATGGTCATGAACACTTTTCAGATACAGCTCCAGGACCAAAGTATTCTTTTTTTAGTATTTTGATTTATTGATCCACACTGATAACATGAGAATGACTTTAACTCCAGAGAAGCTGTGAGGCTGGGTTTTCATGCCTGACAACCTGCACAAGTACATACACATGCAAAAGATTTTAAATCATATTAGAAGAATGTTTTTGAGGTGGCATAGCTCAGCATTAAAATGAAAGACATTTCTGCTTTAGGACTGTTCAAGTCATTGCATCCTATTGTGCAAGGGCATAACAAGGCAAGCTTTGCAGTAGGAAGGACCTCCGAGGGCTATTAGATGCAGTGAAGTGGCTGCCACTTCCAGGCCAGTACAGCCCTTAAGTATCAGATTACTGGAAGCCGGGACCGGAATCCAGATGATTTATTTCTCAATGTTAGCCCAGTTCTTATATTCTGACCCTGAGCATCTGCTCCTGGCCACTGCCAGAGGCAGGACATGATGGGCAGATGGTCTCAAGGCTGTTCCCCCACTCTTCTGTGACATCTCCATCACAGTCTGCTACAACTGGGCATGATAGGTCTCGCTCTTGCTTTAGCTCATTTTGAGCTAAATTATTATTGAGATTATAAAACCCCGTGAAAAACATGTACCCCCAGTGCAAGTTATATATAAATATAAGTTCAGCTGAAAATATCCACTGCCAACTCCCCTATCACACAACCGAGTACAGAAGACCAGCAAGGAGGAAAAGGAGTCACCACTACATCTGCACCACTGCCCCATAAAAAGGGGGCTCTTCTTAAACAAGACAAGCTTCTTCCAAGGCAACACTTGGTAAAACCCTTACCTTCAATAGAAAGGGCTTTAATTCCCATACAATGGGCAAGATCTGGCTGTGTCATCTTGACAAGAGACACCATCCAAAATTGTAATGGGCTACATATGGATGGTGTGTTACGTACCACTTTCCTATGACCACAAAAGCCTCAAAAGGAGGAAATGCAGGGAGCATTAACAGGAGATACTGCCATGAGAGAAGAGCTGAAACCACCTTTCTTTTCAGAGGAATAGATCTACCTCTATCTCTATATAGCAGTCTTTCCCATATATGATCATTTCCCACAAATACCAGTGAGAAAACACAGCAAGGGAAGATTTCCTGAGGTATTGCCTTCTTATTTCTATGTTTCTTAATTACAAAAACTTTATATTTTTGTACTGTATATATGCGACTAGTCACTTTCAAAGGCTTTTTCACAGCATCACATTGACTCCCAATAGACTGTACATTTAAACTGCACATTTTCTAAAAGCTCTATTTTATGCAAGTTTCCTTCTGTTTACTCTACTTTAAATTGTTGGTCTTAAAAAAAATATAATCCCTCACAAAAATAAGGGGAAAAATAATCCTTTATGCACTCAGCTTTTGTTGAATTGCCCATTACAATTTGTGAAGTTAAAGAACAAAGTTTAGCTGTGCCTTGCCACCTCTACTTGTAGAACAGCTCTTATGTTTAAAACAATACCAGCAAGTTCAGGGCACTCAGTAAAATCCCAATTTATGACAGAAATTTCTGTTTAGTTGGCACAAACCTATTAACTCAGCTGAAAAGAGTGACAGTAATTGCAACTGGCTAAGGGTTGATAAGAAAACTCAGTCTACTAATTTGAAGGAAAATTTACAGACTAGCAAAGCCATGTCAGACAAGAGAACCAAAGATAGCTGCACTCCGTGTTTTCTAATTCACATTAAAAAAAAAGAAAGAATTCATAATATTTGCACTATAATAAGAGGTATTTTCAAAGTAATAACTTTATAGATCTTTATTCCATCAATGTCTACTTGCAGAAAAATGAACTTTGTCACAGACCAAAATTGGCCCTTATTGCTCAGTTATAAAATAAACATAAATAGAGGACATCAGATTTGACCTACTAACACTGGCATAGATTTTTTCCCTCAGGCATTGAAGCTGTGGTTCCTAAAATATTTGGGATTTGTAATTGAAGAGAGTGAAGAACTTACCTATCCAAATAGAAAATAAAAATGTCTCTCTTGGCCTTGCCAGAGTTCAACCAGCAGGAGAAGGCGTCGAGTGCCCCTTCCCACCAGCAAAGGGGCTGGCAGAGCATCACCATCCAACAGGATGCGCTGCACAGCCAAGAGTTTATGATGAGCCCTTTCATTATCCAGTCTGGAGTGTGAACAAGTGATTGAATTATTTGTGCCTCACTGCTTCTTTAAAAAAAAAAAAAAAAAGAAAAAAAGAGAAAGGAATAGGAAAAGAAAAAAACAAAGTCTACAAAAGCTGTGATTTACTTTAGGTAAAACTCTGTATGGCATTTCTGGAACAGAAAAGTTATTCCTCAGCGGCATCACGTTCATGCAATTTTCCCCCATCACCACCCAAAAAAACCACCCTGTCCCTTTTGGCCTGTGCTGACGGGTTGGCATCAGCTCCCCAGCATGGGCAGCTGGAGGTGTCAGCACCATCTTCTCTTCCAGCACAAAAACGTTGTGTGGGCAGGGAAGTCTCTGTGTGGTCTGTGGCTGAGAAGCCCCCTGGAGGGACTCTGTTTTATAGGACTGAATGAAAGCATCTAACGCTACTCTACAATGAGATTATCATTGTTCTTTTATCCGAGTTTCAAAGCAGCTCAGTAGAGTGACCTTTCCTCAAGTATCTTTCTCTGATTCTTTCTAATCTGAAGTTTCTGTAGAGGAAGAACTAAAAGAGAAAAAAATAGGCTTTCCTTTCCTTTTTGCACCGCAGGAACATTGCAAGGTGTATATGTTTTCTTGGGTTTTTGGAAGGTCTGAGATTTTTGCATTACCTAGGATAAAAATAATTGTATCAAAGGTACAAAAACTTGTGCTTTGGGCCAGAGGTCAGCTGCTAACTGATGGAATAATGAAAAAAATCCATTTCCCTGTGAGAAAATCATTCCCCAGTTGTCCGTGATGGATTTCTCATCTCTTCCTAAGGAACAACTGTCAGAAACCGAGGTTAAAATAAGGGCATTCCCAGCCTGCTACAGTATGGCAATTCCTCTGTTTTGAAGGCAGAGTTGTGTTGTTGGGGTTTTTTTTTATTTATTTATTTCAGCACGTGTGTAACAGTTATATAGATTTGAATATATGGAACTTGCTGGTATTTTCAATATGTATATGTAGATATAAAATAAGAGAGTACTTCTGTTAGTGAATTTATTTTTAAATCCTTATGGATAGGGCTACATCATTATGCCACACAAAAGTACATTGTTAAATCCGAACTCACATTCACATGCAAGTAATGTTGTTGGCTTACATCTACAGGAGTAAGAAAACCTCTGTGCTACCAGGTCCCTTGCTCAGGCAATAGAGAGATGTGGCACACACTTAATTCACCCCCTTTTAATTCCACGTCTTATTGCTCATTTTCCCTGGTTTTTATTTTACAGCTTCTCACACCATCTCACTCACACTCACATGGTTCATTTTTGCAGCTACTATAGGCTGTGAGGAAGAGCTTTCTCCCTGACCATTGTCCGACAGATCCAGCAGCATCTCCAACCTGTAAAGTATCTGAACACCCAGGTTTATTCAGTACTATGATTTCCAGTGAGATTTCATTCTCTTAAGGAAATCTCAAGTATCAGCTTGATGGTATGGAGGGTTACTTTAGATTTGAATCTTAACAAAAATCTTATGAATCCAGTCTTTATGGACTATTACAATACACAAATGAATAAAACCCATAATGTACATACTGTTAATGGTATATATATCTCAAGGAAAAGTACATCACAGATATAGACCTTTAAAAAATTAAGTATAAGCAGCAGAAGAAAAATAGAGGAAGGAAGTTCCTTATGTATATTTAAAATTCTAAGTGACATTCACAGATCAACAGCAGAATAGGAAAGACCTGTATCAAACCAGAGTAATCACTCCCATTTGGTAACCATTTCCATAAGTACAACTCAGCTGACAGAGCAGGAGTTACGGATCCTGATTTGAATGCAACAGCTCATTTTGGTGAGCACTCAAGGGAAAAAAAAAATAACTAAAAAAATATCCGGAGAAGCCTGCAGTTATATCAGTCTGGCTATAAGGCATTTTTACTGTGCAGCGTTCAGTACACTGTAACTGAGGTTACACACAAGTTGTATGATAATAAGGACAAGTCAAGGTGTATCTACTAAATGCTGTGAAAGTAGCCTAGTGTCACTGTGGGTAAAATTGAATGCACAGAGTCCAAAAGGCAAAGTGACCAAAATGAAAAGGAATAAAACCTGAGAAATAAGCAAGTCTAGACTGGCTATATGAATTGTCTAAACAATCGAGTCTATAGGAAACCAATGCAAGAATCCCAGAAACTCTGTCTCTTCCTGTAAAGGCAAAGGTTGCCCGGGAATACTTCTAGATGTTGCAGAACATCCTTCCTCGGTGCTGTCAAGCAACACTTGATAGAGAGTTTGCAGACCAATGCTCCAAGACCTCCAGAAAATGTAAATGGATAGATGCTCCCTCCTTCAGTCACAGATCGCCTGGCGTGTCCTCACACGCATGCCTGGCCTGTTTGAAGGCAAGCCCATACACCTTCACTGCATCCATAAATCCAGGCAGGCAGCAGTGCCAGTTCAGTTCTGCCCCATCACCCGGATTGATGCTTGGCAAGTCAAGCCTTGGGCTCAGGGCAGCCAAGCAGCAGCAGACAAACAAAACAGAATCCACCTTCACACTACACAGCCTGAGGCAAAATCCACATGGAGCTCAGCTGACAGTACAGAGCAGTGTGAACTCAGGGGACTGCCATGAGCCTGTGCTATGGTTGACTTCATGAGGACTTCATCCACAACTTGCTCCTGCTCTGACTGCCCCAGCACTCTCCCATCTGCTGGTAGGTGCCAGATTGTCAATACTGAGGCTGCAGCTGCTACGCCAGACATCATCTGTTCCGGAAGAGGTAGTGGAAGACAGCAGAGAAGCTGTCTGTCTGGTGGAAAACACTCTGCCAGGAACCTCCTCTTCTCACTTCCTTCCCTCACCTCCAACATAGTAAAGACATGAGTGTTGGATTTTCTTATACAGCAAAACCTCTGCTAGCTTTCATGGTCTTTAAAGCAATCAGTAGTAGTGGCACATTTCAGTAACGAAACCCTTTTTCCCAACGCGGTTAGAGGAGATCCACTATCTGATGAAGCAGTGCAAAAGAGGGGGCCTGGGGGTACACAAAGGGCAGAGCAGGCAGGAAAAAGGGTAAATCGAGACACTTCTAAACAAGAAGTGCAGGGAAGAAATAAAAACAAAAAATCTGGACGCAACAAAAACAACCTCACAACCCATCCTAACACAGGACCCTACAGATGACCACAGTACAGAATACTTAAGGATCATATAAAACCTTCCAGAAATTTCCAGGTACTATAGCTTACTTACATGAATATGAAAGACAGCCTCAGCTTATCCTTGACCAGGCACGATACTGAATTTTAATCACTCACAAAGAATTTGATAGCTTGCAGAGAGGACAGTTTTTGTAATAAGGTTTGATAAAACACCACCCTTGGGAGAGCTTGTACATAAACACCTCAAAAGAGTTATGCAACCCCAGTACACAGCTATCATGACAACAAATCTATCCAGCATGAGGAGCAAAACCCAGGACTTAAAAAGGTTATATCTCTGCATAGCAATGATCTCTTCCCTCAGAGAGATATTCATTCTCAACAAGGTATGCAAACAGAAGCAGAGACAGGCTCCTCCTAAATCTTGACTGAAATTATTGTTTTCAGGAAGAGGATTAAACCCAAAATTTTTGCCAGCAGTAGAAAACACATTGTTTGCAAATAATCACCTCCCTCAAATGACAGCTTGGTGTCATTTCATATTTTTATGATGCCATCTGACAGTCAGGGTTTCTAAGGAAACACCAATACCGGGGGAGCTGGAGTGAATGGAAGAAAAGGACAGAACCTAAAAATAAGAGTCACACGCCTCTTCCAGACGTTAAAACCACCTGATAAAAAACTGTAAACAGCTCCTCCTTGGAATGGTAACATTTCCAAGACACTCATAAGACTCCATCCAAGTGGAATAATTTTACAATGAAGAAAATTTCCTAAGAGTGAGTTATATTTATGAAATCATACTCTTTTAAAGGAAGTTTGGAAAAATATTCTGACTGGATTACCCCAGAATAAATGGGAAAATTATTATTTTGTACCATTGCGGACCCCAATAGGACTCAAAATCTTATGTGGAGCATGAATTCACTTATTTTTAGTATTAATGGTTTCCATGCTGGAACTGTTTTTGTTTTTTCTTTTTTTTTTTTTTAAATTAAACTGAATTGGGAGCGGGAAAAGATAATAACATCCCTTCCCTTGAACAAAACAATCCAAACTCACCTGTATTAAATCCCCCCAAAGAAATGACACCACAACACAGCAAATAAAGCACTTTTTAGGTCAAGCTGCAGTTGAGTTAGGAAGAAGCAAAAAGATGCTAGGAATATTTTTAGAACATTCAAAAGCCTCTAATTTTTCAAAATGTCATTGTTTGTTCAATTAACCCAGAAAAAAAAAATCTCCTCCTGGAGGGATGTACATCAGGGATATTGGCTCATCGGTGATGAAATTAGGGCTGTGCTCTAAAAACAGTCTCTGGCCTGGCCCATAACAACACATAGCGCAGCACTGAAAACAAATTTATTATAAAATAACTTTGACATAAAGATCACTAGAAGCACTTAAGTATTTTACCATCTCCCTCCCAATTACATAGGGAACCGCCACAACCAGCGCACAGTTAAGTGGATGATTTCACCGAATTGACTACTGGGCTTCAGGCTACGTATAAATAGAGGGAGCTTTATCCCCAGACAGTCACTAATACACACCATATACAGACCAGGAGGGAAATATTTGTGAAACTGAAGTCATAACGTTTCAATGTGTTTGTAGAAAAGGTAGAGAGACATTTATTTGGGATAGAAGTGTGATGCTTTGTGCTGCTAGTGTTTAGACAGAGACCCAGAGGCCATCAGTTTAGTTGCATGTATAGACTCCCTGAGTAACACTATTTACCATGAGAACTCTCTCTGCTTCAGAATTGAAGCAGTTTTTACGCTGTGTATCTGAGAGAAACAAACAGCCTATATATCATAGCTCTAAAATATACAGCTAATTAATTGTTTTCACGCATCATTATTTAAAGGAGCCTTTATTCATTAGTTTATAAGTATGTAAATATACTTGTAAATATATAGGAATCACCAATCATTATTCTCAAAGGCACACTAGGGACACAGCCCCAGAAGACAGGCAAAGTTGGGGTGCTCAGTCAGCTGGGAAACCTCACCCTGTCTCACCCAGAGCCTCTCCCCTGCCCTACCCGCTCCAGAAAGCAACTGCCTTTCCTTTCTTCAGATGATGAGGGCAGAGAGATATAACCAAGCCTCAATCACCAAGGTTCATTAACTACAATAAAGGATGCTTCATATGTCTTTTCATTTGATAAAATGCAAGAGTCTCATACCCACTTACTTTAGCAGCCGAGCAGCTCTCCTCCATGCGACTCTGAGACCAGAGTGGTGGGGCAGCCCAGGGCTTTCAAAACTGCTTTAATCAGTGCCTTAGCCAGTCTCTTTCAGTACATTGGAAGGTGTTCTGACACGTGGAAATGAATTTTTAAGTGTTCCCATGGATCATATGCTATAAACGAATTCATCTGGTGTCTGAGGTAGGTTAAAGCTTTTCAAATTCAAACAGACGTTACCTTAGCTCGCATGCTGCAGGAGCCTTCTGCCTGTTTGTAACAGCATCAGCTGGAGCTCAGGAGATGGGCTTCAATTACCAGCATACACACACCTGAAATATAAAGGGAAGAAAAGAAGGCACCCCTTGCTATTTCTCTCTTGTGAAAGTCAGAACCACATACCTTGATTTGTGCTGTTCCTGAGTTTAGTCTTTTTCAAGTTTGATTCATGATGATAAAACAACAGGAAAAAAAAAAAGTCTTTTCACCTGATTTAGCAAGTAGGCAGAACAAAACCCCAGTCTAACTGTGCTAACCTTTTAAAATACTGTATTTTCATTGACTGGTCGTTCCCCTTCCTACAGGCTGCTGGGTCTGCATAAGGGGAGAACAACAATTGCCAGTTAATCCAATTACAGAACGCTCTGAAGGTTGAGAAAATGGAGTAGCTTGCCCATTGATATATGATTATGGGGGATTAAACTCTGCATTCATGTGACAAAATTTTAATAAGGACAGTAAATGACTCTGAGAAAAATGTGAAATATCTGCAATTGTTTAGGGATCCTTGGTGAATAAAAGGGAAATGAGAAAACATGAGAGAAAAAAAAAAAAGGAAAACTTCCAATGACGTTATAAACCACTTGATGCATTTACAAACCTTTTCGTGATGGTTCTTCAAGTGACACTTTAGGAACTAGGTACAAACTATAACCAAAGCTAGCACCGAAGAGCCAAGAACTGAAGCAAGTTCTTGAAGGACAAACTGCCCCACTGCATTTGTGAAGCAGTGGCACAGATGAAACCCTGAGGAGCTTTCTGCAAACTGGAGTTCATGTTGGAAAATAAATACTTAGTACCAAGAGGCTTGTACTGGCCTAAGAGAAAAAACACATAACAAGCAGAAGCATGTGACTGATTTCCACAGCACTGAATCCTGATCGTTTTCCTCTTGGTTCCAACAACACTGTGAGCCGTTCTTCAGCGTCTCACTGCGCGACTAATTTATTTATTAATAAGTAATAGACAAATAAATTATTTAATTGTTAATTTGCAGAGCACCATGTACCAAATACAAACCCCACACTGCCATAGTGAGGAGAGTGGCCAAGAGTGCATAACTCCATCCTTGGAGGTTACGTTAGGCTGTCATTTCCCCTAGTATCATCAGATACTTTCCAGCTTAAGAGCATTTTATTTTTCTTCCTTTTTCTTCTCTTACAGATGGAAAAACGTGGACACTTCATGGCATCAAAGCAAATGGGCATGTTTATAAATATATTTCCAAGAACTTGCATGGTAACTTCCTGTTCTTTGAGATGCCTTTGTCCCCATTAAAGTGGTTGGGAACAGAACAAGCTAAAATTGTTTAAGAAATGGACATTGCAATCTGCAGCTTTGGTCTACAGGACAGGATCTGGTCATAAGAAAGGTGGGGGCTTCTGAAGAGCAGAGAAAACAGAGAAGCAGCCTCAGGTATGCAAGTGATTTCCAAAGCACAACAGGGATCCTGGTAATGACTTACACCTCTAATTTTACATCACAAGTGAGGAAGGAAAAAGTGTAATCTGTCAAATGTAATATTTTTGCATTTTATTTGATGAATGAAAATCCCATTTTCAAAACAGCATTAAGATCAGAAGCTTAAAAGGCATTTTGGTACCTAAACAGGATGACAGTTGATTTGAAGATTTTCAAAAGCCATGAAAATGGGGACCAAAACAGAACATGGCTGTAGAGTTGAATAATTATAATCATAGTCTTATATTGTAGGAAAAGGGACAAGTAGAGTCATTGGCAATGTATATCCCTGATGACATTCTAGGTCTAGAAGGTAGAGCTTATTAAAAATAGAGGTTGCCCTAAATTGCCCAGGTACCTTGGGAAGCCCACATAAGATCAGCTCTATTTCCCTGAATGCCTAAAGGTGCTGGGAAACATGTCATGAAGGAACAAGCCCCAGGGGCTTTCTGAGGACTTAAGGTCCTCTGGATATTCAAAGGTAGCTTTCTGCAAAGGGACTTTGCAGAAATATAAGTCTAATATAAATACAAGTCTATTTTAACTTAGATTAATTTTATTGTATGAATTCTGTATCTGTTCTGAATCACTTTCAAATGAGCTTACTAGAGGCAGCATGAGGACAGCTGTTAATAAGAAATACTTGTACGGTCAGATATTCATGCATTTGGAACTCCTAATTGGGATCTACAATCCCTTTAAACATAAAATAGAGAAGAGCAATGTATATGAATTCTTTTTCAATTTCTAAATAATTGAATTTTCATAATTGATATACACATTTCATTTTAAATTCTAAAAAACATGAAAATCTTTAGAATATTAAATGGGAACTGTTAGAACTAGAGTATATATGAATTCCCTTCTCATTTTCCAAGAAAAGGTTTGCATATTTCCCTGTTTCTAAAAATCTCTTCCACATTGCTTCACATAAAATAAGGGATATGAGTTCCACATTGCTTCACATAAAATAAGGGATATGAGTCTTTTCACCTTTTACCACTTCTCAGTTCAACAGTTCCAGACTCATTCTCAGCTAGCTGTCCACAGTGACTGTAAATTGATTTGATCCTTGCAATGGTCAAACTTTGCCACCAAAATGCTGGGAAATGCTTTAATTCAAACTTTGTGTGTCCTTTAAATTTATTTTATCTCTTTTGCTGCTTTAACAATGGTTAAAATGTTAAAAGGCAATCATTTATTTATTCATGAAGCAGTCAAAATCAAAGCATTAGATTAGAAGAAACCTGTACACTTCACTTAAAGTAACAAATATGCAAGACAATATTTTCACTTGAGTTTTTCAGCCCAAATCAAAGACTAAAAGTAAGGTAAAAAATCATCTAAGTATAAAAAAAAACCAAAACCAAACAACAACAAAAAAATCAAAACAAAAAAACCCAAGGAGAATAAAATATAATATCATTTCAGGTGAGTATTAGAATTGTAGTAAACACCACACCTTTATCCTTATGAATTTTTGTCACTGCACATGTTCAGCTCTGCACAGTGATATCTACAGTTACCGATACAGTTCATAAAGCCACTCTTAGTTTGGGTGTGAGAGAGTCCCATTCAAGCATGAGCTTCTCTTAGCTTCAATTTCAGATACCTATATGTTATATGACTAAGACATGCAGACTCCTCCAAGCCCACACTAATAAAACCTTTAGTTAAGAGCATGGCTCATCAAAAGCCAGCCAGGGATTTTAAAAAGCCCCAAATGTCAGTTTTTATGTCTTTTCCCAGTCCAATATGTTCTGTTGATTCCTCTCTGTCATACTGAATTTCCAGAAAAAATGTCTCTCTGGTTGTGTACATATGTGTGTGAAACAAATGCATAAATTTGGTAACCATAAGTGCTGTAGATTGTAAAATTAAGGACAGACATCGATGTCCTGTACAGGGAAAACCAAAATTCCTCTTTTTAAATATAAACTGTTGTTGTTCAGGTTTTATGTAACATACTGACTTGTTCACTTTTTTCTGTTCCCAGTTCTCCTCTCTCTATACATTTAATACTCAACTCTCAACTTGTGGCTTCATTTCTTATACTCTAAAGCATATTCAGCAAAATCTGTTTTTCTTGAAGTTCTGTCATTATTTACTGTCATTTAGGATAACTGATCAACTTCTCCCCTTCTGTATTGACTTTTAGACCTCAAGTTCACATCTGTCTTTCCCCTACTTTATATTGGTGATAGTACTTGTTTTTATGTTTGGGGTTTGCTTTGTGGGTTTTTTTCTGTTATGCTCCTGTCATGTAAAAATCTTGTTCTTTACTTAGATTTAAGGTATCAGCTTAATAAGGAAATTATTTTTTCCCTCCAAAATTAGTGTCTGCAAACCCACTGCAACGCTGGCTGCAGCTTCTCATCTGTGTCAACCTGATGCAATGTGCATTGAGGATCCCAATTTTACTAGCTGGGTTTTATACTAAAATACTTTCGGGGAGTGTGGGGGTGAGGTTTGTTTTGGGGGTTTTATGGGATCCTTAGGCTCTCAGTGGCTAGCTTTCAGCATCCAATCATGAAAATTTTGGCCTGTACATCTTGTGACTCATTGTGGTCCTCGTGTTACTTAGAGCAGGGATGAAGGTGAATGACCTGTGGAGAGCAGCGTGTTCACTCCACAACCTTGCTCTTGTGAAGTATGCGTATAAGCCCTGGTGAGCAGTCACTCCAGCAGCAAGGAGTTATCAGAGGGATTTATTCATATTCAGGAGCATGGAAATCTAAATTGCTCCCATCTCCTTCCTGAACTAGTTACAGGGTTTTAACAGCTGGCCCTTCAGCAAAGTTCTGGTAACACAGTAATGGGAATAATATCCTTACAGACAAGGAAGGGCTGTAATCCAAGTCTAAAACACCAAGTTCAAATTTTCCAAACAATTTAATACTTGGGTAGCTTACAGTTATCTCTAAACATGAATGCAAAGAGGAAATAAAAGTTATTTGACTACATGCATATCTTTATCCACAATATCAGTGTTCTTTCTGTTAGAGTCTATATTGGTTATTAGCTGACTATGATGTGTCAGCCTATGTATAAACCAAATCTACACTTTCTTTTCAAGAAATATATCACAGGATAAGAGAATTTCCTTACTACTGCAGGCTCACAGCCACCTCACTCCTGCCAGTGGGCAGCAACAAATCCATCACAGAAAATTATAAGAAATCCTGTCATAGGCAAATGCAATCAAAAGAATGATTTGTTGGTTTGGGTTTTTTTTTTTTTCTCTCAGACGAAATTAGCCTCTAACCAAATGCTAGAGGGTGAAATATGTCTTGAAGAATGCTGATGCATATTTCTTCAGAAAAGTTGAGGATGAATCCGGATCCAGGCATCCAGGTACCACTTGCTGCCCCAGTTAAATTTTGGGCCTTGATACACATAAATGGCTTCCACTATTATTATATCTTATTTTATTGTTAATACACAGATATTTTGTCTGTGACAAATTGTGTGCTTGACAACTTATTGTTCTAATTACATTACTAAAAGAGCAAATAGCAGCAGCTACTTTACTCTCAGTAAATCATTAGTTATTTATTGGAAAACGTAACTTAAGCACATTTCCTTTGACTTCTTTTCCCTTGAGCATCTTACCTTGATTTTTTGGCTCTCAGCTCTTACAGCAGTCTTCCAAGAAATCCAGTGTTTCACATTGTCTGCTTCAGAATTTCTGACATACCTCCATATTTTTGTTCTAATTTTTTTCTTTCTGACAGACTGAGTAGCAATTAACAGAATATTCTGGTTGAGCATCTACCTTTCATCAGCAGGTAACATCCATTCTCTGGTCTATATTGTCGTGCTCATACTTTGCACACACTGGGACTCTGATTACTAGTTTGAAAAGTGATGCATATTAAATGAACACCTTGTACTGGTGCCCAAAATGGTAAGTAGGTGTATTGGTCAGCAATGAATATATCAGATCCTGTGCTACTGTTTTGCACTGTATTTTAAGTTCCTTTAATATTGTCTAGCTTTGTCAAATATTAAGAGATTGGTATCCTACAAATATTATAGTCCCACTATTCATTCTGGAACCTTATCATATGCCTCTTGCCACGATGATAATTTTTTTCTTCTCTTTCCCATGATGTCTCTTAGCCAGCTTTTAATCCACAGTGAAACTTTACCTTGCGTCTCAGAGAGATCCATAATGTCATATTTTGAAGGCCTTTTGACAACAGCCTTCTCTGAAGCCCAACAAAATGATTGTTAATCTCTTTGCCAATACTCCCAATGAGAGCTGTTGGAGTAGAAAATCCTCAACAAGAGAGTCTTTAGGAGGGTCTTAAGGAAGCCTTTAATAATATACATCCACGTGTGAATCTATTACGAAAATCAAGTAGGTAACTCTCAGGATCAGATTCCAAATCAGTAAAAATACCTGGAGACAACACTAACATGACAATTTTCTGGCCAGTAATGTTTATTTTGTTTGTATTATTTTTGAAGGATATTTAAAAATATAGCATTTCTGGACGCCTAATTGCAGAAGCCATCTTAACTGTTATATCAGATAAGATCCTAAATTATTTATTTTTATTTCACATACTCTCTCTGATTCTGTGATGATGGGTTGAAGTATTTAATACATATCAGGTGCTTATGTTACATAGAGCGGGCTGGTAGCGAAACTACTATGTGGTATTACTGGTTTTAATAGAATATAAATTATTACTTTTACTTTAACTTACTACTTTAGTTTTATTGCCTGAACTACATATAGTAATATCTATTCTTCCCAGGAAGAGTGATTACATTATAATTTAATACACATGACATTACTAAGCAAACTGCAATCAATATAGATCCACTCCAAAATGTGAAGAGCCAAAGTGGTACATCTCTTGTTTTATTTCCATCTGAAAAATACCAAATAACCAGCAAGATGTTCTGGGTTAATTCTGTTTTTTCTTATTTATTTGCTGTCACTGTTTCAGGGATATAGGTCTCATTAGCACTTCAGGATAAATTATATTTCATATATATATGATTTTCCTGAATAAGGACTTTTTTCCAAGTTAGAGACATGGCCAAACCTAAGGGCATGTGCTTGGATTTGAATAATTTAGTAATGCATCTATGACAATAATACTATAGCAGCCTTCAACTTGTTTAAGTGTTCCAAGGTATTGGTGTTTATTAGGGACTTCCCAAACCTTCCTTGGAATCAGACACCTTAAGAAAATTCTCCAAACTGACAGAAACAATAAACTTCCCTTTTTTTTTTTTACTGAAATATGTTAATATCTAGAGATGAGTCTACCTCTCCTTCCCTAGATCATTTCAGTAAATTAGTATCACATTATAAAACCTAATGAGGAAAATTAGTTTCCTACAATTACCTTCTGTGAATGAAACGAGGCACAAGGTATATAATCAGGTGGATATTTTTTTTCAGAGGAAAGAATCACAGTGAACGGAACAAACTGGGATGTCTTGGATGGAAAAGCACTTTATTTTCTTTCCAAAATAATTTTATATAATAATTCTATTTTTACCCTTCCACTGCCTTCTATCCAATCTTTCTTCATTTCTAAAAGATACAATGATTGCACAGATGAAAATTTTAGTTCCTTAGGTACTGATTCCATAATAAGTAACAATAAATATAAAGATTATCCACACAGGATTTCTTTCAGGATCTTTGAATTACCTCAGAAATACTTTTTCAGAGAGGAACTTTTGATATATATATAACTCGAATGAGATACATTTTACTCCTCCTGTATTATTAGCAACTCTTCAAAAAGTACAAGTTTCTCATTTTATTCTAGAAGGTACCTCTAAATCCAGGATTGAGGCATTAATATTAATAGCCAGAATATGACCCTATTACATTAAATTCCTGCAACATCTTTCTACAAAATCATGAAGAGAGATTTTATTGTTTTGGAGATAAGAGCCAGTCTGAAAAAAAAAAGAAAAAAATAATCCCAACCATAAAATCCAAAGTTTGAAAACCAAAATAAACCAA
Source organism: Jacana jacana (assembly GCA_013400555.1). Lineage (NCBI taxonomy): Eukaryota > Metazoa > Chordata > Aves > Charadriiformes > Jacanidae > Jacana > Jacana jacana. The sequence goes on from VZTM01007939.1 coordinate 111,047, forward strand.
CCCCTAAAACCCAGCTGAACATCTCCAGCCAGTTCTGTCATCTTTCCTGTCAAAGAATGGGGAATGCTGCAGGATAGGAGACATCCCTGACTGTCTTCAGCATTCCTTTATTGAGGTGGATCATCACGGCTTCCTCCAAGTGCACCTTGACAGCAGTCACAACACACCCAGCACTTGGCCAGAGGTCCCTCCTGCATTGCCCTCTGCTCCACGGGGTGTCTCAGGCTTCTCAGATCCTTCACAGGAGTCCAAGGGTTGAGATCGTGATAGACTGCATCTTCAGATGAATGAAAGGTCTCTGTAAATCTGCTTTTATACACCATGAGGTGATGAACCACACACTCTGGGTCTGCCTCACCCCACCCTGAGAAAAGCAGGAGTCCGGGATCCTTCCCATGGTACAGCAGGGAGATGTCAGGGGGTGCTTGGGAGCTCTGACGAGGGAAACTACTATAGAAATGCTAAAAATTACTAATGTTTGAAACAGCTGACACAAAGTCCCATTGCAGCCAGGGAGGGGGAATGGCTCAGGCTGTCTTCCCAATTCCTGCACACTCCCGAAACAGCAAGGCAGTTGCAGTAGCACATTGCATTAGTTTTACCAGTTAATGAAAGACCTAAGGCAATCTAATTCAAGCTTTTTTTTTTTCTGGGGAAGCATGCCAGCTATATTCCCAGGCCAATTATTGCTCTCACAAAGTGCTCTAAATCTGTCAACAAGGAAAAGTGTGAACTACAGTATAAAAACACAGTTAAGAAGGTGACCCAGTTGTTATAAGAGGAGTGTTCCTTATTGCAGTGGGAGCAGTGAAAGTTGGCTGCCTAACAGTGAGCCAGCCCTCAGCACCAGTGTGTGATTAAGTGATGCATTTATATACCATTAGCACATGCCAAAAAGTTTTTAATCTTATAATTTTAAAGCTATATATTTTGACGGTAAATAAGTGCTTATTCTCCTACTCATCAATATGAGAAACACTTTGCCAGCTACTGTGGGAAAACCCAGGAGCTTGTATGTCTTACTGCAATCAATTTCCCTAATAAAGCAATACCTCTGTCTTCCTGAAATATTCAACATTATTGCTGAGTAGGTAATATTCACAAAAGGAAGAGAGAAAGCTTCTTTATAATGTTTGTTTTGATTTAGTGTCATACATACCAATCTTTGAGAAATCACCCTTCTTGTCTTATCTAGAACACATGAAAGCTTCTTGCTACACACTAGGTAATTTCTTTTCTTCAAACGTATGTGCAGTAATTAAATGGAGTGTAACGTTGCTTCAGTCCCCTTGAGGGCTGCTGGCATACGCTCAGCAAGTGCAAGTGCTTTGGCTGCACTGAGTTCCTCCCAGAGGGGTTGATTTGCATCTGAAGCTTCCTAGGTTTAACTCTTTTACAAAAATAGCCATGATCTGCAAAGGCTGAAAGCTATTCCAAATTGTCAATATTCCCCAAGTTTCAGCTTCAGCCTGAGTCCCAGGGTTGGGTGCTGAACTGGCACAGCTCTGTAACTGCTAAAGTTATCCTGAGGAATCTCCAAGCAAAGCAGAACTGTAGCGCAAAGCCCCAGCCAACACATTGTATTTCATGGGGTGTGATTTAGTAAGATGCTATATGGGAAAAGGAGACAAAGTTTTATAATCAGATGAACTAAAGCTACAGCATTGAAGGTGACTGTCAACCTAATTATGAGAATGAATCATGTCCGGCTTTACAGTTATTAGTCAAAGTAATTAATTATTTGCTTAAAAGTAAGATTAGTAGCCAATAAACACACTTACTGATGGCTGGTCTTGCTTTTTTTTCCTCCTAGTCTAAATGTCATCCCTGTTAAGAAAATGTATAAGAAAAAAAATGTCAGAATATTATCTTGGTCATAATAAACCATCTATCATCATTTAAATAAATCGAAAAGTGTGGCATTATCTGATACAGATTTAGGTATATCATTTATGTAATGAAATATTACAGCTTTTTTGCAAGGGCCCTAAGGGACTTACAATTAAATAAGACTTTATTGTTTTACTGAAAACTTGGCCTTATTTAAAGGTAAAAAAAGATCTGAAGCCATGAAGTCTCCACATATTCTTTCCATTTACATACCTTAACCTTCTCCCTATGTCAGTAATGATTTCTACCCCAGACAGAGATCCCTTTGCCATTTTTCTTTCTTTTGTCTGATAATTTCTGTATTTCCTGAAGAGGTAAACACCAAACTGAACAGGCTTCCAGGGTATCTGTCATGGGATGTTAGAAGGTCACCTCTGCCAGCAGCCCCAGATGCACCCCTGGCCCACCTCCAACCTTTCCACCTACAGTTTGGTTTCACCTGGGCTTCTTCTCAGCAAACCTGTAAGGAGAAACGGACTCGCACAACATCTGGATATGGAGTAGGGCAGAGAAAATAACAGAAGGGGAGACAAAGAAAGCAAATCGAAAGCAATCGGAAAGTTTGCCTTTCCTGCCAAACCAGGTCCCCTGAGATTTGCCATGCAGTATTGATGAGAGCAGTGACTGCTGTTAAGGAAACCCAGATTCAGAAAGATATATGGATGTGTTTTCCCCAGTTAAACTGGGAAAATAAGCTAAAAGAGAAGTAAAAAGAGGATGAAAAACAGGCAAGTGCATGGACACTAAAAGCTCAAATTGAGTCCAGTTGCTGTGCTAGAGGTCAATACAGTTGGATGGATTTTGACTTGGTTGTCAGCTGTCTGTATGATGCCTTTACTTAGAAATAAGCAGAGCTATTATATTGTTCATCAGGTGATAAATAAGGCTTGCCTCCAAATGAGTTAAATGTCTTGAAAACTGACCTGTTCAGATTTTATTACTGATTGAAAAGCTTTAGGTGTTTCTAAGCAAAAATCAATAGAGAGATTAGCTACAACAGCCTGACAAGAGATTATGGAGAAGACATCCACTGAACAAATAGCTGAGGTATTCAGAGACCAAACACTGCCCTTTGGGTCAGGGATCAGGTGCACAGAAGTTAATTCCCCACCTTTCACTTCCGTGGTGCAGTGCAGTGAGGACCATCGATTGCCCATGCTCTACAATGCATAGGGCATCACCTGACATGGCCACATCAATGATTAGTGACTGCTGTGCCCACACATGGCTCACACCATGGGATATTCAGGCACCATTTGATCAGGTCAACAGCTTACCCCTGTGAGTTTCATCAGCCAGGATTTCGTCGTTGGAGCCACTGTTTCTGCCAGAGCTGCATCAACATTCTCCACAGCCCAACATTCTCCACAGCCCAACATTCTCTCACAGTCCGAGCCCTCCAATGGCTCGGACACAGTGACACCAGGCAGCTCATCCCACCACGTTTGTGGGGCACTTGATGCAGAGCCAGCACTTGAGTAAATGTTTGATTTTTATCCAGGTTGATAAGACTTATCCTTTGACAGTCCACAAGCGGTCTCCTCATGGATAAGAAGGGGCTGTCCAAACTGGGCATAAGAGAAATTCGTAAGTCTAAAGCCACAAGCATTAACATTTTTCCTCACAAACACAGCTCTCTGCCAGGCTCCAATCTCCAGCTGGTTTAAACCTGATGAATTTCCCATCAATTGCTAAGAATAAAATTTTGTGACAAAATTAGTGAAGGAATATATTTGATAAGACTGCATTTTTGCAGTTGCTTTTGGTATGCTCATACCTTTGGGTATGAGAAGACCTGCAATCTCTGCACCACAGTATCCCTAAGGGGATTCCTGTGTACTTCCATTGCAAATACTTGTACAATTTAATTTACACATGAAATATTTCCATGGATGGGAGAAGTTACAGCCTGCCATTCAATTTGATTTAAGTATTGATATTTTTCTTTCACTAGTGTGTCAGTCAACAGGCCATGTCAGGAAGTAAAATTCACTGTACATTTTCAAACTATGATACAGGTTTTTGATAGTTTTTAAGTATTTTACAAGTCTCTTATTTTCAGATTAAATTGAATTTTTGAATATTTTTAACAATCTCATTAATGGCTTGTCAGGTATCTGTGTTCTCACAAATAGCTTTACACATCTCTAATCATATAATTTCAGACATTTCCCTTTTAGATTGTTTTGTGAAAGCTAATGAGGCTTCACCTCTAAGCAGAAATGATCTGATTGTAAAGAAACCGAGAATCGGTTGCACTGAGAAATTTGAATGCAACAGCAAGACACTGAAAATAATTACTTGCAAATGTGTCTGAACTTACGAAATTTAATTTGAAGCAGGCTCACAACAATACAAGAAAGAAGTATTATTGTGCAAAGTTAAAGCTTCTGTGCTGGTTTCCCCACCACCCCCTGCTTTTTCAGAGTCACCTCTGCTGTATCACTCTTCTCTCAGACCTTGATCTCTCCAGGAGAGAGGCAAAAGGGTCAAGCAGCCTTTCCCAGCAAGATCACCACCTCTTCTCTGTTTGTCTGCAAGTCTGATGGCTAGTTAGGGGCATAAACAAGATTATTTGGTGATGTCAGTCTGGTGGCTGGTGGACAAGTGGCCATACAATAACTGACAGTCTCAGCAAGGATGGCAAGAAGTCAGGAGAACTGAAATATTTTCTTGCTTTGAAAAGATGCACTGAAATATTGAAAAGCAAGCTTGAGATATAATCAAAAGAATAACGCTGAGGTTTTCTTTGTCACTTTACCATCCTTCTAACTACAAGTGAAACAAAACTGGTATGCTTTTAAGTTAAATATCGAAGCTGAATTTAGCATTAAACTAAATCTTAAACTGTAACTAAAAAGGAGGTAAAATAAAATGTTCACTCTTCAATGGGAATAAAAAATAACATCTGATGCAGGATGCCTCCTGTGTGTGGCACCTAATGTGAGTCTGAGCACAGATCATACATGCAAAACTAGATATAATTTACCAAAAACTGTGATTGGACTATAATTTCATGACTGAGATTTGAAGCTCCATTTGAAAAAGTCCGTCTTCCTTTTTTTACCTCTTCTTTCAGTGATAGACTCTGTATTCACATGCACAAAATGATTGGTTTGGAGCTGCCTCAGCTGCGGGCACTCACAAGTTCGCTGCTTTTATCAGAGATCCTGGATGTGAAAGTTTGTGACAAGAATCCACTGCTGTGGAGGGTATATAACGAGAAGTGTCTGCCTCCTCAGTAATATTTTAAGAAAGCATTTCTGTTCCCCAGACCACTCACCCTCTAGGGAATCTGTGAACACCACAGATTAACTCTACAAAGCTATGTGCCATATCAGGGCTTTGCTTTGTTTTCAGCACTTAAAACAATGTCCCAAAGTTTTGTTTGATGGATTCAGACTTCTAAAGGAAGAACCTCTCCTCCATTGTCCCACCTGGTCCTCTTTTCATCAGACACCTGACTCTTGCAGACATCAAAGGCAAGGCAGCTTTGCACAGAAATGACAACTTGTCCCGGGTTAAATGGTGTTAACTAAATCTCCTGTGTGGGAAGCCTCTCCAAAGCTTTTGACCAATCTGCAAATAATAGACATTTAAAAAAGAAGAAAAAATAGGAGAAGAACAAACATTCACCTCTGTACTTCACTACCTTCTCCAAAATATTATGGTGGCCAATACGTAGACGTGCCGTTTCTAACACCCATATGAAAGTTCACAAACTCAGCCCCTAAAATCTCAGATCAAAACTGTCTAAGATGGAGGTAAACATTTCATATTGTAGAATAATAAGGTTTGACAATCTACAAATATTAAGTAAAACCAGTGACCTGATCCTGCCTAAGACCAGCTTGTCCTTCCCTGATGCCCATGCACAGCAGAGCAGATGATGGGTTGGTGCTGCTCCTCTAGCACTGGATGAGACTGATGTCCATAGTGGCTGCTGTAGTCATGGTCACCATGGGGTGGATCACGTTTCTGGTTCCAGAGCTGTTGAACTGCATTCCTCATGCAGAGCCAGCCCCAAAACCCCAATGTGACACTGCATGCCTGATGTGGCTCCATCCCCAGTGGCCGGGGGGGTTGTTTTGTGCTGTACAAGGATCTTACTCCATTGCAGTGACCTACTTTCATATTCTGGTTTGATAAAGTTTAAGGGAAAAAAAAAAACAAAACAGATAAAACCCTCCAGTCCCTGAACAACAAAATCACCAACAAAGAAACAAGTGACTACTTTTTAACTTATGCCTTAACATTGTTAAGCTGTTATGGAAAATAAATAAGACTCAAATCCTGTAATTCACACATATTCTTGAGGCAATACAATATGCTTTTTTGTACACTGGATTTTTGCTTCAAATAGCTTTGTAATAGTCTTATCCAAAAGATGAACTGCAAATGCTTTTTTTTGTGTGTGTGTAAGATATTTTCCTCTATTGTAAACAAAGATTTAAGAAACAAAGATTTCATTTCAAGATCTACAGCAAATAGGACTTATATTTGAATATTTACATTTGAATATTAGGGACTTCAAGTACTCTATGTATGAAAGACAAATAAATTAAATCTTCGGAACAGTGAGAACACAGTTTTAATCCTGTTTTTGAGAGAAAAAGCATAAATTCTAAGATGCAGATTATTTGTTCTGTTGTTCAAAATGTCATCATACTTGCGGAATGAGATGCAATGGCTTAACAAATACTAGGGCATTTGAAGAAAAAGCTAAAAGTACGTAAAGTGCCAGATAAACTAAAGGCTTATGACACAGAATACTCTGGAGAAGAAAGGGGATATAAGCATCTGGATGAGTCCCATAAGTACAGGACATGCCCATAAGAGGGTGTCTACACCAGCAGAGACTGGAGTCTGCAAACCCAGCCTATGTATAGCACACAGTATTTGCATCATACTTGCTTGGGTACATAGCTCTGAACTTCTAATAAACTACAGACCGAAAGAATAGATCATTCTTTGAATGCAAACCAGCCCTGGATATTCAACTGGTTGGTGTAACTAACTAGTTACTAATACTGCTTTACTGCGGATCTAATTCCTCTATCCCACAGATCAGCAATGTGGAACTTCACCGGCTTTGGTGGCTTTGCAGCAAGGTAAAAGAACAATCTAGCCCAAAGAGCAACGCAGTGGGAACATTTTCAGTCACAGGACATCTGGATCGTCTGTGTGTAATAGCTTTTCATACTGTCTTACTGCTGACCGTATCAACAGAGGTCCTTTTTGGAATGCAAACGATGCAGAATTAACTCTTGTTGTTCAGTATCACTTATGTGGTTTATCAGGCTGTTGGCTGGTTAGTATTATATGGTAGTTCTTATTGCATCACCAGAGTACCCAATTATATGAAACAAATCTATTGATAACTATGCAATTCCTCCACAGGAAGCGTCCCTTATACAAACTAAATGGGGATATAGAAATGCTAAAGTTTTATTCACAGTGCAGGCTTGGCTGTGCAGTTATACCAACACAGTCTTCCTAATGTAGTTACAAACTGATTACACCAAAAGTTATCCAAGTAATAATTACTTTGCTCAGGGAAGTCACCTATTCTGTCTAAAGAACTTTTTACTGTTGCACTGTGATGCCTTAGTATTTGACCATCATGGCTATGCCCTAAAAATCATTGTGTCTCTTGAGATGCCTGGCAAAGCTTCTTATGGTTAGAACAAGCCTAAGACATATAAGATTGCAGTGAACCCAAGATCAGAGTCCAAAATTAGGTATCTTATATACCAGTCCACTTAAAAAAAAACATGCATGAGATTATTCCTCAGGACAAAGAAAGAATGCAAAAATCCAACTACTTCTAATGTCCTCATTCATTATAAGAGAAGCAGATGAAAAAAGTCAACAAATCCTACCTAAGAGGAATCCACCATGTTCCAGGAAAATTTTTTTGACATTATTCTGTAAAGAAAATGACAAAGGGATTCATAGGAATTAGAATAGAAATCCAAAAAACAAATAGGATTTGATGATGAGGCTCCTACACTTAACTTACAAAATGGTCTCCCAGTTTAAGTCTCTTAGGATGTATTATATAAGGACATATGACAGATCATCTATAATCTGTATAAATACAATGCCTGGAGCTCTGTTCATGGGAGCAGGGACACGAGGAATTAGATCTCTTATAAGGAAAGTTCCCCAGCCCAGGGATTTGCTGCTGAAACAGAAGACAAACGGGCAGACGGGAGTACACCAACACAAGGAAAGGAAGGATAAAGCAAGGCAGAAGGATAAACAAGTGGTCAGAGGGCATCAACACCCTGGCTCCTTTTTTATTTATAAATAGCATAGTAGAAAAAAAAAGTTTTAAAGAGTTTGGGAAGAAGATAGAGAAGGAGAATTTGCACACGGGCAAAGAACTGCATGACTGATTTCATGACGGAGTGCCTATTTGCTGTACACTGGATCTGTTGTCTTGGTGTGATCATGGCAGGAGTCAGGCTTGGAAAGCTGAATGGGAAATAAAAGGAGGTATGAGGTCTATAAGTTGTTAATATCACTGGAAATGAAGAAACCTATTTCTGAAACAATTTAAAATAGAAAAACAAGCTAAAAAATCATAGAAATAAATTGCACAGTCCAAGAAAAAGACTAGGAAACTCATTATCAGGAGGGGATTTTAGTGGGTAAGAAAACACTTGTCAATGTTGGAGAAAAACTTTGGGACAAAAGATGGGATGTGGACAAGACTTAAGTATGGAGATGTATATTAGAAACCTAGTGCAGAAACTATGCAAGTGAAGTCTGAATATTAGATAACATTTGATTAGTGTCTCTTTTTACTGTGCTTCCATCTTTGCATTTAATTTCTGAATTAAAATTTTCTGATAGCAGATTCTGCTACTCACCAGCACTGAAATTTCGTTGAACTTTACATTGCAAGAAATATCTTCAACCTGAAAGTGTCCAACATCCTCTTAATGCATTTCCACTATTCCCAGAAAGCGCTGAGAATTGTTCCATTTATTTCAATACCTTAGATCAGACTCATGAGACTGAAAGATAAATGTATTACATACTGCAGAACGAACATTTAAAAAGAGAGTGCGGTAAGATTAATGCATTTGGAACCGTTGCTTCCACAGTGCCAATAAAGAGTAAGTGGGATAACAGACTACTACTCAAGATAATAGATCCTTAAAATATATCACTTGAAAAGGGATGCATGGCTCTTAATTGCATGGCTATTTTTTCCATTGATATAACACTTTGCAAGAAATTGCATACCTGCTCTGAAGGCCTCAGAAAGAGACAGTTGCTGATGCCCTAAACAGCTATTCTTAGCACAAACTTGACAAAATATAATAGATAAGGAGCTTGATAAGGAGCATATTTAAATATTAGCACCACTAGTAGCAGGGTTATTACAGGCCTTCATTCTCCTTTGCCATTATGCATTTGCAATTAGTAGACAAGTTGAATATTTCTCTGCCCCTTCACACACACCCCTCCATTGCCTGCCTGCTGGAGGCAGAAGTAGAAGATCCCACCTCAGCCAAAATGCCACCACCACCCTGCAGTCAGACAGGGGTTTAGCAAGACCATGGATGGACCCATTCTTCACAGAACAAACAAGGTGATTGCAGCAACACTGTGAGAGGGGTAGGTTTTTTTCCTGTTTTGGGAAAAAATATTTTGGTGGGATTATACATATTTCTCAAAACCATGTTAGAAAATATATTGCATTTCATAGTCTTCTGGTGAGCATGCCTTGCGTTTCCTTTTGCTTCTGTTTTCAAAAAACAGCATGTTGCGGTTCTCACATGGAGCATTTGTGTTGGGTTAAAACAATTCACTGAACGAAAATTCCTCAAATAATTCTATGCAAATTTCACACAGCTTCAGCTGACAATCTGTCTGAAATGCAAAAATATCCTTCAGTTCTTGCCTTACATTATCATCTGAATAGCACTGCAGTACCTGCTTTGTATGCTTTTGAGCACCCTATCTCAATTAAATATCAGGTCCATACATAAGCTTATTTACCTTTCCAGGTGTAGGAAATCCCTATATTCTCCAGACAGGTCCAGTCTGTCCACAGCTGTGGCAGGAATTAGCCCCAGGTGCACCACTATGGGTACAATCAGAGGTAGGAATTAGAAAGAAAAAAGTCCTGTTGGAATCTCTCAAACCTACCTTTGGAGCTGGTCTGAAAGCTCACATACTCAGTTACAGAATCACAGAATGCTCTGGGTTGGAAGGGACCTTAAAGATCATCTAGTTCCAAGCCCTCTGCCACAGGCAAGGACACTTTCCACTGGACAAGGTCGCTGGAGAGGCTCTTTCAGTTTAAAACCAGTCCCCCCCCACCCTATGGCTCCACTCCCTGATAGAGTCCCCCCACCTCATCCTTTCTCTTGCTCTGATGCTGGTTCAATGGGAATCCATGTTTTTCTGTTTTTGCACAAAAACCATTAACATCTTAGGGAACTCCAGCTAGGAGAGACAATCCATCAAAAGCAAGATTAATATAGAGATACATTTAGAGATACATGCTGTTCATAATTTATGCTGCCCAACCATCCAAGAATCCCTTAAGCAGGTGACACAAACCTCCCCTCAGCGGCCCCTGAAAGTAAAATTTGGAAATGTAAATGTCAGAATCATTGCAACCAAAGCTGATCCATGAACTGATCCATCCTGGGCCATCTTAGATGCTTTATTTTCATCCAGCTCTAACCTGGTCCCATGGACTGAGTGGCCAGTAGAGGCTCCTGTGCTCCAGGGACGATGCCAACATCACAGGAGCACTCCTGCGTGGCAGCCACCAGACTGTTCATCCAGAACTGGATGAATAGTGCCCAATCTCTTGCTGAAATCCATTCACTTCAGCTGAGTTTTAACCTGCTTAGCTTTCCTTCTGTGACTAGAACCAAGAACTTTTTTACTTTTTTTTTTTTAAGGCTTATTCATGCTTGTTCATCAAGTATTTGCTGGGGAAGAGCTGTGCCGCCGATCCAATCAGTCAGGCAGCACAAGGTGACTCAGGGCTGGCAGCTCACAAATAAGAAGCAGAGCACAAACAGCAAGTGCTTATTTAAAATTAGTTCTGGTCAATATAAGGACTTAAAAATTTATCCAAGACAATAGTCAGGTAATTTCAAGTAACGGGTGTATCTGAGAAAATTGTTCTCTGTTGGTGGATATTCTCTGAAGTCACATTGATCAAATGACTTATGAATTATTTATGCAGCTGTGCTCTTAACCTTAAAAGCAAGCATTATTGATTTTGCTTCATATACCATATTATGGAATCAAAAACCAGAGGAAAAAAATGCCATGACTAAAGTGGCACGGAAAAGACCCATCAGTGTGTGTTTACCTGTCCCATAACACAGAGAATGATGTACAGAACTTGCAATAGCAAAGGCAGAGAGTGATTCTGGCTTCACTGGCATTTGCAAAACACTGTGAGGGTGATCTACCTTTAGCTGGAGAATGCAGCATGGAGTTTGAATAGAAAAAAAAAATACTCTTAGAATCTAAATCAAAATGTAAATATTCTGCTCTTGTATTGTTGCTTTGAAACAAAGCCACTGTTTGTGTATGTATCAAAGTTGAGACTTAAATATCCAAGGTGAACAATAGCAAAATGAAGTATTTACATTGCTGGAATAACAGAGGCAGTCTGAGAGAGAATACTCAAACTTGAAAGAGAATTTCCTAGGGAGAGCTGACGATTTTCTTTCTTTTTGTTAACGCCGAACTACAGAAAGAATGATAGACTTTGCGAGGGGAAAGAACAACAGTATCATATATAAAACTTACAGTCAAGAAATATAATAAATACCAAGTGCTGTGTTGTACACATGATTACAGTTAACAAACTCTTCTTTTTTTTCTCCTCATCGGTATATTATTACAAAGAAAACACCATGATCTAAGGTGGACAAAAGCAGCTCCTTTCATGAAGCTAGCTACAAAATGAGTGTTAAGCCTCTAAAGTAAAAGAGCTAGCGATTTCCCCTGGGTTTCTTGGTCCATTAATCTCCCTGTCATTCCTATCTAGGTTTTTCATATCTTCCTTGGACTTGGTGACAATGAAAACCTTGCGAGGCTCCAAAGTAGCATCATTAAAATAACAGATTACAAGGACAAAGCCCAACATCACCTTGCCCCAAATGATATCTGATGAGAAGAGTTTCTTAAAAATTCAGGCTTCAGAACTGTACTCCAAAATACCATGAAAGAAAAATCTTACTTTTAGCTATGCAACTTCTTTTGACTTCAGAGAGAATCACAAAACCTGTGACAAACACTTCACTTTTTAGATTTAGTGGCTTCGCACAGTAAAATTTGGGAATCACCACTCAAAGGTTTTCTGTCTCTAGTTATCAACGCAACTGGAAAATATGGGAAAAAATTATTAAGAAAAAGGGTTAATTAATTGCTTCTTTCAAATATTTGTATCATGCTTCAAATTAATACCTTTATGAATTCAAAGTCAGTCTCAATGGCCCTAAGGGGAGTACTCCTCATTCCATGACCCCCCACCAAAATATGCCATCTTCCTCTTATGTTAACTTGTTACGCAGACGAATAACAAAGCTGCTGCATCTCACATCATATTTCTATGTAGAGAAGGATAGTGAAACATTTGGCCAGTTTTTCCTTTTTTTACTAGCTCACTTTAAAAAGTCTATCTTTAAAAAGAAAATCTAAAGTGAATATGTAGTGAAGCTAAGTGATTGGATATTGCAGAAACCTTCAGCTGCAGTCAGAGTTTATTAGGAGATAGTTCATGACATACAATATTATACGGGGTTTAAAAAATAAACCATTTGACAACATATGGAGATGTTGGATCTATGTAGGAGAAGCTTACAAGGAGCCCTCAATGCAGTATTAATATGGGAGAGGAACTAAGCACTTTTGTCACCTCCCCCCCAGAGTAAAATCTACCCTCTGTGGAAAAAAAAACACTTAAAAAAAAAAATCAATATATATTTTTCTTCTTTCAAATCACAGTTGGCAAATTAGATCCACATTTCGTTGAGAAAAATTGCTTTAGTGAGAAGCATCTCTATCAAATGAGATTTCAAATATCTTGTGTTTCAAAGTTTTTCATGGTTGCTTATATAATACATTTACTATATGGGAAGAGTTATCCTCTGTACTATATTTGTTGACATAATCTAGCAGTATTTTAGTAGCATATTTCACGTTTTGAAAGATATTTTTGACTACATGTGCTTATTTGGGGGAGTTTGGAGACTTCAGATGTTGTACTTGACATATAAACAGCTATGACTGATGACCAACCTTTCAAATGAGATATACAAAAATAATTACATTTCCCATAGTCCTAGCTGATGGACAGTGGGATATGAGAGCCCTTAAACAAACTCACCAATACTTGAAAAGGCACAGGGCACCTCCGTTCACAAACATGGGGAAACTACCAGAAAAAGGCTTATTGTGTGGAGTCAAATTCCTTCATATAGACAATACTTGGTGCTGTCCTGCAGCCTAGAAAGGATTGGAAAGTGTCACAATGACATAGCAGGGAAGCAGCTATGCAGGCCAGCAAAAGTCATACTTAAATGACTTATAACGGGATCTCTCAGCATACAGCCATTGAATTTCACAGGCATGGATGAGTAATTTAAGATTAGGTATCATTTTGGATGCACTGTCCTGTGGTGTGAGATCATTTCCAGCAGGTACGGGACTATGCAGTGATTTCATTTGATAGGTTTACATCTTGAAAACACTTCTTTTTCTTTTGGTAAGCGGGTAGGAAGGCACAGCATACTTAGCTGGAGAAGAGTGGCTTCACACTCAAGAGCCAAATCCAGAAGATCAAGGATAGGTATAGAGGTAAGTGCTGTGGTTTGGAGCTGCACTAAATGACCTGAGCAATTCTTGCCCACCAAGGGCTGCGAGGGGTGTTCGTTGCTGAAGAAGGTTGGTAGCCCTTTAATTTCTGTGCTCCTTGGTCTTTCACATAAATGGCTCTACCCACATACTTCTGTATTCAGCTTACTGGGGAAAGCAGATACAGTCATTTAAGATTACATCATTAACAAGACAGCATCCCATGTCTGTAAAGACCTATCGGCAGAGGTATGGACTAAATTTCTTGACCTTATTTATAAGAAGAAAGCATCAGTTTTCTTTTTAGTATCAAATTAATAGAAGAATGATTATCCTTTGATAGAAAAAACCAATTCTCTACTGGTGTTGTAGGCTACAACACACATTTGCTGAAAGCCAATCTATTTCACATTGGGTATTATTAAAATGATTCCATATCATTTGGTAGCAGGGAAGAGAAGTGAGTAAAAGGCTGGAATCTCGCTGTGCTGTCTTCTCTGGGATGTATTGGGAGCAACTTCTTGAACCATCAAGTAATGTTTTATAGCTTCTGAGATTATATTACTTCTGCTTGTCAGTCACAAGTACAGGAGAAAATGGAGCACTAGTAAATAGAGATAACAGAGATTTATGAGGACATGCAATGAATATATACACAGGGAGTGAAGTTCTGTATATGTATGTACCAATATTTCAGAAAATATTTTTAGGTATTTTAACAGGATCCCTAAATATTACTAGTATTTCCTTAAGTATTCCGCTTATCTTTGTAGTATCTCCCCCTCCCACCTTTCTGTTTTTTCTCCTTTTGGTTGTTTCTTAATATAGAGCTTGACTAAAAAGCCACGTCCTTCTCCTATCATTAAATCATTTCATTTTTACCTG
>VZTM01007939.1:126016-143579 GCA_013400555.1 Jacana jacana
AAAAAAAAAAAAGAAAAGAAGAATTTTCAAAAGCGCTCACCTTCGATTATTTTCTACGTTCCTTAACTTGTGGGCATCTATTTAGATATCTTCCAGTGGAAGTGTTCCAAAAGGAATACACACATAGCGTCAATTGGTTTTCAAAGTCCTCTCAAAGCAGCCTGTAAATACCCAAGGAATAACAGGTCCCTAATTGAAAATAACTGGCCTAATTCTTTCCCCTGCTATAACAAAACTTTTTAGTCTTAAAAACTACCAATACTTTGTTTCTAAATAGTATTTAACACTTGGTTTTTTTAACATCTCATTGACTATTTTATATTTTTAAATTGTACTATTGTACTTTCCTCTTGTGAAGAAAAACATTTCCATAGAAATGCGATTCCATGAACATTTTGTGTGCAATAAAGACAGTTGGACTTAATTTATGACTTAAATTATGAAAGCAGATTGTCATAAAGGTAACAAAAAAAAAAAACCAAACTTCCCCCCTAAAACAAGAATTAAGCCTCATTGGAAATGAACACATTTTAAAATTTGTGATGTACCAATATTTCAGCAGAGTTGCTTCTGAATCAAAACTTTACTGTTTGAAGTTACACATTTCTTTACTTCAATTGAAATTACTTATTCTCTGTAGCACAAATTGCTTTCCATTCCCTCCAATAGGTGGAATGCAGGCTGCTAGCAAAAAAAAAAATCATCCATTCAACAGCAGCAGTATTTGTCAAAGCTTGATCTATGGCTTACTTTACCTCTAAAAAACATTGGTTCATAGAAAGTTGATGTGGTTTATTATTTACTGAGACACTGCTATATTTAATAACAGCATTCCAACATTTGTTATTGATCTCTGTATTGTAATGATTCTTTCCATTCAGCCTGTCACATGGATATAATATACATTTACCAACTTTGTTTTGATGGTTTATGGACCTCAGGCCTAAACACATTTCCCACAAAGACCATGCACCCACATAGATAAAGCAAATGAAATGCAAGGGTAACATTCTATATGGTTCTGTACTACTCAAAGTGAGAAACATATAAAAACCAAAATATTTACTGAGCAAACATACTTACTTAAATCACATTTGGGTTGCATTTATACTATGAATCTGAATTTAAATCCAGAGTTAGAATTTGAAAGCCAAAATAAATCTGAAATACCTTCTTGACTTCAGTCTGATTCCTCCGGATACACCCATGAAACTAAAAAGATAATTTACCCAACTGAAAAGAATTCCATGCACAGTTCTTACGTGAAAGATTTAAGAGTCTCCACTTTGAAAAAAATGAGACTAAATATGATGAGAGCTCCGGGAATCAAAACTCTTCAGTGAAGGACAGACACTTCTATTATCTGTGTAGGGGAAAATGAAGAAAAAAGAAAATAGAAAAAAGAAAAAGCACAGAGAAAGCTAGGGGAAAAAATAATGCAGCAGATTCATTTCAATTCAGAAAGGTAAGACACTCTTCCAGTCTGTTCAGAAAAAACAGAAAAGAATTTCTGAAATATCAGCAAAGTAGTAAGGCATGTGTCACACAGCCAGAATGTGACCGCAGCCTCCCAAAGAGAGATAAAAGCTGACAGCACGGTTTAGTTTGCAGAGGTGGAATTGCACTATAAAATCACTACTGCATCTTCTTAAGGACATACATGTTGGACTTGTCCATCCTGTGTCTCAGCAGCTGTGCAATGCTCACCCAGGTGCCCAGGAGGTAATCTAGTTCACTCCAAGACAAAGGGAGACAAGATGTTGTGGCTATATGGACACCTTTGGAAGTCTTTATGCTTCCTCTCCTCTGAGCGCTTCATCTCATGGGCTAAACCCTTCATTGTGGTCTTATTCATTCAGTGGTTTCCTGCACAAAACTGGTCTGATACCAACAAAGACCAGGAAAGTAGGAAGGCAGAGGTGGTTCATAGCTGTTTTCAAACCATCCCATCCTTTCATGAGTGGCATGAATATGAAATAATTGTTATAGCAAAAACCCTCAGCATTTCACAGGTCAGCTTGGCAAATGGTTCTTGTTCTTGTAAACAATTTTTGAAGCACATATTGCATGTGAAGAGCTGTAAATACCTCTGCTGTGAATCAACGCCTCTCAGGCATAAAAAAAAATATATTGTCACAGGATAATATCTCTCCTTTTTCCTGTTTTGTTTTCAATGCTGTCAAAACAAATGCTTTACTTGAAAATAATCCTTGCAATATTTTGGATTTCCACTTGTTTGACAAATATGAGCAAGTCAAAATTAAAGGGATTTGTCATCACAGAATCAACTCCAGAAACATGAGCCACATCCGATAAGGGTGCTATGTGTGCCAGAGAATCATTTTCCAGTCAGAGAAAAATTGCCCATTTGGGGATGCTACAGGTGACACATTAGACATAAGCATGCGGATTGAGGACAATAATAGAAACCCTCCTAAGAGTGAAAGCATTTTCGTTGCTTGTAGATGTTAAAAGGAATCAATATTGAAAAGTTTTATTACTATGACTCCCGTTCCTCCTACCCTACTTTGTGAGGCTAATTTCCCAGGCAGTCATGAGCCTGTTGCCCCTCCAGCATGATGCTAGCAGTGGGGATTTAGAGGGTCTGATTCTTTCACTGCCTTTTGCCCCAGCATATATGTTAAATGCAGAATTATCAGGTTTCCCTGCACAGGAACTGCTTGAAAGAGAGAAGAGATTTATTTCCAAATCAAAGTGCAATCTAAGAGTCTAGTCTAGTGCATTAAACAACAATCTCCCATACGGGAAGATTGCTGGCCTTTCATGATTAATAAATTCCATTTTTTTGAAAAGTGCCAAGGAAAATGAATGCACATGTCTCAGAGTTCAGAAGAAAGTTTAAGTGTGAGTGATAACACGGAATAAAAGCAGGAACCAGAAGCAAGAAGAAAAATCGAGACCTGCACAAGAAATTATGTTGCCATAAGCAGTCTAAAATATTAAGAAGTCTGCCAAGTGCTTTAAAATAGTCATTCAGTGCAAAAGCAAGCTGCAAACCAAAGAAAATACTTAACCAAATTTGTCTACCCAGGGTCATTTTTTAAAAGGTATTAAAATAGACAAATCGTAACAGAAATAAGTCTGCAACTTTAGCAGATGATTACTAACAGCACTATTTAAGTGGCTTTAATCGAAGTCAAGAGACAATTCATATGTATATTGCTGCAAGTCTCAGTAATCATAATTTCTGCAAGTAACTTTTAAATGAGTTATCCTGCACCTTTTATTATCTAGATAGTTAGTTTCAGTCCATGATTTGTAGATCCCCAGGGGCCATGGATTACTACTGTGACCCTAAAGGTAAGAAAAGCATGTTTACTGTCAGTATACTTTCTCTGGAAGCTTTGAAGGATCCCAAAATTGAGAAAGATAAAGAAGAGAAGAGAAGAGGGGGGAAGAGGTAACAAATTTTTTTTTTCTGGTTTATTGCTTTATTACTTCTTCCTAACTTTCTGAACACTCTAAAATTATGAAAAAAATATGTTCTCATTTTCCCCTGAAGAATTCTTATTTTGCTGCCCTTCTTAATAAATAAAAAAAATATTAAAAATTATTTTTAAGTCACAAAACCAAAACATTTTAACATATGCAACCATCACTTCTAAAAAAAGGTTTGTACTCCTTAAAACTTTATCTTGTTATTATTGAAGGTGGGCAACCTCAACTATAACTTTAGACAGCCTAAACCATACAAGTCCATAAAAAAATACTTTAACCCATGGCTTCACTATTCAAGAAAACTTTTAATAACTGGAGGTGCAGACCTAGATCAGGAAGCATCAAGGCCTCTTATGTTTTGAGTTCTCATTTAGCCCCATAACTCCCCCATTTAACCTTAAAGTTTGACAAGAGCAATTAGTCCCACTTGTTCCCATGAAATCACTTTATGAATTTGCAGCCTGTTGCTTTGCTGTCGTTCCTTTTCTCCAAATTGAGCATGTTATAAACTTTTCAAATTTTCATTTTCACTCTTCCCAACTCTCTTATTTATCCTTCTGTTTAGAAATACCATGCTCAAAAGCTCAATGTAGCATTTTAAATGTTACCTCCCCAGTTCTAAATTGAAATAACGATATTTTTTCATTTATAGCTCATGTTTTACAGGTGATCAAAACCTCAAAAAGTGAAGAACAGATCCGAAGATACATAAAAGCCTTTGTACTAGAGCAACTACTTTAAGACACTTTTAACTCAAACATATGGAAAAGCTGAATTAAAAGTATGTGTCCATAAAAGCTCAGCCATTTACAAGTCTTTGAACATTCACCATGACTACCTTAGGACTTTTTAAACACACGTATTTATATTTATTTCCTGTACAGTCTCTCCAAAAAAAAAAAGAAATTTTTGGTTTTTAAAAGAATACTTATAATTTGTTCTCACTTACTTTTTTAATACCTTCACTCCATTTTTAACTAAAGAGAGCCAAGAAAACATTTTGTAGCCAACATCCTAGAATAGGTTTCATTTGTCTTCTCCTAAATAAATTAAGGAAATAATTTAATCTGAAGGCTACTTTTCCACCCCTGGAGAATGTTCTCCTGTTCAACTCGACAACATTTTCTCCTTCATCATTTTTTCTCATGAGAACAAACTCATGAAATTACAGTCACATAATTTTTAGCTTAAAGGTCAGCATCTCTCTTGGCTTTTTTTCCTTTAGATATGGCAATAAAATTTACATGGGTCAAGACTGACAGTGTTTTCTCATTTTGAATTACTGGTTCTGTGAAGCAAAAGTAATAGTTGCAGAGCCAGCTGTGAGGTTGGCAGTGCAGTTGCTGTTTTGAAAAGAAATAAATACATTAAAGCACTGTCCACATTTGAAATCAAGCTTTCAGGGGTGGTGTGCCTGTACCATGAGTGTGAAGCTTTGCACCTTTCTCTCTCCTTACCTTATTTCTGCCCAGGTGAGCAGCACAGGGGTGACAGAGCAGCCCATGAAGCTTCCTTCAGCGCAAGGAACTGCACAGAATAGAAAAAAAAACACTTACAAATGTGGGAAACAACAGTGAGGCACATGTCCAAAATAAGATGAGAGACAGCCAAGAAAACTACTGAAGCAATGAAGAATTGCAACAGCTGCAAGAAGGAATAAATAAATATAGGCAACATGTAGATATCTGTTTGAATTCTGCCAGCCCCACTGAAATTAATATAAAGTGACATTGTGCTTGAAAACAATGCAAGGCAAGAGAACAGCCCTTGTGCAACATGGAAACTGGGGTAGGGAGAAGGTCCCTGGCTGGGCAGAGGGAACAACAGCCCAGCTCCCACCATCCGAGCAGGGGCAGCAAAACCTATTTAGACCCTCCATCAGCACCAGTTGCTCCTTTATTTTGCCAAATACAGAAGGGTGATACAGCACCCTTATTCTGGCGTAGGGAGAGGTGTGCCTGCTGTGTGGTTAGTAACCTCTTTGTGGGTGTATATAATCCAGGCTTGGGAGTTACAAGCCTCCTTCCACACCACTTAAACATCACAAAAACAGTTGTAACACCTGTATCCCCCCACGCTACATCTACCCTTCTCTGCAGCCTCTCTCCAGGCCAGTTAGGTGGTTAGACAGCCTCGGGGGTTTTTTATCAGTTTTTTTTTTTGTCCTTTGCCCAGGACCTGTTGGAAGAAAGATAAATAGATATCTAAAGAGCAAAAAAAAATCACATTTAGAAATTACAGCTTGCATAAATGCCTGTGGGTCTCACCTCTTTCAGTACATTACCCCAGTTCCTACAGGGAGCACAGCTGAATGATCACCATCACAACCCTGGCAGCATAAGAACAACCAGGCAAGTCCCCCCAGGTCTTCCCCAGCTGCAAGTAAAGATGAGGGTTCAGGTGACAGCATTTAAATAAATCTGTTGCCAGATAAATTGTCCTTGAACAGCCACTAACACAGATTTAGCTGTGACAGGGAAAGATAAGTTTGAGCTGGATCCATAAAACTGTAGCCTCATGTCAAATGAAAAAAGAAAAGGAACATGGTTTGTATCAAAATACCCTTGTAAAGCAAAGGAGTGAAGATTTTATGCAGAGTCTGAGCACTTTATACTCTTATGACCCCGATCATCAGCAGGGACCCTAGATTTCTTTATTCTGTAGTTTGTACTAGTCCCTCCCTTGGCTACTCAGTGCCTTCTTCTGCACAGATGTGGACAGGTGTCATCTTCTTCCATTGCTCTAAACATCTGTGTAAAAAGCAAACATACTTCAAAGGCTGGGAATATGATCTTAGAAAATTCACATCATAGTAGGTACCGTAAATTAACCTCCTCAAAACTATCAACAGTTTTGAGCTATTTCTAGGAAAAAATGGTTGAAAAAGGTGTTAAAATTTTACAGTTTTTATAAGAATTGCCATTTACAATTTATTTTACTCTGTGTGCTTTTTGTTTGTTCGTTTGTTTATGATTTCCAAACATTTGTTCATTTCATTGTTTGATTAAGGAAATTATTATATTTCAGTATAGGGTTGGTGCCTTTGCTCAGAGATGTGGGCACTGGATTGTCTGTGGTTTTGGCATATTGTGAACTGTGACAAACTACAAAATCTCAGGCTGCTGAAGCATTTGGAAGTTGCTAGCACGGGCTAGAGGCTGTGAAAGGCTACCAGGACCCACTGGGCTCTGTCCAGAGCTCATAAATGTGATATATCGTGTGCGAGGACAACACAGTGTTGCATAAGTCTAAGAAAGAGGCAGCATTTGTGATAGCACCCCTTGCTTGGTAAATTAAGACATTGTAGGA
Source organism: Jacana jacana (assembly GCA_013400555.1). Classification (NCBI taxonomy): domain Eukaryota; kingdom Metazoa; phylum Chordata; class Aves; order Charadriiformes; family Jacanidae; genus Jacana; species Jacana jacana. Next base: position 132,785 of record VZTM01007939.1, read on the forward strand.
CCCTTAATACACTTTCCAGCTCTTCCTACAAGATATTCTCAGGGAAATATTAGAACTGCTGCATGCCTGAAAAAGTCATTGATTTAAAATCAGAAATAACTGAAATTTCTTCTCTTCATCCTGAGAGGCTCAGACTGAGGTTTCAGCAACACACCCTTCCTAGGCAATGCTGGCAGATGGCCCGCATGCCAACTCCCCCAAACACTTTTTCATAGCCAATAATTAAGATTTGCAGAGCTCCAAAGAAATAACCCTTTTAGTTCCCCTAATGAAACACAAGAGCACTAGACCCGAGAACTGTACACATGCCCTTCACCAGACAGCAACACAAGGGTCCCTCTCACCAGTTCAAGGACAAGAATAACTTCAATAAGTTGAACTGCTCAGCACAGCCCTGTGTGCAGCTCACATGCTGCTGGAGTCAATAAGAAAGATTTCCTCTAATGGGTTTTGAATAGGCCTAGAGCACAGCACTGGGCTGCCATGCTCATAATATGGGATATGCATCAGCAGAACTTTTTTAGCACCCATAAAATAAGAAAACAAGGCAGAATGCATGCATTTCCCTAACTGCAGCAAAAAGGAAAACAAAAATATGGATAAAGTGGTGTGAAACCCACAAATTATTGCTAATTTCTCTTTTGTGCTTGATCCATTCTCTCAGCAAGCATCTCTCTAGTATCTGTATGCCTATACATGCGTGTATACAGAGACAGGCATGCAGAAACACACATGCACGTTTTTATTTCTGCACCACAGACCAATGTTACTTCTCTGCCTCTTCAATAACCAGATGATGAAGAAGGAAATATGCCTTTGCAAAGGCCCTGTGTTCTGGCTCACCGCTCTTTGCTATTTTTCAGTCGGATGTCACTTCAGATTACCATATGCTGTCCAAAGTGCAACACAAACCCAACAGACCAATTGCTGTACTTATTTAATACTTCTGAATTCACTGACACTGCATGAGGTATAAATAAGTGCAGATATTGTACTAATACATGCAAGGTAATATAAATCTGAAAAAGTAGTCCTTTTTTTCTGCACTAGCAATCAAATCACATTCTGAGCTGAAATAACCCTTTAGGGAAAATACTTCGAGACTGAAGGATGAGCTAAATATGTAAAAATTGGCTAAGTAATGAGTAAATAGAAACATGAACTACATAGAAATATTTGATGAATGAGCTGAAGTAGGAAAAATTATGTAGGGTAACCTAAGGGGGTATAGCTTAAAGCAACATGAGGAAATCTGCTTGGCAGCGAAACATATTAGATTGTGGAATAGTCTCTTGGGAAGAAGTATCAACCCTATAATTTAGATAATTTAAGATATGACTGGAGAAAACAGCAGAAAACTATGACATGTAGCAATATTCCAGGATTTGAGGACCTAGAAGACAAATGGTGGAGAAAGTTATGTCTCTACGACCAACTCATATTCTTTAAGCTCTTGCCAAGTGAGGTGAGATAAGAGTTTTTCTACCATGAAGGAGACCAAAATGGATAGCCAGGAGGTGCAGAGGACCCTGCAACCAGTTGTAAATGGTACATCAAGCTTTACTGGAGGGGTACAGAGACTGCCTGGGGTAAGAGCATGGAGATGCAACAAGTGAGAACACTTAGGGATCACCAGTGAGGTCATGCTTTGAGGCTGGACCACAGGTCTCCAGAGGAGCCCTCCAACCACTATCGGTATGGCTGTGCAATACAGTTAGAGGAATCAACATTAGAGTACATTCTCTACAGTTCTCTTTCCACATCAGTGATATTTATAAAGGATGACCTGATTAAACAAGCCATGCAAAGTGTTCGGCTGCTTCTCATCTTTGTATCTCTTTTAGATTTTTTCCCTGACAGTAGAACATGCCATTCAAGTTCAGTATAATTAAGCTGGTCTGACCAGCATAGAAACTGGACTAGACTGCTTCAATACTGGCCACAGTCTGTGAATACATTTCTTTAACCAGAAAATGTCTACTGAACTCAAAAAAGAAGCCTTTTACACATGTATCACAAAGTAGTGAACAGCAAGTATTGTCTCAGGCCATCTTTCTTTGCAATAAATGGCTCACCATCAGAGGCTCATGTGTTTTTTTTTTATCTCCTTAGGTGGACAGCCTTTGTTTACCAAGTGCAGATCATAACTGAGGCGAGAGCTAGTACTTGCCCTGGGCTATTGCCCGTGTTTTCATCCAGTTGCAAAAACTGATGTGATACATCTTTTTTATCATTTATAATTGTCTACAAGTCCACATTATTAAGGATATATAAATAAATACATGTTATGTGTACATTTATGTCTATATTTGTATATGTACATTGTATATTTCTATCTATATAAATATAAATATATATATATAAAAAACTTGGAGTGCAGAGAGGAGGGTTCTCAAGCCAAGCTTATTGAGATTCAAAGTACAGCAGACCTGTTTCTCATCATTTGAATGAGAATATTTTGAAGCAAATTTGCATTTTGTAGCCAGCGGCATCATTTGCAGGTGACTGAACATTCAATTAAAATAGCTTGAGTAGGTTTTTCTGTAGGTTTTTCCATATAACCAGGTCATTGCTGTTTATTCACATGGTTAGGAGTATTTTAATTGTTACTAACACAAAGTTTTCCTAAAGATTTCTGTTAAAGGTCGGTTTTATGGATTTACATTTTCTTTTTCCCAAGCTGATGAAGGAATGAACATGCACCTTTCAGCACATTCTCCTGTTGGTCAGTCTTAGCAATATTATAGATATGTGCTGCTATAACATTTTTTTCTACTCTACTAATTAAAATTTACAAATTCAATGCAGACCACACAGCTGTCACAAAGTGCATTAACGGCTCCTCCATAACCTTAGACCTTTGAGTCTTTGGACTTTGAATAAAGCGAAAGTGGGCAGAACTGAACTGAGTTCAGAGTTGGTATTTTTTCATGAGGTTTAGGATGGTCCTGTTTGCCTTGCACTGTTTCAAAAGCAACCATTTTTCAGTCTACATGTTGTCAATAGCCAGTTTGCTGTGACTATTTGCAATTTCTCTGTTCTGCTCAGTTGCATGTTTTCATGGGCTCCAGACTCATGTTTCAGCTCCAAACCACTGTCCACTGTGAGCACGTTAAAATAGGTCGTGAACTCTGTAACAAGAATTACCATAGCTCTTTATTTCCATTAGTGATTGATAAGTATTTTTTCTTAGGATAAATATTTTTTGTTGTCTGAACAAATGCAGTTATGCAGAGCAGGGTTCGGCACTTCAATTTTAGCAAATCAATTTTGTCACTGATGGTGAGGCAACCATCTTACAAAATGCATAGTTAATGTTGGGGTTGGTTTGGGATTTTTTTTTATAAACTCTTCATCAAATATTTGTGAATAATACATGCATAACTTAGGATCAGACATGATATGTAAATTTAGGGCTTGATTCATCCAATTATTTATTTAGCAAGAATAAGTATTACTATCTGAAAGCATCACATTGGTTCTCTATTAATACCCCATTGAACTTTTTGACTTTGTGCATAAATGTTTGGGTGCTCACACAGCCCAACCCAACTCCTGCTGCTGAGCCAGACTTTGCCCTGTGCCCACCTTCACCAGCCTCAGGGAAAGCAAAGGGTTTCCAGCCTTGCATTTCCACTCAAAAATTGTCAAAAGCTAATAATAATGTTACAGCTAGTGGAAGCAAAATGGCATATTTTGCATACTCCTTATGACTCTGTTCAGTATACGTATAGCTTTCTTGACTTAAGACGTAATCTATCAGACTATAGCCATACCACCACCTGCAGTACCACTCCCATGTAGCTAAGGTTCAGTTATCATTTTCATTATAACCATTTGCAGCGGGCTGGAATAATTTATTGTAGAACATACCAAGCTGTCTGCTTGGATGCATTTGATTTTTCCTCCATGCAATTGTTTTAAATCATATAAGACATTTTTGTAAAGAGGCCAAAAAATAAAACTGCATCTTTCTCAACAATTTTTCCATATTTTCTGTTGGTTTTTTTTTTTCTTTTTAATGGCTACACTTCAGAAGAAAAAAACAAAATACTTTTGTATATAAATACTTATTTGGCAATTCTCCAAAAGCAATGCAAAACCCAATACTGGCTATGTAAATTTTATCAGTAAAATATTTCAGACTGTGGATGGGATGATAGTAAAATATCTCACCATGGGTAAAAATGTGAAATCACCAAAGTCACCATAAAATAGCTTTTCTAGAAATGTAAGGGTATGCAATCTACTCAGTTTTCTAAATGAGTCTCACCAACGTCAAAGAAGATATATTTCACAGATGATAAAAAAAGACTAAGTTACTCAGGTTCAAAATGCTACAATTTAGGTCTTGAATGTGCAAACCTTTACTTAATCCCTTTGAATTTGATTGAGCTGCCTCACATGTAGGAAGGATTTCCTTCTTAAAAAGTGGTCAGGAATAGGGATAGAGTGAAACCATTAATTTCATGTTTGGGTTTTCTGTCTTAACAGATGGAGTTTGTTCAGCTGATCCAGAAAACTTCTCAGATTTCTGAATTTTGCAATGCAGATGCCCTGCTTTGCTTTAATAATTTTAATTTAATAATTAAAATATCATCCTTGCACTTACAGAATAAAAGCAACTAAAGCCATGTGATTAAGTTATGTTAGATATTGCACGTGTGAAGTGATCAAGTGAATAAGGGGTCATTTAGATATGCAATGAAATATCTAAGACTAATCCCTTCACAGTTCATAAGAAATAGCTGGAACTGAGAACATTTTTAAAAATCGAATATCTTGGTTAAAAATGTCAGTCTGTATCAACTGAAATATTTTTGCCCAGGATTTGACAAGTTTAAGTAAGATTTGTATGTCTGTTGGGTTATATTTGAAACCAAAATTAATTTTGAACTTGAAAATCAGATTACAGTTCTTTGCAGAATGTCAGAGTATCGCTCTTTTGCAGGGGGGCTGACAACAACACACAAAAAATAAAAAAATAAAAAATAAAAAAAAGGAGAAAAATCTAAAGAAATTGTAAACTCAGACTCCATTGTGCAAAGAGTCCATAGATTTGAATTTTTTAAATGAACAGAGGCATGAATGTTTGATGTGTTTCACCTGAGTATATTGTACTACTTATAAAGACTCAACAAAGTGCCTGATGGTCCCCTCAGCCCTGTGTGTTGTGGAGCCATATCAGGTACCCAGCTCAAAGAAATTGTCACCTCTCCACACTATATGACCTATGTTCAAAGCACAATACATAGCTACATGAAGTGAGAACTAATAGTGCTGCAAGCTGTACAGGCAACAGAACCTCAGTCTATCTTTGAGTAAAGGAAGGTAGAAGGAAATCTTCATGTTAAAGTTGCCACAATTAATTTTCTGTGTGTGCACTTTATTCATACAGTCAATTTTTCATTGAAGGGTATAATTTACTCTTCTCTGCACAGACTTTTGAACAGCAAAGAGACCAGATATTGCAAAGTGTGCAATACTGATGATAAGGCAAAAAAATCAACACTCTTGGAAACCCTCCCATCACTTTGAGTCCTTTCTTCCAGCTGGGCTCTAAAGGAACTTTCCATCAAAGCCAGAAGAAAAATATATACAATTTTAAACCTTTACCTGACCTCTTGTTTCCAAAGGGTTATACCTTAAACCTCTGGGTCCTTCCAGTTTTCTTTTTTCCTGTTAGAACTTCCCTTTCAGGCGTCCTCCATACCCTCACACGGCTTGGAGTGAATTTTCACGTCAGCCATCTCCTGCTCTGCTGGGAGCCTGCACAGCCGAGCCACTCTCTGACCTTACCTTCAAACACAAAAGACAAAAGAGAAAGGATGAAACCAACTGAAGCAAGAGAAAGAGTTGTACTAGGCAGCAGAGGAGGGAGTGAAAGACCACGACGACGGAGTATCGGTGGGAACTGCAAGTTACAGCAAAATACAGTGCACAAAAAGCATTTTAACCCTATCTCCACAATGCAAGCCAGAAGAGCTTTTGTCCTTGTCATGTCTTATAACAGATTTCTTATCCTCAAGTGGGTGTATTATAAAGCTCAGGCAAAACTGTACTAGAACAAAGAGAACAACCAAAATCCCAAGTCACTGGTATGTTAAGAGGGGCTTTGGAAAGTTTGGCTTGCTAAATAAAGAGCAAGCTGACCTTGAAAGTAGTAGAATAAAAGAAGATTGCTAAAACTACTGCTAGAAAAAAATATCAGTACAGGTATTTTCATATCTATTCAGCTTTATTGTATGAGCCAGATGACAAAATTTAGAACCATTCTTTAAAAAACAGAGCTTCTTGGAAATGATGAAATACAAATAAAAACTAAATATTAAAATTAATACTATATTTAACATAAAAGCATCTTGGGTATATCTCAGAAGACATTTGAAAAAAGATCTTATTAATAAAGTTCTTAATAATATTTAACTACTACAGTAAGAGGGTAGGACAGAAAGGATCAAGAGGATCTATTGAAGATTTGTGGGGATATACACATTGTAGTATCTTCTAAAAAAGTGAATCTATTTCTAAGAGAACAGGTTTATGGGCATGTTTAGAAATCACATCTCACATCTGATTACTTGGTAACATTAAATATGAGTGTAATAACCCAGCCCACAATGATGAGTTCTCTCTGCTGTAGACTGTCTTTTTATATTACAGCCTGAGCTAAGGACCATTTCTTGGATCTGAATGCAGTTTGATGTTTTCTCTGCAGAGTTTATTTTCACAGATATATTGCAAGTTTTTCATTTGTAACATCAGTCCATTGTTGATTAGGGAATATAACCAAAAAATAGGAATCATGGATGTGCATTTTAGTTTTCAATTTATTTGTTTGTGTTTAATTTCTCAGAAATTTGTCATGAGAGAAGATTGTTGAGGGAGAACACGCTTTTTCAGATGTATCACAGTTTTGAATGGTACTCTGCAATTTTTTTCCCCTCATCCTCTGAACCATTGCAGCCATGTTCTGATTTCCAGAGTCACTCTGCTTTAGTTTTACTTCGATAAGTTGAATTGGGGATACCACAAAGTACAGTCTCAGTGGAACATTGCCGGAGAAGCAAACACTGGCGTCATGAGGAGCCCCAAGAAGGGTGAAAAGGATTTTACTTCACTCAGTGTAGCAGAGCTGTGGGTAGGAGCACTCACACTTAAGAGAGCAAATTTACCTGGAAGAGCTCACCTAGACTTGTATGCCCAGATGCATGCAAGCATGTATTTGTCTGTCTTCTACAGCGTTAAGCATGCAAATCATTCATGTTTTTTACTGAACACTCGGGTTGGTTAGTTACCAAAAACCCTTTCAAACCAACAGGAGTCATGATTCAAACTGATATTTGCATTTAAAATTGAGTGTTGGCCTTATAGGGCTTTTGTTGAAAAGTAGGAGACCATTCAGACAGGAAATGAGCTTAAGATCAATTAAATAAATTTACCAAAACTCAAGGTGAACAAAGTTGTACAGCGTGTAAGTATTCAGTTGAAGTTTTCTAGCCTCCTTGAATGCTGACCTTCAAAATTACATGTAACCATCTGCTCATGAAATCTATATATTTCTTGAGATCAGGGAATAGGAGTTCAGAGCATGAATTTCCTAAGGGCTAGATTCTTGGGGGAAGCATAAGTAGGGAAGCATGAACAATAATTTCCCAGCCTCTAAAATCTCTGGAGTTATCAGCAAAGATAGGGGAGGCTTTATGACGTGGAGGGCATAGCTGATTTGAAAACTCACTTTAAATGGATGCTAAAACAAGGAGAGAAGGATTTTGGCTGGCACTCAGAATTTAAATAGAGCATAAAGAGCTGTTACTTTATTATTTCACGAGGATCTAAAAGAAAGTAATCAAGAATACTTGTATACAACTTATTGTAGTAAAGAAAAATAGAGGGACTGCAATTCAGATTTTGGAATCCAGCAGTTTTATGAACTAAAGCAATAATAAATCCCAAAATAACAAAGTGAAATAGAATTTAGGAAGCTATTTAAAAACAATTTGAATTAAACAGTGTATTATTGAGCATTTGAATAAATTCATGTATTTTTATATCGCCACAGCTCTTGGTTGCGTATAAACAGCAGGATAAAATAGGAAAGTAAAACTCCTGGAAATCACAATTGCTGCATTCTATAATGGCAATTTACATTTACAGTATTCATTGCTCAAAGTTGAAATTGTGGCAGCTCTGTAACAACTGTCTCTTGGAAATCTGCTTGCTATAAGATTAATTTCCTGAAGGCTTATACCCAGTTCATGTATCACACACGGGGGGCCCTCACGTTTTATCAAGACACTTAGTTTTGTCTCTCTTCCCCAAACACAGTGGTATATTTTGCTGTCCTCAATTCTGTAGTGCTGCAGGTTATGTCCAAAGGGGAAATGTCTTACATAGGATTATCTTTGTTAGTATTTATTATTTACGCAGAAGAGCAGACAGGCATAAAGAGTGCTTAAACAAAAGGTCCCTTTCAGTGCTTACCCTTAACCACTGAAAACAGTTTGATGAGCGTGTCTCTATAGAAATAGGGTCCTGAATGCACATTAAAGAGTGAGCAGGGAAAAGAAATACAAGGAGGGACAACAGGAGAGCAGAAAGGGAATTTGAATCTGCTCTAGAGCTCTAAACACTGGCTAACACACCATGTCACAGAGGTGCAACAAGATGACTGTGGCTGTTTACTTTAGCTACCAAAGGAAATATGGAGGTTTTATAGCAAAAAATTTTTTTTATTTATTTTAATCAGTGAAAATAATCATCAAGATTACCTTAAACCTAAATGATTTCACTTTCTCTCATGTCTTCCAGTAGAATAAAAAGGCATTTCACAAGTCTTATTGAACTGAGCTTGCAAACTACACTTAGATAAATTCTGTGTGTTCCTCTGACTAGACTTCACAAAAATTAATCAGAACAGGAATGGTTAATTTACTTGCCTGTATAAACTTTATAAAAGCAGCGTGTCAAAAGCAAGGAGTGTATCACAAGTGCACTGTTTTTCTTCCATAATATAATAAGAAAGCTTTCAATCAAGATAAACAGGTAGGTAGGTATTAGTATGTCTTGCACTTCTGGCAGCGATTTCAATCTGTGGAGAAAAGGTGTAAGACATCAAACAAAACTCTCCTCTGATGTTGGTAGTAGCAGTCCAAATCTAATTTGACATGTGTAATTAGTATCTCAAGGTGCAAGGTAGCAAAGAGTCTTAGCTGCAGTCTTCATAAAAAAGAACAAAGAGTTGGAGGCATGCTTATATTTAGCCTTGATGTACTTTCAGTTTTTAAAGCAAACAGAAGTGTTAAATAAATCACTATGAATAGAACTGGGGGGAAAAAAAAAGTGTAAGGCCAACCAGGGCTGGCAACTCTAGGCCAAAGAATGGAAAGATATACGGAGATATTTTTTTTGTGTGCTTTGATTTCTTCTTCGTTTGTCTCTCACTACTTATTAACCTCTTCCTACATCCCATTTCACCCATTTTTCCACAATACTGCTGTCCATGCACAAGGCTTGGATTTTCAGTTTGCCAAAACTGGTGCCTTCTTTGCTGTTCCCTCCTGGGCTGGAGGATGACCTTCTTGGAAGACAGCTCTGCTCCATCAGAAAGTGACTCATCTGAAAGTCTCATGATTGACAACATGTCCTACAACTCCATTTTCCAGAAGCATCAATGTTTATTCCCTTTCAACGTGATAAGTACCTGTACCATCCTGTCTGTGGGCTCGGTGTTTATTAACCCTATGATTAGGAGCAATGAGCTTTAGGAGAAAGGAGCAAGGAAAATTGTCTAAATTTCTCCTCCACTTCTTTTTTTTTATACTGTATCACTAGATTTGCTAAAACTAGTGGACAACAAACATTTATCATACACAGATAGAAAAAGAATCCTACAAAACCCATCAAGAAGCTAACAGTTGTCAGATTAATTTGTCTCCCGCTAATAGTGAAACACAGTGCCTAAGAACACCTCAAGGGACGACAGGATCATTACATCTGCACTTTCTTCCAGCAGCCTTTATGTTTTGTACCTAAGTAGAAAGTTGTTGTGCCTTAAAACTAAGAAATAAAGTTTTATTATCTTTACAGGAAATTTCCANGATGCTGTTATGAAATGAAAAACATCACCTAGAGCTGCCATGATGATAAAATGAAAACGAAATTCTTATTTGGAAGAAAACGTATGTCAGATGTTTGTAAGATAAGAGTAGACTATAACATAAGAAAGTCAGATTTCAGCAGATAAAAATGGCTCTCGTGTAACTGGAGACCAGCAGGAACCTACGACAACCAATATATCTTTGTTTAAGGATTAATTGCCACCTTTCAGCAACACAGGGTTTCCATCAGCAGGAAGCTTAAAGAGAGAGATTTCTTGAAAGGAAGCATTATCCTTGTGATGTCCCAGTGGTTTCAGAAAGGTAATTGAGCCTTCTTAAAAGAGAAGGATCTTCTGTAAGTGGCACTGTACTGCCAGTAACAACCTTTTATGCATCAGTAGTTCATTTCTGTTGAAGGATTTTGTTATTAGCATATATGGATATTTATTACATAGAGTATCAAAACAAGGCGACTTCTAAGATCTTCCCTTGGAAGAAAAGAGTTCCATTTGTTTGGAGGGGAAAAACAGTGTTGCCTTATGTATTAAAGCCCATGCTAAAATATTACAGTGTTTGGAGAAAGGCAGCAAATGTTCCTGTTCTTCTTTTGGGTATTTTATTTTCCCCCTCTACATTAGGGCTAGCTGGTACCATCTGGGGACAGGTCATTTTAAGGGATGATACAAATTTTCCCA
>VZTM01007940.1:8680-23265 GCA_013400555.1 Jacana jacana
GTCAAAATTGTGGAATTGCCTAGTTAAACATGATTTAAAGAAGCCTTCCCCCCCCCTTTCCTGATCAGCACATTATTCTAACACAAGGATCAGCATCAGGATCTCTTTGAACTTTTTACTAATCAAGGAGAGAATAAAAATATTATTCAGAGTGGATCAATGATCTAAATTACTCAACAAACAAATTTGTGTCAAGGGAAATAAAATAGATATAGTCAGGTTTTTTTATACTTATCTTAATTTTTTTTAAACTCAATTTCAGCTGTATCATAATATGTGGATACATATAGATGGATAGATAATGGTCCTCTGAAGTGCTAGAAGGCTCTGCTATTGCAATTATACTAAAAATAGTGAAAAGTAAATATTGTGCTCCATCTGAAAAAGGAATATTCATTGTGTAAAAACAATTGCTGAAAATCAAAAATCAAAACTTTAACATGTATTCAACTATTCAAAATAAGAATAAAGAAAAGTTCAGAAAGACTAAGCAAATTTCTTATATGTAGTAACATTTTAATTTGATTATCTTGTTGTTTTGTTTTGTTTTGTTTTCCAGGATAAATCATAATTGCTTATAATTGCAAGACTACAGAGACTTAATTAATTTGTAGCTCTTTTTTCAACTGGGATATAAAAACATTTCAAGAGGGAAAAAACAAAAAAAAGCCCCAAATGTTCTTTGGAATGTTCCATGCTGCCAGGATTTTATTCCCATTGTAGAGAAATGTAAAATAATTATGTAAGACAGCTTAGACCGATATTTACCATTTACAAACCTACTGTCCTTTAAGTATCTTGCATCAAAATCTCTTTTATTCACATAGTATTTTATTTAACTTCCTCAACTATGTCATAAGGTTGTATAAGACAATTTTGTTTAACAAGGCACAAGCTTACATGAAGAGGGTAAGGTTATTTTGAACTATGCTATGTATGCTACACTAAGTTTCAAGATAGATAATACCACCTAAGCGTGAGCCAAAAACCTCATATAAATCCAAGCTTATTTACTATTCATGCACTTTACATTTAAATTGGAGTTGTTCCAGAATGCTATAAGAGTGGGAAAACTCAGTCATAGTTTGTGTTATTTTGACCTTGACTGGCTGCCAAGTGCCCACCAAGCCTTTCTGACACTCTCCCTCCTCAGGAGGACAGGCGGGGAGAATATACAATTAAAGGTTCATGAGTTGAGATAAGGACAAGGAGATCACTTAGCAATTACCATCACAAGCAAAACAGATTCAGCTTGGAGAATATAATTTAATTTAATTTATTGACAATCAAATCAGAGTAGGATAATGGGAATGAGAAATAAAACTAAATTTTAAAATATCTTTCCCCTACCTCTGTCTTCTTTCTGGGCTCAACTCAATTCCCAAATTCTCTACTTCCTTCCCCTGAGTGGTTTAGGGGCCAGGGAATAGGAGTTGTAGACAATTTATCACATGTTATCTCTATTGCTCCTTCCTGCCTCTATCATGGAGCCCCACCCATGGGAGACAGTCCTTCATGAACTTCTCCCATGTGGGTCCTTCCCATGGAATGCAGTCCCTCAGGAACTCCACCATGGGGGCCTCACAGGGCCACAGCACCTGCCAGGAGCCTGCTCCAATGTGGGCTTCCCAGAGGGTCACAGCCTTCTTTAGGTGCATTTACCTGGTCTGGTGTGTGGTCCTCCATGGGTGGTAGCATAGAGATATTTTCTCCACTGTCATCCTTCATGGGCTGCTGAAGGTCAATCAGCTTCACTGCGGTCTTCTCCACAGGCTGCAAGGTAATCTCTGCTGCAACACCTGGATCACCTCCTCTCCTTTCTTGTTCATTGACCTTGTTGTGTGCAGGGCTGCTCCTCTCACAAATTCTCACTCCTCTTCCTCAACTGCTGCTGTGCAGCATTTTTTACCTTTTCCTAAATATGAGCTTTGCCATATAAAGCCAATATATTGTTTGATCTTCAGTGTACAGCTTAACTGACATTTTTTTTTCCTTTCTGGAACAATCAGCCAAAAAAAGCCCAGGGCATCGCTTTTGTACACCACCTGAAGTCATAAACAGAACACAATGTAGCTTGAACCAGAACTCCTGAAATACAAACAGCCTGAAACATAACATAAAAGGTATGAGTTTTAAGTCTAATCACACTTAATGCCATTTTTAACTTCATTGTGTGCTTAAAGCTGAGGTGGTCATTAAGGACCTTTCATGGTATTAATACACTAGCAGGCCTATGCCTGAGCTTTACTTTTCCTGTAAGTCCCCCGCATGGAATGCATACACAACAGCAGAAAAGTAATAATTCTGGAAAAAAGATTAAAAGTATTTTACGAACTATTCTATATGGAAAATGAGGTCCATTATCTAGTTTTTACTGCTTAGTTTCTAGACAGTAGCTGTAACTTTGAAGTTTAGTAAATGTGATGTCATTTTCCTCAATGTTTTGTCAGCTTGATTTTCCTTTGCACAGTTTTCTTTTTTTTCATGATGAAGTTACAAATATTTGCGTCAAACTATCTGGAAATACCATCATGTTAGTACTTTCTAAGATGTTATTTATACTTTAACAAAAGAACATAAAGATGATATCAAAAAGCTGTCACACCCAGACTGAAATGCAGTTTCTCTTTAAATTTGGGTTTTGGTTTTCGGTTGGGTTTTTTTGTTTGTTTGGTTGGGTTTTTTTGGAGTGGAGGTTCACTGCTTTATACTATAGGCTATAGAACTGTTTTACTTGCTTTGCTTGCCACGTGATTTATAACCCAGATCTTTCAAGATTATAAAAAGAACCTGGTGATTTTAGTTTTAACAAAAGCTGAGAGGGAACAAGGTTTGGGTCAACCCCAGCACAGACTATTGGAGGAATCTATAAAAACTGACACAGACAGATCTATACGTGACAGTCTGCAAGAAAGTTGTAAACTGACTTTAAAGAGCTGACAGAAGATCAGAAAGATTTTCTACTTATTATTTTTTTTCCCATAACTCAGTTGTGTTTTTTTTTTTTTCATACCAAATACAGTCACAGACTCCTGTATAAAAAGGTATAGAAAAAGGTCCTTCAAAATGGTAACCCCTAAGTCTGAAGTATGCTTGATGTCAATACTAAAACATTATATCAACCTTCATGTTTAATACCTTCATACTTGAAGGTATTAAACAGTATGTCAAACCGATCTAAAACACTTGTGGAATTTATATATAAATTGAAAATTGAAAGCTTGCTTTATCACATGGAGAAAAACCATTAATATGAATAAAGTATTTCTACTGCTATTATAATCACTAGTAGTAGTGACAATGAAAAGCTTTTTAAAGCAGAATCTGTTTGTTTGTTTGTTTTTGTAATAAAATATTCCATGGAATGAAGGAAGGAAGAAAAAGAGGTCAGCAATTTAAATATTAAATCATACCAAAAATGGAGAATTTATGCTGCAAGGAAGTTCTGTTGAAAGCTGTGAGCATGTGAAAATGCTGCATCTTAAACAACAACCTGATATAATCACATTTAAAAATTATTGTGCGGCTATGTCTGACTTCTGAAAGGATTATATTCCCTAGTTTTCTGTAGTATGCTGAAGTCTCTGTTCCTTGTCTTACTTAGCAGCAGGAGTTGAATATTATGACTTGCTCAGTTTTGACCTCACACTCACACACCCAGGACATTCTTTGGAGAACTACTAGAGCAAAAACCTGGAAATGCGTTCTCAATTTTGCTCACAAAATGTGAAGTCCATTCATTTGCATTGATACTCACAAAGGAGTCTGGATTAACTGTGCAGCCCCTTCTGAATATGCAACAAAAATCTACAATATTCACCAAAAAGGTCTTTATCTTTTTTTTAAGAACAAAGGCATGACACAACACATAAAAAAATGAAGTTATAGAATCTTGCTTGTTCAATGACATGCTGGAGTTCGGCATTATAAAGGCCTGAATGACATGACAGCAATATATTTCTTAATGGGAGAATGGCATTTTCCATATCTGTGGAGTTCCTTAGCTTCAAGCATCTACAAAATAAGGATGCCAGCTGTTCCATACATTTTGGTACTACATAGCTGAGATGTCACTTGAAACATCTTTTAAAGAAAAAGGTCTAAAAATTGTCAAGAGAACAATAAAAAAACCAAACAAGTCCAAATTACTAGGGATCTTAAATTCTATACCTTAATGAGATTAAACCATGTGCTTAATCCAAAAAGACTTCATAATTAAAAGACTGAACATATCAAATCTTAAAATATATATTCTGCAAAGAAAGAGGCATCCTTGTTATCTCCTTCAGCTCAGCAGCTTTCTTCTCAGAGAATTAACCATGGTACAAACACTACGGTTTTCTTACTGGAGCTAGCTGTGCTGTTATAGGGCAGTAAAACTTCCTAAAATAAGGTAGGTTGCATCTGCTAGCTTCTTAGGGAGTTCAGAGACGTAGAGTGTGTGTGCACACATTCAGTGTGCCCACCTGTGGGAGTGATCCTTGGATGATACATTAGTGTCACAGAAATGGGTCATAAAATTCTGTTTGACTCCAGCAGGACAAAGATTTGCACATCTCTGAGACTCCCTTTTATTTTATGCAGCCTGGCTCCTGAGTCTACTGTCCAGATTTTTGGTTTGGCTTCTTTTGGTGGGGGATGATAACGCTGCTTAAACAAAGGTTTTAGATCTTTGCAAGGATATAAATAGGGGTCAGATACATACATAAAAACATATTTTTAAGTTTATGACAGTAAAACAGATGGAACTATTTTGACCTATCTACTTCTTTTAATTACCTATCTGCAGAAGCAAAGGAAGAGGAGGCAGTATCTTTGCCTTCAGGAGAAGAAGCCTCCTATATATCTGAAATAGTGACAGCAGTCAGCGATACTGTAGCTGCTTCTTATACAATTCTCATTCTTTCCTTTCTCCACAGTCTCACAAAGTGAATCACAGAATGATGATCACAGAATGATATGGGGTTGGAAGGGACCTCTGGAGATCATCTAACCCAACACCCCTACCAAAGCAGGTGATTTGTTCAGAGTCAGGGTGATCATCGGCAACAGTATATCCAATGATAAATAATTCTGTGTCTCTATCAGCTGTTTCCAGAACTTGAATGTGGTGTTGAAAGCCTAATAAATGGCCACCAAGAGGTTTTGTTAAATATAAACACAAGCTGCTAGTAATTTTTATAATTCTAAACTGTTCAAGTCAAAGTGAAAAAGGTAACATGAGGTTTTTTGCTTGCTTGTTTGTTTTGGTCATGTTTTTCTTTTAGTACTCAAAGTCAGCAATTCTTGTTCTTTTCTTTCTGGATATCACTCCTCATCCTTGATAGCATGCCACAGCTTTACTTAGCTTTTTTGGATATTACTGGTCAGAGTTTGTAAAAGGGCTGATGTCCAGGTGTCTTGCTTTTTCTCTGTTCAATTATCCATTACAGATTACAGATACACATGGAGCTACATGGGCTAAGTGCACCTCCAGAAGAAAGTGCATTAGAGGGAGTCAGACATGCAGAAGAAAACACTCCTACTCAGTTCCCTGCATGATAAGAGGTGGCAGCCAACAGAGTAAGAGTGTGTCTTGGCTGGTAGTCAGGTATCGTGGAGAGACAACAATACAATAATCAGAGCTGGCTGAAACTCTGCTTCATCCTTTACCAGTTTACATTCAAATGTCAGAGCAGAGACAAACATACAATGGGTTTCAACATATGGCAGCAAACTTCCCTATGTACTTCTGAATTATTTTAAAATGTGCATATGAGCCAGTCAGTGGCATTTGATCTCAAACAAGCCATCAGCACTTGGCCCTCCTATTTAGACATAAAAGCATAATCCTTCAGACCAAATTTACTGAGATGAATTTCTTTCATTTCAGGAAATCTTCATTTAAATTCCTTTTCAAGATATTTATTTTTCCTTTATAAAATGTCCCTTAGTCTTGCCTATTTTACATCACTGGCATCACAGTTCTGTCTTTCTTATTAAATAGATTATGCCTATCAGCCTTTCCTTTATCTTCTTTTTCTATCTTTATTTCTCTAGCTATCTGGTTCTTCTAATCATCTGCTTCTCCCTGCTTATCTCCCTATCTACAGTCTCTCCAATGCTATTATGTATTCTTCCCTCACAAATTATTCCCCCTTAGTTTTGACTTGATCCTGTGTATTGACAATCAAGAAAAAGAAAAAATCGCGGTCACCTTATGGATGAAATATAAAATAATGATCTCTCCTTGCACTGCAGTTCCACTGGTAAATTAAAAGATAGTGATGAATGATGTCTATGCTGGTCTGTCTCCAATTCAGAAAGATTACTGTGTAAGAACAGAAATGGCTGAATAGAGAAAAGATGGCAGAGACAGGCCTAAATGAAATGTTTAACGAACTGACTCTAATATTCTTCCTGACAGTCCCAGAAGAGGGAATTGAGTTTGAATGCCTACAAGAGTTAATGTAATTAATGCTTTAGTCACTGATGCTTGTAAGAGTTCATTATGTGGCAACAACAGAATTTATTTATTTATAAGAGAGACAAGATCAGAAAATGTCCTTCCTGAGTGCTTGGGAATTTAACCCTGACTATCTTATTATTGTTTAAAGGCCTGACAAGTGTTCAACCTTACTTAGAAACAGAACTGCTCTCATTTCCTATTTCAAGGTCACTGTGAAAAATAAGCATGTAGCAGAAAAAGAAAGAAAAAATAGTATTACTGATTTCATTGCAGTTTGATGTTGACACTGGTTATATTAATTCTTGAGGAATTTTGGATGGAGAGTATGTAGGAGCAATTATTTAAAAAGCAAACAAACAAAAACCACTATATGAAATGTATGTATATATGTGGGTTTGTGTAAATAAATACATATATCTATGTATATCTAACATCATGGTGGGAGTTTTTATAGACCCACCACCAGGATGTAGATGTTGATGAAATATTCTATAAGCAGCTGGCAGAAGTCTCGTGATCGCTCGCCCTTGTTCACATGGGGGACTTCAACTTCCCAGGTGTCTGCTGGAAATATAACACAGCAGAGAGAGAATATTCCCAGAGGCTTCTAGAGTGTGTAGAAGACAACTTCCTAACATAGCTGGTGAGAGAGTGAACCAGGGAAAGCATCTTACTGGACCTGCTACTTGTTAACAGAGGTGGTCTTGTGGAGGATGTAAAGGTTGGAGGCAGTCTTGGGCAGAGCAATCATGAAATCATAGAGATATCAATTCTTGGAGAAGCAAGGCAGGGAGCCAGCGGAACTGTCACCTTGGACTTCAGGATGGGAAGACTTTGGCCTGTTTAGGAGCAGGCGTGTAGGGTGTTCCTTGTCAGATGATTCTGAAGTGCATAGATGCCCAGGAAGGCTGGTCAAATTTCAAGGAGGAACTCTTAAAAAGCCAGGAGAAGGCCATCCCAATGTCCTGAAAAATGAACCGATGGGGAAGAAGACCAGCCTAGCTAAATGGAGAGCTTTGGCTGGACGTCAGGAATAAAAGGACAATTTAACTGTCTTTGGAAAAAGGGGTTGGCAGATATGGGGAATATCAAGGTGTAGTGAAGCTATGCAGGGGGAAAATTACAAGGGTAAAATNTGTGATCCTGCTTTGTCAGGGGAGTTAGACTAGGTGATCTCTAGAGGTCTCTTCCAACTCTTACAATTCCATGATTCTGTGACAGACATTATAAGTAAACATATATTATAAGGTAGAGGTTTAGCACAAATCTTAACTCATATGGAAAACAGGCATTCAAAGTTTTTTTGTCTTTATTTATTGTGGTTTTAATGCCAATAGCCAAGCCTTCTAGCATTCCATTATTTACATTTAAATAGATTTTGTGTGTCACTGAAGCATGAACAAACATTTAAATAGTTTTAAAAAGAGGGGGTTTCCCTATGGCATTATTTTGCTGCTGTGTTGAAGAACATGACATATGAAGGGCAAGTTCAAATTTCTCTGAATATGTATATGCTGACCTCTAAGTTGCCAGTATATTCATTCCATTCCCTTCATCTATAGGATGGTGCACCAAATAAAATATGTTATGAAGATTGTTGTGCCATATTTAGTGTCCATGCAGAATGCAGAGCAAAATTAACTTATTTTTTAAACCTTCAGTTAAAGCAGCAACATAGATTTTTCATTATTACTAAATACGAAGGACAGAAATTGCCATATGTATTACTAGACCATGCAATAATTTTACCAGTTGTGTAAGCGAATTGATTGATCTTGGGCTACTCTGGAGAGTTAAGATGCTCTTGCATACTGGGCTTCTCTCTGGGGGAGGTTCCTAAAAACTTCAAATCAAAAGAAAAGATACTTGACATGGCATACCTCCTTATTTTCCATTTCTCCTCCAGCAGCCAGATGTTTCTCACTCATGAAGCAATCTGTATTGATAAAATGCACTGCAGAAGAGCTGCTTATGCAGACACACACATTAAACTTGATGTGTGTGCATGGATGAGTGTTGTCTGAGTACATCCACAAGCTCTAAATCAGTTTCATCAAATAGTATGTTTGTGGTGCACACCTTTATTTCTTTTGTCATTATGCAGCTGTTCAATATCCCTTCTAAGGGACATTAATGTCATAGTCTATCCTAAAATGGTTTCATTCCCCAAACAGCTTGTTAGATTATTTTACCACTAAATTGAATTCTGCTGTTTGCCACAAGCAAAGGATGGCAAAATGGAATTTAAATGTACAGTACAGCTATGTTTAAAATCTGTATTCACAAATACTCAAAATTTTCATAACATTTTATCTTTAAGTACACCGATCAGTTCGTAAGCTGTACAAGAACAACAACAACAAAAACATTATGAAGAGTTTAATTCCTAAATCACTCCAGCTAAATTAAGAATTGAATTTTGTTCTGTGCACTTAGTTGTACGGAGTAAAATACATGATCAGTATAAAAACTAATCCCACAGATGAATCTCAGCAGGTCCCATGAACTTGTGCACCTTCAGGTTTCTTAGCTGGTCTCAAACCTAACCACAGAATCACAGAATATCAGGGGTTGGAAGGGATCTTGAAAGATCATCTAGTCCAATCCCCCTGCTGGAGGAGGAACACCTAGATCAGGTCACACAAGAATGTGTCCAGGTGGGTTTTGAATGTCTCCATAGAAGGAGACTCCATAACCTCCCTGGGCAGCCCATTCCAGTTTTCTGTCACCCTCAACATAAAAAAGTTTTTTCTCTTATTTAAGTGGAAACTCCTATGTCCCAGCTTGCACCAATTGCCCCTTGTCCTATCATTGGATGTCACTGACAAAAGCCTGGCTCCATCCTGACACTCACCCTTTACATATTTATAAACATTAATGAGGTCAACCCTCAATCTCCAAGCATTAATGAGGTCTCCCCTCTTCTCCAAGCTAAAGAGACCCAGCTCCCTCAGTCTTTCCTCATACAGGAGACACTCCACTCCCTTAATCTCTGTAGCCCTGCACTGGACTCCCTCAAGCAGTTCCCTGTCCCTCTTGAACTGAGGGGCCCAGAACTGGACACGATATTCCAGATGGGGTCTCACCAGGGTAGAGTAGAGGGGGAGGAGAACCTCTTGCGACCTACTAACCACGCCCCTTCTAATACACCCCAGGATGCCATTGGCCTTCTTGGCCATGAGGCAACAGTGGTGGCTCATGGTCATCCTGCTGTCCACCAGGACCCCCAGGTCCCTTTCCCTTATGCTGCTCTCCAACAGGTCATTTCCCGACCTATACTGGTACCTGGGGTTGTTCTTACCCAGAACTGATAGTTTGACATTTGCATGTGATTCCCTTCATAAAATTATGGGAAATATTTAAGAAAAAAGTCTCATGTGAATAATAAATAATTGTAAAATGCCTGTAATTAAGTAGAAGGATTAAATTACATGATATTGGAAATGCTTTCAGAGAATTTGACTTTTTTTGGGAAAAAAAAAATAAAATAAAATTGATTGGTGTTTGCGAGATCATAAAACATAGTATTTTATGGCAACCACATTTATCTTTCAATGATAATGCAAGTTCATCATCTGTATTCATGGAGCACTAAGTATACTTTCTTCCTTCTTCCTTGTTCAGCATGATAATCAGTTTCCACAAAATATAAATGTGGCCAGAAACCCAAATTTGAAGTCTCACCCAGGTTTGCTTCTCCTTCAAAATAAAAATTTGAATACACATGATATTTATATAAAAATATAAAATATAAAATCCATTCCAAGATTAGATATAGTATGAGTTTCCAAACAAATAAAAGAGATATAAAATCTTGTAGAAAACATTAAAAAGATTAATAAATCATACAGACTCAAATCTAAGCTGTTAAGTGGTTACATTAGACCAGAAGTGAACACATAGTGCTTGACTTGGCTGTCCTCATCCACCAGTCATAAGAACTTGGCGTGGATATATGCCCCTAAACTGAGGGAAATGATACATTAACTATTGTTGCAGTGACTGATCAAGGCACTGCTGATGAGCTGTCTTTCTTGTGACTACACTGGAAAAATCTGCAACATGCAGTGGAGAATCACAAAAAGTATACCTTAATAAAAATAAATAAATAAATAAACAAATAAATAAACCCAAACAAAAACCAAAATAAAATTGAGAGGCAGTAGGTTTAGGGAATAAAGTGGGAAGTTTTATAAAATGTTTTCTAAAGAAAAGAGACAGCAGACTGGTAAATTCCTATAATCTTTTGTTTTAGAACACCTCTTTGTCTTACTACTTTTCATCAGTAAGCAAAATGATTTTAGAAATGGATGGTTCGGTGATAATCTGTTTAAGATTGTTGCATGCTTGTAGAGTGCTCCACTACCAGAAGACATGCTATTCAGTAATGGAATTGGGTGACTGAAGTGGAAGAGATTCTGATAAAGATGTCAATTCTACTGGGAATAAAACATAATTTTATCATTTACTCTTATCGATAGAAAATGACAAAACATAACGAAAATTACCTGTGGAGAAACTTCTCTTGGCTTCAACAGCAATAACAACAAGATGAATTAATTTTCATCATTTTTTGGTATGTTTGGTTGGGAAGTAAAACAGAACATTCCAACTGGAGTGTTGAAATGGAAGGATACAGACTTTTCAGGAAGAACAGGTGGGGGAGACAAGGAGAGGATGTTGCCCTTGATGTCAATGACCAGCTGGAGTACATGAAGTTCTGCCTGTGGATGGATGAGGAGCCAACTGAGAGCTTACAGGTCAAGATTAAAGGAGGACAAGGACAGGTGACGTTACAGTGGGAGTCTGCTAGAGGCCACCTGACAAGGTGGTTGATGAGCCCCTCTATAGACAGGAGCAGCCTCATATTCATGAGCTCTCGTTCTAATGGGGAACTTCAACCACCCTGATATCTTCTGAAAGGATGACACAGCAGGACATAAGCAATCCAAGGCATTCCTGGAATGCATCAATGATAACTTTCTTCTCCAAGTGATGCAGGAGTCAATGAGGAGAGGTTCCACGATGGACTTTGTTCTCACCGACAAGGAGGGACTGGTGAGGAATGTCATGCTAGAGGGCAGCCTTGGATGCAGTGGCCATGAGAGGGTGGAGTGCAAGATCCTTAGGGCAGCAAGGAAGGCACACAGGAAGTTTGCTACCTTGGACTTCAGGAAAGCAAAATTTGTCCCTTCAGGGATCTGCTTGATAGATTACCATGGGATAAAGCCCTGGAAGGAAGAGGGGCCCAAGAAAGTTGCCTAGTATTCGAGGGTCACCTCCTCCAAGCTCACGAGTGGATGCATGGTGACAGAAGAAGCCAGGCAAAAATGCCAGGAGGCCTGTATGGATGAACAAGGAGCTCCTAGAGAAACTCAAACAGAAAAAGGAAGCGTACAGAGGGTGTAAGCAACGACAGGTAGGCTGGGAGGAATACAGAGATATTGTCCAAGCAGCCAGGAATTGGACAATTCCAAGCCAGGGCCAAAACAGTTAAATCTGTCCATGGGCTTCAAGGGCAACAGAAATGCTTCTATAGGTATGTCAATCACAAAAGGAAGACTATGGGAAAATGGGAAGGACTAAGGGAAAAATGTTTTTGTTTTGTTTTCAGTGGAATTGTTAGTAAATAGGTATTGCATATAAGACTGAAATACAGTTGCAGTAAGTGGATGGTGAATACACAGCAGATAAAACAGAACAAAACATAACAAAACAAAACACCATAACAAAACAAAAAATAAACCCCTAAAATATAAAGGTAAGAAGCTTTGGAGGCATAACCCCCCCTTTGAAGCCACTAAAAGGCATATTGCTAGTTTAAACCAAAGCCAAGTGTCAACCTAGCTTGCAATCCAGGATGCTAACATCTTACATAAGTCTGTAAGAAGGTGCTTTGGAAGACACAGATACATGATGGCAGGCAGACTTGGTGGATATACAACAGTTTTGCAAATACAATGACAGTGTTAACTACATCTTAAAGGTGTTAGCCATATCATCCAAGCACTCCTGGGCCATTGGAATAAAGGGTAAAAAAGGTTCTGAAACAACTTGTGCTCTTAGAGCATCTTTTAGCAGTGGGAGCAAGTCTCAGATATTACAGACTGACCATACTTTACAAAAAATATTAAAGCTGTGTGATGTTCACTGTTTTGTTGCTAACTGTGAAGTTAAAACCTCTGTCACAGAACATTTATAAAGGACATTTAGAACTAAGATGTGGAAATGGTTTATTGTTGTTGTGATTTAATCCCAGTAGACAGCTCAGCATGGCACAGGCACTTTGTCACTCCTGCATAGCCAGATAGGGGAGTAAATTAGAAGGGTAAAGGTGAGAAAACTTGTGGGTTGAGGCAAGAACAGTTTGACAGGTAAAGCAAAAGCCGTGTGAGCAAGTTAGGATAAATAAGGAATTCATTCATTATTTCCCATCAACAAGCAGGTGTTCAGCCATTTCCAGGAAAGCAGGACTCCATTATGCATAACAGTTACTTGGGAAGCAAATACCATAACTCTGAATGTCCCCCCTTCCTCCTTCTTCCCCCAAGTTTTTATCGCTGACTGTGGCACATATGGTATGGGATATCCCTTTGGTCAGCTGAGGTCCACTGCCCCATCTGTGTCCTTTTCCAGCTTCTTCTGAACTCCTAGCCACACACTAGTGGGGCGGTATGAGAAGCAGAAAAGGTCTTAACTTTTTATAAGCATTGCTCAGCAGCAGCTAAAACATCCCTGTGTTATCAACACTGTTTTAGTCACAAATCCAAAACATACTACTGTGGAAACTACTGTGAAGAATAACCCTACCCCAGTCAGAACCAGTACAACAGTATACAACACTGATATGTTGTTGGAGTTTATAAAGTGCTTCCACAGCTCCAACAGAAATACCAGAGCCAAGTGTGTGGACATGAATCTTCTAAACTCTGCAAGCATTTGGAAAACTCTATATGCAGATATGTTTAAAATCAAAGTATCTACACCTCTGGCCTGAAATGACCACCATGTCTGTATGTCTAGAACAACAGAGGGGTTGGAGAAATATTATGAGCAGATGTCAGATGAAATTTTCATAGGAGCTGAAGTTGTGAGAAGGGGAAAGGGAACTGTGTACCACTTAATAGACTATGATCTAGTATGAAGCATTTGAAGGAATATTTTACTCTGAAGAACTTAAAGAACTCAGTGTTGATGAGGACTGAATTTACAAAATTGAGTTGATCATCACTGCAAAATGGAAATGAAGAAAGAAACAGCTGTAACTGAAATGGTGTGGCTGGCCCCAGAAGATCAAGAGCTGAAGAGAAGCCTCCCATGTTCCGAGTTTCTAATGCCTGACTTCAGCACAAGGAGAAAAAGAAGAATGGTGGTCAAGGGATTCTACATCATGGTATTCAGAAATGCCAGTGTTTAATCTGCTGACAAAGCACGAGCTCAAAATTTACTGCAGAGGTAGTGAGGCCTCTGGAGCTCTCCAGTTAGTGGGAGGTGGGGCTGGTGGACATATGGTACCCATACAGCTGGAATAGCATCAGGAAAGATACTATCTCTGAACTAACGTGGGGCAAGACATGGCAGTACACTTTGTGAAAAGGCTATTACCCATCCCTCTCCATGTTAATGGAATGTACAAACCATCTTCTTAACCCTCAAAACAAAGCTTCAACTATTGACTCTTTGACAGTGGGCCTAGTCTGTGACCCAATCATAAGTAAAATGAAGCTCAAAATGGACATAAAGCCTTAAACTTTTTCTGCCATCTGGGATCTAGCATGTATTTTGGGACATCTCTTGCTGCTAAGAAATTTCCCCTTTTGGCAGACATCACTAAAAGGTTTAACTCACTCTAGCTTTACATAGATCTTGTAGAGTACCAGCTTGTCATTTATAGTTTGTTTATTGTGCTGTGTTCCAGACAGTGGAAATATCAATGAAATCATAACAGTGGTATGATTAGCTGCATGCTGTGCCAGTAAACTGCCAACACATTGACACAATCAGCATTGAAATAAGCAGACTGGAACAATCATGTCTCATTTTGCTTTGGGAAGGTGATTCTGAAGCTGCATCTTTGGTCCTGGAAGCCTCTGTTATTTTAAGAGACTGTGCCATAATGGTAGTAGTAAAAAAATAT
>VZTM01007941.1:5653-47161 GCA_013400555.1 Jacana jacana
ACGGGGTCGGGGTCGGCCGCGGGCTCGGGGCCGGTGTCGTCCCGCGTCGCGCCGGACCCCGCAGTAAGGCGGCGATCGGGAAGCGGCGTACGGAAAGCCGGCGAGGCGAGGTGGTTCTCGGCACCCTTCTCGGGGCTGCTGTGGAGCAGCGCTTTGTCTGGCGCATCCCTCCTTTCGCTGCTTTCCCCCTTTTTCAAATTTATTTTTATTATTATTTTTTTGTTTATTTCTAACGCGGAGGTGTCCGGTGTTTCGTCTCTTTAAACCCGGTGTGGGCTGTACCCCCGGTGAGCGGACAGGGTCCAGCACGGCTCGCCCTCCCTTACATGCTCGCTCCACACAGGTGTGCACTTTGATCAGTTTTCAGCGGCGCGCTGTCACCGCCGCTTGTCCCTGCCCTGATTTGAGCTGTCGCTCCAAACCGCTGCCTTCCTCTTCCCCCTCGAAAGCGCCTCTGTCACAATCCTCCGACAACACCCCTCGGTCGGGGAGCAAGGTATCGTCATCTGGTAAAGTTTTATACGTGTAGCGTTCGTTTTATATGTGAGTAGGGTGAGTAACTGCTTTTCCTTGCCCCTTTCTGTGTAGGGAAGAAGCAGAAGTTTTAACCGGCTTCCCGTGGCATCTGACTCCCTTGAGTTAAGGTAAGGTTGATGTCATGTAAAATCATCATCTTTCGTTTCTGATATTCTACTAATCGTTCTTCTGTAGCCGTGTGCTTTGGAAGCTGCGGTCGCGTTCGTGCGTGCTTCCCCGCGTTGCACCGTAGCAGCAGAGCTGGTTAATAAACAGGAGCGATGGGGCTCTGATGCCACCAGGGTTGTAAGTGTCTGTCAAAGCGACACCCGCCCTGCATCCTGCCGCTATCATATTCCTTGCAGTTTTAAAAGAGCTGCAGATAATTCTTCAAGATATTGAAACATTTAGCTTATGGTTCTATTGCTCTGGCTGTCACCTTCACTTTGTATCAAATTTGAGACTCATTTCTTAAGGATGTCTCTATTTTCTGCTTTATTTGCACGTTGATAGCTCCACTGAATGACTAGTCACAGCAACTTTTTCCTCTGAGAGAAGCATATTAAAATGTGAAAGCCTAAGACTAATCTGCTTTGCAGGACTCTCCAGCTCTTTGATTAAAGAGAAATGAGAGGTTTGTTTCACGACTCTCGTTGATGTAGGTCTGTTAACAAATGTGAGGCTCGAGGATACATTTGCTTCTTCCCTTCGTTTTACTGAAGGTACGTACATTTGAAGGTATGGATGAATTCTTGGTATTGGGTGTCTGCTTTGTGTGCTTCGCAGCTGCCAGTGAAATAATATTAAAGTTCTATAATATATATGTTTTTGTCACAATTTCCCTGAAGCTAAACTGTTAATGCAGTGGAAGAAACATTTACTATTCAGTTCTTACTTAACGACGGGTAGGATTTATAGGCTGGCTGGGTGCTCTTCATTTTATTTAAATAGAGACTTGTGAATTTAATTCAGCTTGTATAAAGAAGTACTTAAAGTCACTATTTTTATAGCCTTCAGTCTGACGGGCGGGTCCTGCAAAGCTGTTTGGACTAGTCTTTGTTTACTTTAGTAGTCAGACTCCAGTACAGTTTTTTGACGTGAGGGGAGCCTGGATTTGAGGTGACCACACAAAACACGCTGACCCCAAAATGTAGCAATATTTGAACTTGCATATTTGATTTTCTACACTGGTTTCATTTGCATAATTTCATTTAGAGTGTGCAAACATGTGCAGTACAGTGTAAAATAGCTTAGTACCTTAGTGCTTGACCATATAATAGGGATCAGCTGTAAATATTTTCTTTCTGGGAGGGGGAAGAAGAGGCAAGGTGATCTTAAATAGCAGCCAACTGCCTTTGAAAAGTACAGCCACCGGTAGTCTCTGAGGGGTTCGGTTGCAGGTGGCTTGTAGTGGATGGAGTTAAAACTTGGATAGCTTGGATATGATACACCTTAATTTAATTACTTTAATAGCTACTTTCTGTTGAAACTTTAAAACCATAACGATCCTGCTTTTATTGCAGTCTTTAAAGATCTAATTGTTCTGGTGTGTGTCTGAGACGTAAAACTTAGTGCAAGGAGAGGCAACAGATTGGTTCCGTCATACGATTTTGTTGGGTTTTTTTGAGGGTACTTAAAAGATTATGATGGATAATGCTGTCTTGCCAAAGAATGCCGACACAGGTGTTCATCATTATCTTAATTAAGATCCTGAGAAAATGTCATCTTTCGGCATGAATTATGAAGGGAGATGCATTAGGAGATCATTGCAACTTTTTTTTTTTCTTTCTTTTTGCAGGGGTAGATGAGAAAGAGGTTGGTTTCTCAAAACATTTTTGATATTTCTTTATCAGAATACCTGACCTTAGACACTTACTGAATAATTTTTTGCTCCACTTGTGAATTTGCGGGTGTATCACCAAGAGATCTGTGTGTGATGTTAAAGGGAATCCTCTTTAAACAAAATAAATTTAAAAAATACCTCTGGACCCCCCCCGCCCCCCCACATTTACTTGATTCTGTTTAAAGCTGCCCCTATAAACAAAATGCTAAGACTGAGGTAGTGGAAATGGCTGCTGGAAACATCTGCTTAAGAGATGTTTTACATGGTATGTTTAAAACTATTAACAACTATACTAATAACAGAAAAAAAGAAACATATATGATTATTTATCTTTTTCTAATTAAGCATAAAGAGAAAAAATAATCCTTTTTTCATCTTAGCACGACTGTGGAAGTAAAACTAATAAATGTGCAGAGCAGAGGGAGGGGCTTCTATTTTTCTATGTTAAATCACTACATTACTAGCTGAGCAAGAGCTGAAACAATGCACCTAAGATACTGCCCAAAGGTTTGGCTGTAAAACTTCCTTCCTGCAGATCCTTAACTGGAGCCTGCGTTGGTGCTGCCTCCCCCAAGGTGTAGGGCTGGGAGTTAGAGGGCAAGTGCTGGGAATTGCTGTGGAAGTGTGGGTGTCTGGGGGCTCTCAGCCTGGGTGAAGGGTCTGGGGAAGAGCTCTGTGAGGCACCCTTGGCTGGCTCTGCTCTTCATGCTGCCTGCACGGACTTTGCCCAAGACTCTACTTGTGTACTGCTCCCTGTGTTTGCAGTCTGAGAGCGAGGTGTAAACTCGGGAACACTTGGGATAACTCCTCTTTCCTGTGGCTAAGCAGGGTATTAGACAGCTGAAGTACACTTTTGTTTTTCTCAGCAAGTCTTTCCACCTAAAATCAAATGTTCCACCTAAAACCAAAATGTTTGTCTGCTAAAAGAAACCTGGTTATCGGTCTCAGTCCTTTTTTAAATTGTACCAGCAAACCTGTATGTGGGATAAAACTGTGCACAGGAGTACAGCTGGCAAGCCTTTTAAGCATGTAGTTACTGTACTAAGCATGTAACTCCACAGATCTTGACAGTATCATGAGAGAACCTGAAACTGTATTTCAGTTTCCTTGAAGTTTCCTGTAATTACCTTAAATAGCACAATTTGCTTGAATTTGTTGGCATAATACAAACTAAGTTAAGGATGTCTTTAGGGTTTATTTTGCCTACAGTTCCACGGGCATATGCAGAAAATAGACTCTCCTAATGCTTGGCTTGAGTGGAAAAAATGAAAAGCTGCTCCCTTTCACATCTAAACAAGCTTTTTACTTAAAGGCAGCCAGATCCACTGTAGTTGGCTGCTTATTGTGAAAGAGGAGCACCTCAGCGGGAAGGACGGCTGTAGCTCCCTGAGCCCTTTACTGGGACGTGCATGTGCCCGTAGCGTTCCCTGTGGTGGCAGATTCCCTTTGGCTGGCGGGTGCTGCAGCGTGGTGAGAGCTCCCGTGGCTGGAAACTGGCCTCCGGTGTGGGTGTTAGAGGTGGGAACTTTTAATGGCCATGCTGTGTTCAAAAGGCTTTGTGTTTTATCTGCTTTACCTCCATGTATTTCCAGTCCTTAGGACTGGTGTTTGTGACACCTTTGGCATTACCTCTCTGGAGGAGAAGTGTAAAGCCAGGGAGCCTTTCTAGTCTTACACCCATTTTTTTTTAATTAATATTAGAGCTTTTTAGTTTCTGTTCCTTAATGTGGATAATGCAGCTGCAAACGGTTCTTGAAGCTCTATTTTGTAGTGTAAAGTGAATGTATCTGTAGAGCTACAATCTTCTTTTTTAATATAAATAATTGTTTGGGGGGGGTGGGGGGTGGAAGCAAGCCAGTCAAGCCTTTCAAGGTGAATGTGGATCTTTGTAACAGAGACTTTACTAATAAACTTGTGACTGATCACTCTCCTGCTCTTCCCAAAGGAAATGTGTTTTCCTGAGCTCTTTTTTTATTTTTCTACAATAGAGCAAAGACTAGCTTTTTCTTTTCATAAGCACTTTTTTTTTTCCTTTTTTTCTCAATATTTCCCAGTATTTCTATTGCAGATCCGGAACCCAACATTTACTGCTAAAATATTCTCTGCTGACATCTACAGAACTTCTCATGCCCTTCAGATTTAATTTTGTATAGAATAATGCATGATATAATGTGTAGGTCCTCTGTTTTCAATTAAGCTGTATTAGGTAACTATGCTCTTCTTTCATATCCCGTAGCAAAGTATCAATATCCAGATGGCAGCGTGCTGGGAGGAAATAGCTATAGGTTTGGCTGCTACTGTAAAAGCCCAAGAACTAACACTTCAGCCTGTGTGATAAATAAAACCGAGGTTGTGACTCTCGGCGTATTGGAGTTGCACTAAATAATGCTACAGTGCTGTTTATTACTGGTTTCATTGGATAATATGCAGCTATAAAACCTGCTTGAAGCTTTTATTAAGAATACTCTGTCATTATAAAAAGGTGCCCACAACTTCTCTATGATATTAACGGTGCAAGAATTGCATTGTTTGTGCTGACTTCCCGGCTGTTATCTCAGGAGAACCTTACTCTCTCCCTGCTTCTGTAGGCATCAGGGTCAGGATCCAGGAATGTCTCTTAGGAAGATGACAGCTCTGTAAAGCCTGGGTTTCAAAAGCTATTTTTAAGGTGGTATTTGCTCTTTTCTATTTGCAAAGTTTACTTCAGGATTAAATTTCTTGATTCAATTAAAATTCAGCTGATGTTCTCCGTGGTATAAACAGTTCCTACTGCATCCCTGCATAAAACTTAGACCAAGGTCACACAGATAGTTGTCTGAGAGGAGGCTGCAGAGTGGCTGAGAGACTTTTATACTGGCTGAGAAGGTAATGGCAAGACTTGTTAGCAGGAGAGGGACTGGGAGTCTTGAATCCAGGGCTTGTTTTTTCATTCAGTTTCTGGCATATCCCATGACCTAGATCTGGTTGAGGAATCCCCGTGCCTCTGTTTACCTGACTGGTACCCTCTGCTTCGCTCAGAAATGTTCAGATTTCTGTACTTGTACGATTTATTAGAGTGTTGTTATTAGACTTGTGCTTTTGAGTAAAAGCAAGTTATTAGTTCTATTGCTGATCCATTAGCTGAATGCCACTAAATTTCCATATTCCGCAGGCCTTTGATTTCCATAGGTGTGCCTCAATAAATGCAGGATGGAGCACCATCCCATGGGATGTGGCACCAACATAGTGTCTGTGGGATTTAACAGGCGCTAGATCAACGGGTGAAGAAGCCTTTGCCTTGTTCCGTCTGTAATCCATGTTTGTAAGAGAAACCTGCTTTCTAAATTGGGGACAAATACTATCTTTTTGTTCTGTTTCTTTGTTGTCCACGTGTCTACTTTTTGCCTTTACAAAATGCACCCAGGAGCAGAAGCAGTGAGGTCCACGGTGGGGAAAATGAACCCGGCAGTCCCTTCTATCCTGTACCCGCCCGAGTACAGGAAGAAACCTTGTCCAAAGCCAGAATGTGTCTGGGCTTGCAGCTCTTTTTAACCATATTAAGTCCTGTTCAGAGTTAATGGTAAGTAATTTGTTTCGTGTGTGTGTGTTATGATCCAAGGCATTACAGGAGTGGCACTTTCATTTGGGGTACTGGGTTCTGTTTCTAACAAAATGCAGAATGAATGTTTCCAGATACATCAGCTTTAGTCCTGCTTTTGCTGGGAAAACGGTACGGTGCAGATAACAAGCACTGTAATAAGTACTCTCTTTTTTTTTTTTTTTTTTTTTCTTTTTTGTCCTCTCCAGATGAGGTCAGTGAGACTGGTCTCAGCAGTACTGAAGAAGGGAAGAATGGAGTTGGAAGGCAGCAGCTATTTTAAAGCAGGAGCCTTCTTCTCTCCATAGCACACTGCTTCTGTAACACAAGGACTTTATAAACCTCATTATGTAGAGTGTTGATACTAGTGTAATATCAGTAATATAGCGTGGTGTAATGTTGCACTGCTTTATTCTTCAGTTATCATGTGGAGCTGCATTAAATATATGAACAGATAGTGGTTCCTTAAATGAACATAATGAGGGAGAGCACTAAACCAAAACAGTGTGTACTAGAGGAAATACTACTGGATTATTTTAAGCCAGTCTATTTTCTTCTTTCAGCTCTTTCGTAACCTGTAGTTCCTTTGTTTCTTGAGACAGATGCAATGAAGAAAAATACCTTTTTATTCAAGAAGTTGAAGCTAGTTCAACTCTTAACCAGAAGAACTTTGCAGTCCTCTTAGCTGTTACAGTATCTTAATACTTTGTCCATCAGAAAATAGCATCCGTGGTGCTGACCCCATGAACATCTTTAGTGCCATATCGTGTGCTGCTCACTCTTCTTAGGCCTTCCCTTGTTGGGGAACTTTTGCAAAACCTCTGCTGTGGCACAGCCCTCCGTGACCTCTTGCATCCAAGGATGGAATTTGTGAGTCTTTTTTTTTTCTGCCTGGAACTTGTGGGAGCTCCTGAGCCCAATAATTCTCAAATATTGCACGAGAGAGAAGGTCTGACAGTGTTGTCTGGGAGATGTGACTGACTATATTATTATTAACATTTATTAAGTGCCTTACAATGGTAGGGAAAAGTCATGGCCTTCATCTTTACAAATAGGCAATCTAGTATGTAGGAAGAATGGATCTCTTCTATCTCATGTGATTCTTGACCCACCTAATTAGGTGATTGTCAGGAGAAATAACAGCCTGGCTCAGGGGAATGGCACTGGGGAAGGATGGTCAGTGCACATGGTTTCTGCTTCCCAGAATGGCTTAGTGTAGCCAGCTGGATCTTCCTTCTCTGCATGTCTGCTGGCCAGTGAGGAGATGTAAAAGGGGCTGCTGAGCCTGAGGCCGTCTCTCTATCGGGCAGCTTCGTTATAGATCCCATCCAGGGAACAGGCGAGGTGCTGCAACTCATTCCTAGGAGCTGCTCTTGTTTTTAGCAATTACTCACCTCTGCCTCCTCCTGCTCCCTTTCACAATGGAGTGGCCTTTCCCCAGGATAAGCTGATTCACTTCACGGCTGGTATTTGCAGTTTTCCTGCACTTAGTTAGACTCTAAGGCAGTGACTGTTTCTTCTGGGCTGAGACTTTAGTTTATTTTCTTCTCTTTTTTTTTTTTTTTTTTTAAAAACAGTTTATTTTATGAAGAAAGAGAATCTGTCCAGCTGCTACAAACAATAGTGGTTCTGATGTGTATCAATAAAGAGTTAGAGATGCGTATTTTGCATGTAGAAGATAAAGAGACTTAAAGCCAGCTTTAAAGAGAGGCAAACCTTGGAGAGGTTTACTTAGATGTACAATGGGCTCTATTCTTTCATTTTTAAAAACAGTATTAAAGGGTTTTTTGTTGGGGTTTTTTTTTGCAAGAAAAGAGAAAATAATTTCAACTTTTTGATTGCCTTTTTTTTTTTTTTCTTCTTCTTAGTCTCACAGTTGGGAGATAAACATTCAGAAATACGAGTTGGGGAGGTTAATGTGATTAAAATGAATATGTGATAACGGGCTCTGCACGTTAAAGATTAAGAGCTCAAATTATGGACTGGGGAGTGAAACACTCCGTGAGCGTTTGCGGGTGTTGCTCTATGCGAGGAGTGCAGGCTTAGGCCCTGGCTTGCAGTTACACAACAATTCCATCCTCCCTCTCTCCTGCTTTTTTTTTTGTCAACTGAGCCTCACAGCAGTCTCTGGAACGCTGTGGTGTCAGGGTGAAAACGTAGTCCGGGGTGAGGTGGGGGGACAAATGAGGAGATCGTTTCAGTCCAAGCTTTACTGTTACTCTATAAAAATAGATCAGTTTTACACAAATGATTCACGTTTGCAAAGATCAGTTTATAGCGTTTTGACAGCACAGTAGTTAATTCTTTATGTGTAAATTGATCCTTTATACAAATGTAATTCCATATACAACAGTTAATTTCCGTGAGCGCGAGTTGGAAATACATTATCAAATAATTTGTGTAGGTTGTGACTTTCTCCCCCTGCCCTCCGCAGTGGTTACCCGCACTGAAGTTGAGTCGGTGTGTGCTTAATGAAAATTAGATGTGAAATTTAATATGGAGAGCACAAAGAAGCATTGAGATCCTTATTGCTTTTAAAAAGACACAGGTACGTCAGACAATTCTCCTTTCTTAACCTCCTGAGCATTTGATGTGTTAATTCTGCTACGAGCAATTTGGGGTGAATGAAATGGAAGTATTCTTAGAAATAGTGTGAGTACCAGGTATTATTGCTCACCTTTGGTGAAGCTGAGTTTCGCTCCAAAGCACTTTGCCAGAGGCTGGTTTGTGGACAATCCTCCACTGAGGAAGGAAAGCAGCCTGGACTTGTGTGGAGGGACCAGCCTAGCTGCTCCATCTGTGGAATTTGCCAATGTTGCAACCATTGAAATAAAGGGCTTGTTTACATAACAGCAATGGCATTTCTCCTCCTCTTCCTCGCGGTTTTGTCCAGCTAGCTGTTCTGAGTGGCAGTTGCAGTGACTGCTAAGTGTTTAAATGATGACACCATTATGTGAAGTGATTTTGAAATGAGAGATTCCAGCCAAGAATTACATCTGCTCTCATCTCCTTCAAATCATACTCTCTGGCTGTGCAGATTATGATTGATTTGTTTGTGACAGATTGCAGGAAACAGTCATTGATTTTTCAATATTTTACCTTAAAATTATTTACAGTTGTAACCAAGGGGAGGTATTTCCATGGGCTGTCAGCCCCTGAAAGACTGGGATAATATTCCCTGCTCCCTGACAAGACAAATTACCCGTAATGAGTGCAGTAGCTGAAGGGTATACTTTTATTTTAAAATATGTCAATAACCCCAGTGACTAAACGAATATTGATTCAGCATAATGAAGCCTGAGTAATGTGAAAATGAGCTCTTCAAGGAGCATGGTAAAGACTTTCTTTTTAGCTTGTAGCAAGAAGCTTTTCATTCTTTGGTTGAAATGTGCAGTCTTAAACGAGTCGTCCTTAAATAGCAGTAATATGTGAAATAATGTAACAAAAGGATTTGGGGTTTGTTTCCATTTGGATTTTTTTTTCACCTTTTTTTTTTCCCCTCGAGTTCTTTTTCTTCAATGTGTTTCAGCAAATCAGACGTTTAAAGAGAAAAATGCAAGTTATCCAGGGCAGAGATAGAATTACTACTGGTGTTAATGTCTTTTGCAATAATATTCTTCAGCCAGCCTAATGGCATTTTTAAAGTGGATTCTGCATATATGGCCATGGAAATGTATCTAAATAAACTGTAGATTTAATTTCTTATTATTGACTTCTTGGATATATTGATGTGTGTTCTACGTGATCGGTCTAATACTCATGTCCTTTAGAATAGCTGGTTTATGAGAACCTAGATATACTGTGTTATAAAACTTAGTTACCACAGTGCACATTTTTCTTGCCAGTGCCTTGTAACACCGCCTGTTTCTTACCAAATGAGAATTCCCAAGCAGTAATTCGTTTAAATTACAGTAATTTATGCAGTGCCATAGGTGTGGGGTGGAAAAGCACCTAATAGATTAATACGGATGTACTTCAGTTGTTCAGGGTAAGGATTAGATTAAAGACCACGTTGAGGTACAGGGTTTTTTTAACATTAAAAATATCGAATGCAGAAAAGAAGAAAAAAAAAAAAAAAAAAGCGATCATCCAACCAAAAGGATCAATTTGTCATTTGTATTCCAGAGCAACGAGCAGCGCTGGGAAGGCTCTGCAGAAGCCCCGAGTGCCGACAGCTGGGTAATCCAGGCATAGGCAAAAAGAGCTATATTTTTTGAGGTGTTTGTGTAGGTGTCAATTATGGAGTAATGGCATAGCCAGAAGCGCTTAGTGAGCGTGTCTGGGCACGAAGACGACTTTCCTTATTTTCTGAGGACTGACTTCAATCGCATCCAAGTAGCTTGTGAAAAATCTTCAGGAGGATGTTTTCCTGCCAGCACACAGGTGATTTTTTTTCCAAATGTCATTCCTTTAGTACAGCTAGAAAGTATTTCAGGAGACACTTGAGAACCTGTGGCATTGAGAGTTAAATGGCAACCTTGGAATGTGAGAGATCTTCCTGTTTTTAGTTTGTTTACTGCCAGAGAAAAAGCGATGTACATTTGAGCAGGTTACAACTGTAAATAATTGTAGTTTTGAGAAGGTTTGTGCATAACACCTGGGGTTCACAAAATATTGGAGAATCATTAATGGTGAGGGAGTAATAACCTAGACAGCTGGGGGAATTTGGGGCTATTGGAAGTGAAGGTTCAATGGGTGACATTTAAGTGCTCAGTGGTAGTTTGGTAGTTTGTACACCCCGAATTCTCTTTGTTTCTGTACCTTATGTTTTTTTGGCCAACAGCAGGAGATGGGAAGGAAAGGTTATCTTTTGGTAGCTTTCTCATAGTAGCGAGGAAGAGAGAGACAGTTCAGGGCTGGGTGCCAGTTCTGCTGCAGACTGAAGGGCAAATAAATGTTTGTTTTAACTACATCTCCTTTTCCTGAGAAACGCTATGTGAGCTCGGTGCTACCAAGCTGGACAACGATGGATGCTGCTGACGGCAAAACCAAGGTGGGCTCTGCTTGCAAGTCATTGGCTCATTTCACTTGCAAGACAAGTAACATCTCTTGCTTTGCTGCCTTTCCCAAAGGTGAGTTTGCATCTGAAATGCACCCTCCTGGCATTCTGGTTCAGGCCGGAGTTGTGAGCTTTGCCCTCGTGGTGCATTCTCAGCTGCAGGAAGGTGACGAATGGCTTGCAAGCTTGGTGGGTGATACCAGAGATTTCTGGTGATGGTACCTTGTAAGCTCTTCAGTTTATTCACCTGTCTCCTTTTAGTGTTAGAACTACTACTACTAGTCCACTGTTAGTTGACTATGGAGGAGAAAAAAACCAAACCACCCCAAAACAACCAACCACCCTAAATCATTATTCGGTTAAAAGTTCTCGGGGCATTTGGCATCTCCTAGGAGCAGAACATAAACCAAATTACTGCCCAGTTAGGGAAAAGTAAGAGCAGAAAACAGTGTGAAATGAAGGTCACGGGTAAGAACAGGGTGCTATCCTTTGTGGTGGAGAAGAGGTGGTTGGTAAATCATGAAGGGCTAATGTTTAGGGGTCATGTGTCCCTTTTTGACCCGTTTAAGTTCATTTCAGGCCTGAGATGAAGACAACGTCTCAGTAATGTCCTTGTAGGGGGAAGGTGGTGTAACGTTAATGCTCTATACCTACTGAAGCGTCAGATTCCACTGTGAGTAAGGTGGCAACCAAAGCCAATGTTTGTTTTTATTTGTTTTTCCTCTTCCCCTGTGTATTCTGCCTCCCTGTTCTCTGCTCTACAGATAAACTATGAACTTGTTTTAGTTCATGGAAGGGGTGTGGGACGGGGGAGGGCAGATAAATGTAGGCAATGGAAACAGTGCTTGCTGGCTGAGCCTTAACCTCTTCAGTTTGTTTGTTTGAAGTCTAAGAGCTAATATGTGATGGAACCTGAATCAGAGCCGTCTGCAGGTGGGCAGACAGCAGTATGAAGAATTTGCTAATCTAAATGTCATGGGCAGTTGAAACCGATTCTTTGTGCCATGTGCCAACACACGTTGAAGCTGATTATTCCTTTTCTTTTAATTTATGAGCAGGTAATTGCTTTTATCAAAAGTAATTCCATATATGCAGAATAGTCACATTTTCTTGGACTGCTCATATTATGTACTGAAAGCTTTCACTAACTGGAGTGCCGATAGGATCGCAGAGGCCTTGGTACGGTGGCATATGGTTTATGGTGAACTGTTAGAGGATGATTACCCTTAAAAAAAATATGGGGAGGATCCAAAACTCTTTGAAAGACTTGCCTAACTGCGATGGTTAAAAAGGCATAGCTGACTTAATGCAGGGGTGTTGAAATCTGCGTCTGGAATTATGGAAACAAGTTGAGGAACATGAGCTGAATTGCTTGTTGATTATTTTCCCTTGTGAGGGCTGGGAAAAGATGTATTATGCTTTGCTGCAGCCTTGTAAGGATGGAGGGGTTTTTGTTTTGTTAACTTACCTTTTAATATGAAGTGTCATTCCCAAAATGAAGTAATGTCCTTGGGCTGGTGGCAGCAGCTGGAATTGCAGAATTCATAAATAATTCAGAGAGGGATAAAGGGTAGGAGACTTTTTTTATATTTTTTTTGTCATTTGAATCTTTATTATGTGCACACATTTCATTTTAGATACGGCATCATTTGAATTCATTCGGTATGATGATTGTGCTGACCTGTCATATTTATTGTGATGTCCCTTTGAAGGACCATATGCTCTGTCCTCGGCATGAGAAAGGATGCAAGCTGCTGACCAAAGAGGCAGCTACGTTCCTGTGGGGATGGACACCCTCCCTTCCCATTGTCACCTCAGCAGAGGTACAGCCGCGGTGCAGCAGAGGGAACCGTGGTCGTTCCGTCAGCGCAGCCTGGTCCGGTCCAGCCAAAGGTGGAAGAAAGGGCAAAACCCGTTTGCCTCAGAGCGTATGGCATTAAAAACTCAGCTGCCACCGTGGGCCAGTTGGTGTGAGGAACCTGGCAGGTGGGAGATGGGAAAGATTAAAGCCAGCTAGAAATCTGCCAAGGTGGAGGTGTGCCATGGTGTGTGGAATACAATCGATTTCTTTGTACGTTGGAGGTGGGGTTGCCATGCACACAGCCTTCCAGGGGCGCACGGGAGCTGCCCTGGTTATTCAAGGCTCAGGTCTTTTTCCTTTATGGTTTTGTGCCCTCTTTTCCTCTGCAGAAGCTGTTTGCTTAGCCAAGCAGGAGGGCTGGCTAAAGTTGGAGATGGTTTTATGGAAAATGTGCTACCGTTGTTTTCTTCTTCACGAGTTCTGTTGTAAGTCATCTGGTCCCTCCCTTGTTTTGTTGCCTTGGACAAGTGTATATTTTCCAGAAGCTACAGAGAGATCCACCCGTTTTCAGCCATGTCCCATAAGTAATGACCTGCCTGATAAAGAGCAATGTCTGATTCCTACCAGCTGATGCTCTGCCTGGAACTAGCAGTTCAGAGCTGGTGGATGACAGGACCTCGTTAGTGCTACCTTTGCATGCACTATTAAGATAATAGGATGCAGGCTCTACAGTCCTTTCATGGTGTAAGGTGTGACTGCAGCAGTGAGTGGTGGTTGGTATGAAGTAGATGGCCCATTGCGCTCATGCCAGTGGCAGAAGGACGCCAATTAAGTGCAGGTTTAGTGAAATACAATAACAAGGAGCTGTGAACGCAAAGGATAACTGTATGCAAAATTGTTTCTTTTCTAGATCCTGCCATCAATGACTGAGCCTCCCTGAAATCTTCTTATCAGTTACTGCTGAGATGAGAAGGGTAACAGGAAGGAGTGCTTAAGTGGTTTTAATGACAGTTAATTTCATCTATTTATCAAATGACAGGTTGTTTTTTCCCCTCAAAACTCGATCGTCATGACAAGCTGCTTTTGGAAGTCATCTTTGTAAAATAAAACTGACAATTTTTAGGCTACAAAGAGCTTATTGTATCTTTCTATACAATGTTGTCATTATGGTAAACCGCTGGAAAGTCTTTATTTTTGAAGTAATTTAACTTGCATACTTCATTCATTTGTTTGAATGTCTGTTGAATGCCATGTGAAAAGCTTCTTTCCAGAGTTCTTTTATTCAATGGAGTAGTTATTCTTACAATGCTGAGTTTATTATTGTCTAACTTACTGTTGCCTTAGCCTCCTGCAAAAAAATGTTTCTTTTTAGTAATTCTTAAACAAATAAGGAATGAATGAGGGTTTGTCCTTTTCGTGTTTTGATCGGCATATTTTTCCTTCCAGTGAAAGCATCTTCAGTTTTCAGAATGACAGTAGTACAAAGAAAGGTACTTTTTTTTCCTTCTTCTTCTTCTTCTTTTTTTAACACAAAATGTCTCTTGTGCTATGATTTTTTCAATATGTACCTTGCCAAGACGGAATTACTGGAAGGGGAGACGGAAGCTGCTGGGAATGCTGTGTTATGCCAAATTAAGATTTATTAGCTCTTACTTTCTCTACAATCTCTTCAGCTAGAACTCGACCGATCGCGCCTGGCTTGTACTTTGACTCTGGTGGAACTAATGCGTCCTTGGAGGAGCATTTTAGAGTAACTTCAGATTCGTGGCTTTTTTTTTTCACAAGTCTGCTTTACACTGTGGGGATTACCTTCAGAGAAGGGGGGAGATACAGCCTCCTTTGCCAGCAGCTGTGCTGGTTGAAGAAGGAGGCTTCATGCAGACTTGCTCCCTCGCTCTCTCCCGGAGGTTACTGCCCCTCCTAGGGCAGCAAACTCAACTCCTTCCCTGAGCACACCCAGGCTCGTTTCAGCCCAAGTTAATCACGCTGTGGAATGTTAGTTAACTAGCACCCTAGGTGGTTTTGGTGAAGGGTCAGGGAATGCACACGCGGTGTATCTGGGAGGGCGGTTTGTTGACAGGAGGGTTACTGGGGAGCTGGTGGTGTGTGGTGTTTTCAACAGGTGCAGTTACATCTCTAGGATGTGATAAAAGTTGGACATGTTAGGAAGCTGCCCAGTTCTGTCACATGTGATGTGCACATTTCAGGGGCATGCTGGATAACATTAAATAAACCTGTGCTCTTTGACTTATTCCTTGTGTGTGCTGGTGTGAGTGGGGAGAGATGGTGTGAGTGGGAGTAGGTGACAGGACACCTATTTCAGGAAGATGCGTCTGGTCAAGGTGCATGAATGATACAACTGTTTCCATTATCTAGAGGACACGCTGTCCCACTGCCTCAGCCAACACATGGCTCAGATGAACTGGTTTTGACACACGGTGCCCAGAGCTGCCTTGAGCAAAGAGAGGAGAACACCTCCAGCAAGAGAAGCCACCCTATCCACTGCTGCTTCTCTGTCTGATGTTGCAGCAGTAGATGCTAGAGTCTGGTGAGGTGTCCAAGCCTTTGATGTTCCCTGTGCTAAAATGAGAAGGCTATGGATGATCTCTTGCACTGGAAGGGGTATTGAGTAAAAACAGGGCACTAACCACCCCACTAATGCTGACCCTTCTTGTTAGAAGGCGGTGGAGTGTAGGTGCTGTCCCACGGACGCAATGCAGCTCGTGTCTGCTCTGGGGACACTGCCTGGGGAAAGGAGCTGGGTTCAGTCACAGCAAGGACTGAGCCTCCTGCTCACCTGGCCTGGCATCCTGTGTCTGTTAACTGGTCCTTTGCTAGAGAATGGGGAGCTGTGTCTTCTCTTGCATGGCCTGTAGCATGTCTGGAAAGGAGCTGGTGTGTGAGGGGAAGGTGCTGCTCTCCCTGACTGGTTTATCCTCAGCAGCGCTACCCTAGGGTTCCGTCAGACCAGAGCCCATGTCTGCTGTTCCCCCAACTCCGGATCTGAAAAAGAGTGACATGAAAAGATAAGTCATAGTCAGCCTTAGGGCTAAGGCTTACAAAGAGATTCAGGAATGTGCACAAACTTATAAGTCACCATTATTTTAAAATTATATGTAAAAAAGAAGTAGCTATGATATGGTGTGACAGAGTGTGACACCTAGTACTTTTCTGCTGAGTTTGGGGTTGACTTGGCTGTCTGCTGCTCTCTGTTGAGAAAACCTTGGACTCTTCAGGCAAACTTTCTCACCCATGTCATATACTTGCTTGGTGTGTGCGTGGCTCAAGGAGGCAAAGTGCCAACCACATAGTTTCCAAAATCCCCAGCTTGTCCCCGACCCCATCTCTGCACCTCTCTGGTGAAGGGGTGCATTGCTCCAGGTGTGAGGCTGTGCTCTGTGCCACCAGTCTGGGGCCGAGTGCCACACTCAGGAGTGATGTCCCTCCTCTGAAGGACTGGCACGTGTCTCCCCTGAGTGTGAAACGAGCCTCTGCAGCTCTTGGAGACACCCATCATTTATCTAATTCTTCTCTCTTAATAGGGACTATTGTAGTACCGAGATTAAAATACTTAATAACTAAATGCTTGCCATTGCCTAATCATCTTCTTTACCTGTTCAGGGGTGATACACAGTTAAAGCAACATCACAAAATAACCTGTCTGATGTGGAGCACTGTCATGGGGGTGTGCACGCCCACAAGTAAAATTCTACATCCAAGCACTTAAAGTGATCAAATACTGTAGCTAGGCCTGTCATACCATTTCTGCAGCAATAAAAAGAAAAAATACAATTTCAGAGCAGATGGCTTTTTTTTTCCCCTCTCCTTATGAATACTCCAAATAATAGGTTGGTTTCAACTAGACTTTCTGGCTCTTGGGTGATTGCTGCATTCGGTGTGAATCTATCAGGATCCCACGTGTAATCATGTGTTTGTTATTATAAACACATGATTTTTGTGTATGTTCTCCACAAATATGTAGGACAAAGCATAGTTTACCTTTTTAACTGGTACTATGTGGTTACTTGCTAACTGCTTTCCCTTCAGTTCAAACTTGGGTGAATAAAACGTGCATTCCTGAAAATAATCTTTACATCTGTAATGTGGCAGTTGGTTTTATAGGACTGTCTTCAAACTCCAGACACAGCAAAACATTTTCAAGGCAACATGTGTTGACAATACAGAGATAAAAATCAGTTAATGACAAACTCTAGGGTGCAAACTTTTAATAAGAGCAGTGAATTATTAGAAATGTTTGGAAAGGGAAGAGTAGATTTTGAATGAAACGTTTCTATCAAGGTATATGCTTGAACAACTGGCTGGGTTGGGTAGAGGAATTTGTCACGGGCTTCTGTGGCTTTTGCTGCACCTGAGGTCAGGCTGGGTCATCTCAGACCCCCTTTTGGCTCGGGAGGGAGGAAAGCATCACCCTGTAACAAATACCTTCACAGCAGAGCAGCTGCCACTGAAAAGTCACTCAGGACTTAACGCTTCTCTTTAAAAAAAACCCCAAACCACTGGGGGGGTGTGGGGTGGTGGCATCACTTAACAACTAATTTGGCAAGGTGCCCATCCTGCCTTTTGCAAAGATCCTCTTTCACCTGGCTGCTTGGTTCTGTGGCGTGTTACCTTTCACCCAGGCTTTAGGTGGG
Source organism: Jacana jacana (assembly GCA_013400555.1). Taxonomy (NCBI): domain Eukaryota; kingdom Metazoa; phylum Chordata; class Aves; order Charadriiformes; family Jacanidae; genus Jacana; species Jacana jacana. Next base: position 23,042 of record VZTM01007941.1, read on the forward strand.
CTTCTTTTATCCATCCATCCATCCATCCATCCATCCATCCATCCATCCATCCATCCATCCATCCATCCATCCATCCATCCATCCATCCATCCATCCTCCCTCTGTCCAGCTGGATGAATCAAACAGCCCACATGAACGTTGGGTGGGTTTGTTTGGGTGTTTTTTTCTCAGAACAAGTCTTATACAAAGCATATACTTCTACAGAGCGTAACGTTGCCTTGCTGCTAGAAATCATACATGTATTAGGTTTGAAACAATCTGACAGCAATCCTGCTGTGCATAAATGAGGTTGGTTCTCAGATTAGTTGGCTGGTACCCCATCACTAGCATGCTATGAAGAAGGGATCACCAGTTGATGGCATCCAGTGGTCTGCCTTCTTTCTCCTCAGTGGGCTTTGTGTGGCCCTTGCCAAGGCTGCAGGCAGTGTGTGCACGTGGTACATTTCCAGGTTCTCCACAGCCTGGGGAGGTGACGTTGGCTCCTCTGGACCGTGAAAGGACTCAGGGCTTCAAGTGTTGGGAGAGGGTGCCTGCACTTAGATTTTTAAATCTTTTGCACTTTTGGTTTTGGCTAACGGGGATGGCTTCTACGCCATGGCAAGCAGTGCATTGCCACTGAAGTCCAAAGTAATTACCTCATGTGTTTAAATAAGTGGTGTTAGTTTTTTAGTGTGTACTTAGTGTTTTTTAGGTACTAGCCTGGTTTCATGCAGGGCCTGTATTTCACCTGTGGAGAATGCTGCGTGAATCAGAAAATGCAGAAAAATTAGTCAAAGTTGTGGCCTAGTGTTTAAGATTTTAAAAATCACCTTGAGGTCTTTATTTCTTTGTTTACAATTGATTAGGGTTAGGGTTTGAAGAGCTTAATGCCGACTGTAAGTGCTTTACAGTCAGTCACTGAGAATTATGGGCTTGGCATGACTCACGGTGTTGTCCTCCAGTATATCCATTACTGTTAAAGGCTGAGTAGTCATTGCACATAGAAGACTGATTTTTTGGGGGGGTATTCTACATTTTTTACATGTTGAGAAAAAAACCTTCATTAAAGCAACTGGTGGGTGAACGGGGGTAATTAAAGAGCTGTACTGCTTTTATTGAAGTTGACACGTGCTGCACATTCCTTAAAACTCAGTCTGTGAGCAGAATGCTCACAGGATTTATTGAAGTCAGACACCTATGGATACCAGGGAGCTTTTAATAATAGTAAAGAGAATTTCAAGTTTGACACTGTCTTTTAAGAAGACAGCTCTTGTGGCAATGTGGTGCCCATGTTCTTTGTATTGTGTGCCCATGTATGTTTGATGTATGTGCACACATGTTTGATGTATGTACACCTACACATGGATGCTTAAGACCTGAGCACTTTTATTTGACAGTGAGTGTGTATTCTACTCAGTATTTATCAGGGGAAAAATAGTGCTGTAGTGCTGACTGAGAGTCTTAATTCGCTCAGTGCCAAAAGAAATCTGCGGTTTACTGATTTTTTTAAAAAAATTTCTTTAAAAACAACCCCCAAAACTGAAATGCAGTCCTGCTTAGTTTGAATTGCAGCTCCTGGGGTGTGAGTGTCTTGGTGCAGCGAGTAAGGAATCTTGCTTACCATAAACTGAGGCTGGGTTTCATTTCAGCTGGTGTGAGGAGTATGGTTCCGCGTGTGTAAGGCTTTGCAAGTTGGGAAAAAACAGGCTTGGAATCACAACACACAGTGACCCAACAAATGTCCTCAAAAAGTCTATTGAACAGGTATAATGACCAATGTCGTAATTTTTAATGGTATGATCTTCTTTTTCTATTAATTTCCTTTGCTTTTTCCAGTGTATGGGAGTAATTTTGTGTCTGTTTGAGCACGTTCAGTTAGTCTGCCTTTCCTGTTAACAGTTCATGTCGTTAACATGGCTTTCATGTTCCTTTCCTCAAGTTATATTTATGCATTTCAGGCAGAGGTAACAAACATGCAGGTTTCAAGATCGGAATGTTTTCTTTTTTACCCCCACTTTGTGTGTATTTTGCTTCCACGGCCTGTGGTGTGGAGCTCTCTGCTCCCATGGGTTTCAGGAGGAGCCAGGCGCTCTGAGCCCTGCCCAGGAGGCACACAGGGGGCTCAGTGCCCACCTTTGGTGCAGGTACAGGCACAGAGCACTTTCCTGAAAGAGGGGGCATAATAAAATACCAGATCCTTCTTTAGAGTGGCCCCAGAGCCTGACCAGCGCTGTCAGAGACAGCCCCACCTCTTTCAAAGTCAAGCGGTGTCAGGAGCTCAGGTTGGTGGCCCTGTGATGGGTGGCAGTGGCCGCCTGATGATGCACAGGGTGTGGGAACCTGGCAAGGTGCTGGAAACGTGCCATTTCTTCTGCTGTGAATGTTTCCAGTTTCCAGTTCCCGGTGCTGCCATCTCCATTCCCCTGCCAAGAGAGAAAATCTCAATACAGTAGCACCGTGGCTGGAGATGCCTTTTGCAAAATATCTTCCTTTTAAATAGTTAAGTCACAGGCGACTGTCACTTGGAAAGCCTGTGGCACCAGTGGACATTTTTGCTTCCTGAAGTGCTGTGTCAGTGTTAAAGTCTTAGTAGTGACGGGCTCTTTATCTGACATCCATATTTTGTATGATTTCAAGTAGAGCACATTGTCCTCACTACTGAATTATTGGGCTGAAACCATCAAATTTCACCCGTATATTTTGGGATGTTTTAACCTTAAGCACTTCTCAGACAATATGTTTGACATACTGCACACTGTAAAATAAAATGCATTGTTAACATAGATGCTGAAAAAACATTATACATCAACTGTGGAAAAAGGATTTGAAACATTTTAGGGTTTGTTGCTAATCATTCCCATTTGATTTTTCTTCATTTTTCATTTGGGATGTGGAAAAGAAGAGGTTGGTTTCCCTTGTTGTAGGTTTGTGGGACTGTGTAAACCGAAAATACACGCTGTACTTGCAGGATGGTGCTAGGTGTGCAGTAGAAGTTAGTTCTACTCCTGGATGTCTGCACGAGCAGGACAGGTATTTCTAACCATCTATGGTTTCCACCAAACTCATCTTACTGGCAGATCTTTTCATGTGGGGTTCTTCGAGTTGAAGATGAAAAATTGGTTTCTAAACTACTTGCGTGTTTTCACGTTGTGAGTCAATTCCCATGTGTTGAAAGTGTAAACTACTAACTAAGCCGTAGCAGTTTATGCAGGAGAAAGTCACTTAATTAACACTTTTAATTTCAGCTGTGAAAGAAGGTGAAAATGAGGTCTGAAGAACGGAGAGAGGCTTTGGGGTTTTTCTTGCTGAAGCCTCACCGTGCCGTAAGCCGCCTGCTGCTGCTGCTGCTGCTGCTGGTGTCCATGGCCCATCTCCTGGCTGCTAATTAGCCCTCTCCAACGGGCTCGCTAGAAATGTGCTGGAGAAGTTTGTTTTTAAAAAAAAACCAAACCCCACCACGCCGTCATAACTAAGGCAGCGGTATGGCCTGTAACTATTATACACCGCTCATTTGGCAGGCTATAATTTAATAGAACAACAATGATCAGACTGGTATATCAGTTAATTTTCAAAACATTTTATTCCACACAAATTAGCTCGGGTCCTGGAGGGCAAAATGACAAGAGGTTACTCGTACACTATGTATTTAATTAATTGAAAAATGCTCAAATTGCTTTTACAGTTGTTATTAAAAAGTAGAATCAGTGTTGCCAGTGCTCAACCATAATTAGAACCCCGGGGAATTAAATATTTAGCATTAGTAATGTAACAGCACTTAGGACACAAATTTCTATTTTTGTAATGAAAGCAGTACAGTGTAAGTGCAAATGGCTGAAACGACAGCTGTGACAAGGCAGCCGGCCGGGGATGTTTCAATAAGACACCTCGTCGGACAGCGAGTCTCGCCGCGTTCCTCCCTCGGAAGAGCTTAAATCCCAGTAGCCAGGCGGTACACCCAGTGTTTAGGTTGCTAATTGCTCGCAGGATGAGCGCTCGGGCAAATGTCAGGCCGGCGGCGGGGGCAGCCTGCTGCCTCTTCCCAAATTCGGCGGCGGAGGTGCGGGCGGGCAGGTCCCGGGGCTGCCGAGGGAGGAAAAGAGATCTTGTTTGTTTTAAGTTTAATTACGTTTTAAGCGTAAGCGCTTTCAGTGATACACCATGAAAAGCCGGGTATTGGGCTCTAATGAGCTGTAGTGGTAGATGGCTGGAGACCCTGAGGGATTCCTTCACTGAATTAACTGGATAAAAGTACGGGGTTTGGGCACGGAAGGATGGCTGAGCTGTGCTCAAAACCTCCCTTTGCAGAGCTGTCTCTCAGTCCTGTTTTCCTTCCAAACAGGCCGTGGAGTGACTTCCACAGCTGCCTGCTACAACCCTTCAGCTTGTCAGAAGGTATTACACTGCCAGCTAATAAGTAATAAAGCGTATTTGACTTCATTTCTCTTCTGTTTTTTGTCTGGGGGGCTGGTGGTCTTTTTGGGTTTTTTCCCTGGGATGGCAGGGGAAGGCGAGCTTGAAGCCAGATACATGTATTTTTTGAATTAAAACCCCCTGTATTTAGGCAAGGCACGCTCCTGCCTGTTTTTCAAGCACTGAATTTGTTTTCTAGAAATAGGACAATCAGGCAGGAGAGATGGAATGGAGATGCTTTCGTTCCAGTTGGCACCTGCTTGCAGGACAGATTCTGTGTTCAAGCTGAGCACGTAGTAAGGACACACTGTGTCTAGACGGCACTGGACCAGGACAGCCTGTTTCTTGACAGAAGCAGGTAAGGACCAGCATCATCCCTGTGTGGTGCCACATCCAGCAGCCCTAGGTGCTGCTCTCCTGCTTTGTTACCACTTGTCTCTGCTGCAGGTCAGTCTGCCGAGAGCAGAGAACTTTCTCTGCCAGGAAAGTTTATTGTAACTCTGCCAATGAAAAAAACCAACCCCCCCAAAAAAGAAAACCCCAAACAAACCAAAAAAGAAAGACTTTGCTTCATACCAAACCTTGGCAAACAGTGTCACAGCCTGAAAGAGTCTCTCTGGTTCTGAAATTTGAAAGTCTTTGTCCTGAGAGGTTTCAGACGCTGATTACAGGACAAAAAGCTGCCCCAGCTCAGGTTTTGGTGATTGTGCCATCAGCCCTGGCCAGCCCCGAGCCTCCCAGCTGCACACACAGCACCAATTGCCCCAGTTCCACACCCAGGGGTATAAAAGGCACCTGCCAGGGCAGCTCAGGTTCCTGCTCCTCTGCCTGATGGGAGGGAAGCTTGTAAGGAAAGTGATTCCCTTGTTATGCTCTTTCTTCAGCCTGGCTTTCAGAAATAATTTTGGCTTGTTGGCTGAAGGTTCCCTGCTCTAGGTGTTCCTGCTCCAGCAGGGGGATTGGACTAGATGATCTTTCAAGGTCCCTTCCAATCCCTGAGATTCTGTGATTCAGGTAAGTGCAAAATGGTTAGGGACAAGGTCAGGTTTACAAATAAACACCTTTTTTTGGTGGTGGCCTGGTGGGGCAATGCAGTGGTCCTCAGGGATTAGGAGTTTTGTGTGTTTCCTGAGCAGGTAGTGCTTCTGAGGAAATGAGCTGTTCTCTACGAGATTTATGAATTGGGGCTCAAAGCATAGATGGGAGCTTCCCCTGTGCACCAGAGCCATGTGGGATGTGCTGAGCTTCTCCAGGGGCTTGCATCCCAGTGCCCAGCTCACTTCAGTTCTCTCAGTTCCTCCCTGCTTATCAGACACTTGCAATGGGGCATCCCTTGTGCTCTGTAATTCAGGTGTGATGCACAGAACTGGGTGTGATGTGACTGAATTACTGCTGGGTGTAAGTAATTCTCATCAGCTCTTACCACCATAAATAAAATCTTGGTGTTTCCCCCTGTTCCCCTTCCCTTGATGCAAGTATCCAGCGTGGGAATGCTGCTGGGGTCTTGCTGGTTGCCCTGACTCGCGGCAGGACAAGCTGCACCTGGGCTGGTTTTTTTGGCCTGGCATCTGAAACCTGTGCTGAGCTTCTTGTGTGGATGCACAAGTGGCTGCACTGCCATGATAGCAGCACCACTGCTGGCTGTTGTGTCGGTGATTTGGGATCTAAGAAGTCTCTATCCTGGCCTGGGAGGAGTTATTTATTTGTTTTAAGTCCATTTATACAAAACTGTTTGTTCTCCCCTAAGATTTTTGGGGCTTGGATCTTGTCTGTCATTGCCAGGATCGATTCCGCTACGTCCTGCAGCGGTCGGGCTCTCTCTGAGGCTGGGGGAAGGAGGGGGCTGTGGGCTTTGGTTGCCTGGAGATTGGCAGATGTAAAGGCATTTTCCTCTTCTGCTTCATGTTTGTTCTTGGTGTCTCTTCTTCCCGTCTCTGTACTCACTGCGCCTAGTGCTGTAAAACACACAAAGCCAGTCTCTGACCCTTGCTGGTCTCTCATCCTTTAAGTTGAGGATAAATCAGTCTTTTCTGGGCCAAAATCCACTGGCATCATCTCTTTGGAAGCCCGTCACAAGCTACTCCATCACCAACTTCTACCTTAAAGCATAGAATGAGAAATGTGAAACTTTAGAGAAGGTTAGTCCTAGTGAAAGGACACTCAAAGTTACTTCTGAGACTCTCTGTGGCCTTGGCTGCTGCCATGCTGTGAGCTTTCTGGCTGCTGGGAAGGTAGGCAGGCAGAGCTCAAAAGAAAGGTGTCCCTGGGACCTGCTGCCGGTCCAACAGCCTCTGATGCCGAAGGTAGGATTTAGTTTTAGCCCACTCTCGCTATATTTCACCAATGGAGATCAAGTTTTTCAGAAAACACTCAAAGCGTACTCTTCATTATGAACTTGGACTAATGCTGCTTCCCCTTGTTAATCTCGATGTGCATCCCAGAGGTGACTGTGTGGTATCAGCCGTGGCTAAGATTTTCAGAGGTTCTGAACTGCCTGACCAAACAAAACATCACAGCATTATGCTGATGGAAGTTTCTGCTGTTTAAACAAGGGTGAAAAATAAGTCTGAAACTGCAAAAAATAACTTGGTGCTTCTGGAAGTTCTCCTGCAGCCCTGGCTGAGTGTCCAATCGTGTGTTGGCTTTACTGCCAGCCAAGTGATGTGCTTCCCTTTGGCTCCATGGGTCGCAGAGCCCTTCTCTTTTGATGCTATGCTAGAAGAAAGCAAATGATCTGAAAGCAGAGTAGGGTTGAGTACAGGAGTCTTCCTTGTCGTTGCTCCTTAAATTGTGGTTTCTGCTGGTACTGACTCTCAGTTATTGTCCCTCATGAGGAGTAAGCAGCTTGACAAGAGAGGTTTTCAGTTTTTCTGATTTCACCTGCTCCTTGAAGAAGGGTTACTTTCTTTTCTTTGTCCCTTTTAGGTGTTGCCTTTTGTTTTCTTAATGACTTAAACTCCTGAAACTATTCCATAATAAATTCAGCTCTGCCCTTTGTGACTTGCTGCTGTTGTATTTAGATTATTGACATTTTATTTTATATACACACCGCCCCTGCAGTATTTTAGATCTCTGAATATCTCCTGCGGCTCTTGTTGTAAGTTTTCCTTTTTCTCTTAATTTTTTTTAATAGTTTTTACTTTATAATAACACCAGCAACTACCTGATAATAGGGTTACCTGAGCTGCCCTGTGGTTGAAGGGCAATGTGAATTTTCAAGCTGTCCTTGTGCTATCTGCAGTCCTTAGTGCCCCATTCTGTGGCAGCTGCTGCGTATCATGCTGGTACCCAGCACAGCAGTAGAGGTGGCAGCCCACCCCGTCGCGCTTGCCAGGCCAGACCCATGGAGAGAGGGCTTTGCTACCACTTTATTATAAATAGAGAGGCTAGACCACAAAAATACATTTGAAAACTTGCGTTCAACTGGTCAGAAAACTCTGAAATTGGGTTCCTGCTGGTTTGTGTTGCTGATGTACGTGTTTCCAGACAGCTGACAGTCAAACTCGCGTTACCCAGCCTGGGCCATGTTGGACGAGCGAGGGGAAGGTTTTGGTCTCGGCTCTGGGTTGTGGGGGTGGAAGCAGGGTTTGTCAGGCTCTTAATGTTACACTTCCATCGTGTGTGTGATGACGAACTGAATTGGTTAATGAGTGCCTAAGCATCTGTTCAGCCTCTGGTGGATGCTTTGCCAAGGTTCATGTTCCCTGAGGAGGATTAGCCACCTGGTCCAGTTTTCATGATATACTGACAAAGGGGACACCCACCTTTCGTTTTACTGCAGCCAGTGGATGAATGCTGGAGAATTGTTTTAGCCAAATGCATCGAGCCCCTGGGAGGTCTGAGTTTAGCGTATTTTTGTAATTTAATGGTTACTTCTGCAATAGTTACAGTTTAGGTTACAGCAGAGCCTGCAATTGCTGTGTATTTCTGGAGGAGGAGTGACATCCACTCACTCGGCTCGTGGTCTTGCCAAACAGACTTATTTATTTCCCCTTCTCGTAGATGACACACAGCTCTTTGCACACAATTATCTCTCTTGCTGTATAATATATAAAATCAATATACACCACAGGGCAACAAGAAATGGTGATAAAAAGAGGTTTTAAGAGAAAAATGAGCATTTCATAGCCTGAACTTACAATTATGCTTTCCAAAGTGTATAGATTCTGCCGCATGGACAGCATTAGGAGTCGATGAAAGGCCTGTGCTAAAAGGCTTAAATTTATGTGAGAGTAGTATCGCTTTACGATGAGTGTGATTTAGTGGGGGTTTGACCCATCAGACACATCATAGCAAAGGAACTTGGTATGTTTGGAAGACAGAAACATTACACGTTTGTTGCAGAACTTTGAAGTAGCTGAAATCACGCAATGAGCCCAAATCAGGAAAATCAAATGAAGTCTCAGCTGACTGGGAGGGATAGGGCTCGGCTGGGCTTCTGCCCCTGGGTTACCTGCTGCAGCCATGCAGAACCTTTTTCTGAGCTTGCTTGGGTTTTGGGGTGTTGGGACAAGGAAGGAGGTGTAGTTTTTAACCCATGGCTTGCTGGATAGATGCTTGTGGTATAAGCCCTATGGTGAGCTCCATGGCAGAGTGGGCCTGGCTCCTCCTGCAGCCGGCTACAGGCGTGTTGAGCTCTCAGACAGCAAAAGGGCAGGAGGCCAGGATGAGACACCCCCACCTGGGCTGAGGGACCCCATGGTGGATCCACCCAGCGCTGGGGATGATTCTGCGGGTGCCACTGTGGGGAAGGAGGGTGGCTGAGGCCAGGCAGTGCTACAGGAGGGGCTGCACCTCCTTTTCCCTGGCCTTTGTGCAGCCGCTGCAGATGTAACCTGTCAGCAGGGAGGCGAGCAGGGATGTGGAGGAACTTCAGAGCCCTGTCTGCTGGATTTGGCAGTGGTTTAGGTGCCTGTAGGGGAGAGGAGACAATAAGACTGTTTGTTGGGTGGATCATCCAGCTGAGTATTCAGCTCTGAGCAACTCACAACTATTGGAGCTGGGTGCCCTGGTACGGCTGCGGTTCCAGTGCCCTGTGAAGCAGAGAGGTGGGAGGATGCAATTGGGGTCTGTTTATCTGAGGTATTTAAAAACACCTGTGTGTACAGCGCCCTTGGTCTGCCTTTCAGCACAGTTCTGAAAATGCACAGAAAGAAGCTGCCCTTCCCACTTCATAGCTCAATAACTTGTGAATAAAGGATGCCCAAAGATTTTGGGTTAGTCCCCTGTTTTGGCTTTTGCCAAATATGCTTTGCAGCCTCAATTTTACATCTAAAATCAGCTGACCTCCCCAAACTGGTGATGAAGTCCCCTACCTGCTCTGTTTTCATTCATTTGCTGCTTTTGGGTGTCTCTAATGCCACTAAGTCTGCGTGGTGCAAGAGCCCACCTGCAACAGAGGTATTTGCAACCCATGTTGCCAGATCATCTGGTTGCTTTTCCCTGAGTGGCTGATGTTATTTGTAGTAGTGGGTTTTGGTTTATTTGGCCTTACATAGTCAGTGTTATCTGGATTGAAGAACAGGAGATGTTTTCTGGCAGTGTGTTGGTGGACCTGCCAGTTGGGTTGGACACCAACTGTGCAGGATGCTCCGCAGGTCTCAGGTTTTGTTTCTGAACATTTGGCCGTCTAACAGTGAAAATTATATTTATCTATTTGGGTTTTTTTGAGTGAAGTAATGATTGACTAGATAATCCGTGGGATGTGATCAGCAGAACGTGCAAGAACAACACAGTAGCAAATTCCAGTTGTTGTGAATCTCACGGTTGATCTTCATGCACTGTTCCCTCTCCTTCCAGTCCCCAAGCAAGAAGGACCTTTGCAGGAGCAATGCCTGTTTCGCCACCAGAGACTTGCTTGGGTGCAAGCATCCTTGTGGCTTGAGAACAGTTGGTGTGACAAAACTTAATGGTGAAAAGTCACAGTAAATAATGCACAGTGACTATTTTTAACTTAAAAAAAAAAGTAATGAACCGACCAAACAAGGTAGCACCACATAAGTTGCTTTCTCCTCTTTTCCTTCCCAGCTAAAACATTTGTTGGAAAAAAGCATCTGAGAAATTCTTTCAGGTTTCTAAAATCTTGTGTAAGGCCAAACATCTGAAGGCACAACCTTTTAGCCGGGTGTAACAGGACCCACGCCGCTCGGTGGGGTTTAGGGCTGCAGCTGCGTCCCTGAGAATCTCGGGATCGGTTTACTACGGCTGGTTTTGTCTGGCAGATCGTAGTAGTCTCCCAGTACGTCTTTTACATACTGCAAAACCATTCATAGTTCATTTGATATTCACCAGCATCAGCTCAAGTCCACTTTGTAAGTAGTTCTGAATTTCTGCATGTGTTTTAAATACACTGGGTTTGCCAGGAGTGAGAACAAGCAGCATTGACTCAGTAGAGGCTTGGTTTTTTTTTTTCCCTTCTGATTTTCATCACTTTTTCTTCTGGTTTGCTTGCTCTAGCATATCCCAAGGAGATGTATTCTGTGCTTTCAAACTGAAATGTAAGTCTAAACTGGCCTTTCTTAGGTAATGGATGGTTTAATGAAACTGGAGGAATGAAAATGTTTTCAATTCAACATGGTAAGAGTAAACAAAAATCGTTCAAAAGAATCTGCGTGGCACAGGATCACGGAGGCACTGAACTTGATGAGCTTTTTCACCGAAGGTCATGTGGGTTTCCTTTCCTTCTCTAATCAGTTTTGTTACCAACAAGTGTCTCCCACCTCCCAGTGTGTGGGTATCTGCTCAGGGTAAGTGCTGGAGGAGGGTGCACTGGGGAAGCTGGCAGGATCCTTGTTGGCAGTCCACATTCCCTTTCCCTGGCTCTGCCTGCCTCGTCATGTTTGTAGGTGCACAAAGGGTGGTGGTGGGGAAAAATCCTGTCTTGTTAAAGGCTGAGCTTGTCTGCTGGAAAAATGCCTGCTTGCAGGTGAGAAATTGTCTGTCTCGGTTGGGACAAGGGAACTAATTGTTTGGTCCTGTCTGGTTTTAAGTGCTCTGAGCAATCTGGGCTCTGCCGCTTCCTCCGGGAGATTACGTTGCTTAATACGTCGGAGCACTGGGAAGTTGGTTTCTTGCCCTGGGTATGCAATTTAAAATGTTCATATATTTAATCTCATTACTGGAGCTGGCGAGAAAAAACAATATTTTTAAGAATCGGGATTTGCCACTTTCTCGGGATTTGCTAAGTGGTCTGTGAACACATCTCCAAGGGAAATATCTGCAGACAACCAGGTTACAATGGTTCTGATGGAGCTTTCTCCAGTTTTCTACAGAGTCCTCATCAGTTGGGCCTTTGAGAACTGTGACTGGTTCCTGTAGGGTGTTAGAATGTGTGACAGATTTACGCTTAATTACTTTGACCTTTCTGCAAATCCAAAGGTAGTAAAACTTTGTCATGGAAGAAAATATGTAAAAACATGAATATTTCTAAAATCTGAGTAATTAGGAGGAGGTAGGGATTGTCTGCATGAGAGGTAGCATGTCTCAAACATCTGGTGACTCCAGCACCAGCCCTGGCGTGACCGAGGTGGAAATGAGGAATGGTCTCCCACCAAAGCCAGTGACTTGGAGACAGGATACATGAGTTCTGCTCTGCCTTACACAGATTTATTTTGTGACCCCGTACAAATCACTTAACCTCTTTCCACCCACAGTCCGTAAAAGAAGGATGGTGTTTCCCTATCTCACAGAAGGGCTGGACTCTTAATTCATTAGCGTTTATAAAGTATTCTGAGGCCTTCTAGAGGGAAATGCTGTGTCCAGGAGGTCTTAATGTTGATTCATGTACAACTTCTTGGGCCTGGGCCTTGACTCCCTACAGCTGAGGTGAAGACTGTGGCTGACAAGTTCATTCTTATCACAGACCTGAATCTACTCTGTGCCATGCTAGGAGTTGCAGAAAAGAAATTCCCGGACAATATTGAAAATAAATATTGAAATGTTTCAATTTTATGATGAATTATGTGTCTATGTTTACTTAATAAAAAATTGATAAAGTATAAAAGCTTCCCATGGCCATTTGAAGGCACCTTGACCCTCCCTGCTGAGCCCTGGGCTGATTTTGAAAGGATTTGAGGAAGATGCTGAGGAAAAAGTGTTGGGTTTTGTTTTTTTTTTTAATCCATGTTTTATCTTCCTATGTTTTCTGGCTAAATTTAGAATTCTTAGGAGATATTAGGTATTCAGATAAATGTTATCATATTCAGCATGGTGGAGCATGTCATTTCCCATTGGCATCATGTCATAGGCCAGTGTAATGTGTCAGAAGTATTTTATTGCAATGGCTTCATCACGTAAATGAGATGAGATGGGTTGCAAATCAAATTTACCATACCTACCTTTAACATATACGAAACAAGCCCACAGCACGGAGCAGGCACTGCCTAATACAAGGTGTTGCTGCGGTGGCAGAGATCTGGGCTCGAGCGTTGAGGCAGGTTATGAGGGATGAGCAGTCACCTCTTCCCATGTACATCATGATGCTCTTTATTAACTTTGATTAGAATTCGGTTTCAGCTCAAGAAAGATAAATCCTGGGAGAGGCAGGCTGCTGCAGACCTGGACAAGGCAGAGCAGAGGTAGAAGTGTATTTGAAAGCTGTCGCTTGTGGCCTTTTGCTTTGTTAGGGCTGGAACGTCTCATCTTTCGCAACATGAAGTATGCGACACCTGCCCTCTTCCAACCTCTCTGCTTCAATCTACCCTCCTAGGGGATCTCCTCATGCCCACCAGTAACGTGTTGGAAGAGAATAGATTTCAAGCATCATCAGGTTAATTTTAAACTTTGGAAGTGTAGAAGCTTTAGTTTCCTGTGGAAATTTATAGCTACTCACTAGACATCGAGGTATCCAGGGAAAACGTGCCCTCTGCTTGAAACCCCAACTTGGCATTTGTTTGTGGCGTGGTGAGCGTGGGTAACTGTGGAAAGACATTGTTCAGTCATGCTTATTTGGAAGACTTGCTGTTGAGGAATAGCAATGAAGCCAAGGTAATTCATTCCACAATTAAATATATTAGCATTTATTTCAGCAACCCAGTTTAATCTTAATTTACAGTAAAGCTTCATATATAATTATGATAATTATTTGTTAATTGTAGGTTGAAATAAGTCTGCAATAGAAATGTTACAAACTTCTTTGGGTGGCTGAGGTTGATATTAAATCTTTTTTGAAGTGGAAAAGGCACATCATTTGCGCAAGAATGAAAAATGCATGGATTAGCAAGGTTATTCTCTATAAAAATTCTGAGTTCAAGCCAAGGAGAACTGAAATATAAATGGAAAATACTAGTTTCTAAGCATTGTGGGATGTTTCCCTAAAACAATGACAAAAAATGTCTGTGTCCTGAAAAATACAATGATCTGAGGCTGGCATTCAGAGGAGGGAAAAAATTACGCAGAACTATACTGAGAGAGGGAGAAGAGGGAAGGAAGGAGGGGGCAAAAAGAAAGGTGATTAAATGGACACTGGGAAAGCATGTTCTCAGGGTACAAATTCTCCTTACTGACAGAGCTGCTGAAACTGGGAAGGATGTCTTTACAGGAGATCCCCGCACAGCCTTCCTTAAACTTGGCCTTGGGCTTCCTTTGTAATGGGATCCTGTGGATATGGGAATTTCACCAGAATGTGGCTGCCCTGACATGAAATGTAAGGTAGGGATGCTGTGAAGGGCCAGATAAAAGGGACACTTCCTTGCTTCAAGAGAAAGGAGCGTTTCAGCCAGGGAGTGTGAGGACAAGGGCGGCTGCTTGTTGGCTCCAGCGTGTTTCCTCTCTGTCTCCTATGGAGTGAATGCTGGTGGCTGGTGAACTGAGCAGTTCCTCGCTGTGGGAAGGCTTTCAAACATCCCTGGTTTTGGTTGTTCTCCCCCCACCTCCCCTTAATATTAAGATATTTGCAGTCTTCTGTTGTGCGTGCTAAGGTACAGTACAGTGGTTAGGCCTTTACAAGGATGTGTATAGGGTGTTGGCTGTGCAAGCTGTAAGGTGGTGCAGTTTCAGTGTTTCGGTAGATGGCTGTGTCCTTACTGAAATAACGCACTGGAATGCGATTCCCAATGTGTGGGAATTGTTCAGCTTCTCTGTACTGCTCACTGGTAAAATTAAGCTCTCACCTGTATCACAGAATCACAGGGGTTGGAAGGGACCTTGAAAGATCATCTAGTCCAATCCCCCTGCTGGAGCAGGAACACCTAGAGCACATCAGAGGAATGCGTCCAGGCAAGTTTTGAATGTCTCCAGAGAAGGAAACTCCACAACCTCCCTGGGCAGCCCCTTCCAGTGTTCAGTCACCCTCACTGTAAAGAAGTTTTTCCTCATATTTAAGTGGAACCTCCTGTGTTCCAGCTTGCACCCATTGCCCCTTGTCCTATCATTGGATGTCACTTTCTTGTAACACAACTTGACTCATTGTGCCATATCTTCCAAATATCTTGTTACTAATTTTGTATTGGATCCCTAATCTGAATAGAAAAGATATATTTTTAAACTGGGGGTTATCGTTTATCGAACTTGTCATTTAATTTATCATCTAGAAGATATTAGCTACTAATGGAGAAGGGGCCTTTTCGGAGACCTCCACAGTGGGTTGCTAGGCTTGTTTGCCACATGCTGGATGATCCTACTTGTGAAGGAACATTAGCAGTGAGCAGAGCACTTCCTCAAAGCCCCGGGCACTATGGGGACACAGGAGGGTTGGTCTGAAGCTGGTTGATCTGATGTGGGTCCTGACCAGGTTGCAGGATAGCTGGGGGCTCTGAAGAAAGTTACAAAAATAAATCAAACCCCAGGAACTTTGCCTGCATAAAAATTTCTGGTGGAGGAACATAAAGAGCAGCTGGGGAGCCGCAAATGTCACCAAGTTGCTTTCTGGGCTGCAAACAGTGTTTTCAGGCAGAACATGAGAGGTATTTGGTGGCTCCAGAGAGATTCTGAGGGTTGTCCGCTGGTCTGGTCTCCAAAGCACTTTGGATAGTGGATTATGCTATTAGTAGTTGTGCATTAGTTGCCATTTTTCACAGTAATTCCAGTACAATGTTGCTGTAGGATTTCAAGCCCTGGGGGGAGAACAATGAGTGAGTCTGTTCTCCCCGCCTTGGTTGCAGGGGTTGGCACGGTCAGCAATGCGCAACAGAGGGAGATATTTTTTAGACCTGCTGATTTTGGGTGAAGGAGGGTGAGGGTGTACACAGCCAGGACGGGCTGTCAGCCATGGGAGGGTGCTGGGGGGCAGGCAGAGGACTGCAAATCTCACAGGGCAAGAGGAGAGAGAAGGAAAAGGTATGTGTGAGAAGCGGGCAGGAGAAGCCCTTGTGAAAGGGGAAACAGGGTGTGTTTGCTTCCCTTGAGAAAATGCTTTTATTTTTGTTAATGTTTCGTTTGTTTAACAAGTCAGGTCATGTATGCTGGTACTCAGGTGTAAGATGCTTGTGTGTTTGTGTTGATCTTGGAAGTCTTGGGGCTGTGAGAGAGGAGGCTGGCTCAAAGAATGGCCCCACTGTTGGTGTTTTTATGCTGTTTGTTTCTCTGTTGTTTTTTCCACTTCCCCCAATAGGTGTCTTCTCTTTAATCCTCTCTTGCTTCACTTTGCTCAGTCACACATTCATTTTTAGAATATCTATTTAAAAGCAAAAGTGGGTTTGTTTTTTAGTTATTTATTTTTGGTAAGCACAAGGTGTTGGGAGACTGAAAGCCATAGCAGTGTATATAAAAATGCCCAGACCTGCATCACTTCTTCTTTATCCCTATGCTAACAACGAGAGGAAAACAACCATTTGGGGAGGTGTAGGAGAATGAAACAGCCCTTCAGCCGCTCCCCAGGCTGCTGTCAGCAGTGTCCCATCAGACAGGTTTCCTTAGACATTGAAGCTATTCTGAACCTCCATGGGAAGGGGAGATAGAGCTCTGTCTTCTGTAAAAAAATAGTTTGTGCTCAGCTACTTTTCGTTCAACATTGATGTTGTGTTTAATATAATGTATAAAATTTTCTGTGAAGTACTGATGTGGTACTGGTGGAACTTTGGATACCACCCTCCAGTCCAGGCCCTGAGTCAGGATCTGTCCCTACAGCTGCCATGGGGAGAAGTAGTTGTAGGAGAGAATCTGGCCATGGTGCGGTGGCCAAGTCCAAATTCTTAGTTTTAAAGTTGGGTCCTGTAACATTGTTGTCAGGTTTTTGTCAGGCTACAGGATGGTTAGTAAAAGTAGAGAACGAGCTCCTGGCACACACTCTTGGAGACAGCGAGGTGGAAACACTCCCTACCTGTGATCTGTTATGAATGAGGCCCCAGGAATTCTATGACTTGCTAGTCAAGGAAATGTTCAATGGGAACTTTGATCAGCGGGGATGGATTTGTTACTGGAGATAACAGGAAAGGATAGGTCCTAGCAAGGCTGTGTTTGTTCTTGGGGGTAGGTGGGTGTTAAACTTTCAAGAGCCTCTGTTTTGTTTGACTTCAGCTTGAATGTTTAGCTCAAGTTGGTTTTGAGTACCGAGAGTGTTTGGAAGCTTAGGGTGGATAGACAGACTACAGCTGGTAATAATAGTGGAGCCTTTTATGCTGTCAATTTAACAGTTGTAAAACAATTAGGGAGAATTATGTTAATAGCAGGCTATGTTCACACTTTCCTTGCCCAATTTTTCCTTTTTTTTGTGTGTGTGTGTGAGACATGCCTCTCCTACCATGCTTGGAGAGCACGTAAACAGTGGAGCTCTGTGTGTTTGTATTGTGTATGGTCAGTGTTATCCATTAAACCATGGCTGGATGTAGATCTTCTAAAATTTTCACAAATCAATTTTCCAGTGCTCTCTGGCTATTGCGTTTTAATGTGGCTGCTCCTAAACAAACAAAATCATGTTTTTGGGAAGTTTAAGAGAGGATAAGAAGTGATTTGTATGGGAAATGGTGGCTGATTTGCTCGGACTCGCTGCAGCTGTTTCCTTCTGTGATACGAACAAAACCCCTTCAAATCAATCGGATCCATGTTGGCTGAGCCCTGCTGCCCAGGCAGAGGTGCAGGCAGGCTTTTCCCCCCTCCGGTGGGAAAGCAGTCGTGCCAAGGCCTCCTGACCCATGCTGAGATGTTGCTTTGTCTGTTGCTCGGCTCCTCCCAGTTCTACACTAGATCCAGTAACTCTGGGACTAATCTGGAAGGACATCTCTTGCAGATAGTGCAGCCTACAGTAGGGGTATCTCTTGCTGCTCTCCTGTACTGCGTTGTAGCATGGTTTGCCTCCACCTCTGTCCCTCTGCACCTTTTTGCCCAGTTAGACAGCCTCACCCACGCTCCAGGGTCTTCCTTGTGTCCATGCCACCACAAGGTCTTAGAGCAGCATGAGACCAGTCATTTGAAATGACCTAAATGCTTTCCTGTCTCTTCCCATTCAAAATGCAGAATGATTACATGGAAATTAAGAGCATCATAAATAATTAGGGTGGGGTTTTTTTCTCCCTCAGCCCTGATGGAGGGAATAGATCTGTGACAATCCACTAAATTCTTCCCGCCTCCCCAAAAAAATGTGTGTGTGTGTAGATGATCCTTTAAGAAAGGAGGAATCCCAGATTCCATTTACCTTGACAGCTGTCACTTGGCACTTGTAGCTGTCACGCCAGTGTGTAGTTTTTCATGAATTACCAGCACCAGTGGTGGGTTGGGTTTTTTTTTTCTCTATTGGTCATCAGCCCATCAGCCAGGCCATTCATAATGGCTTCTGGCAGCTCTTTGGGGAGATCAATGCCATTGAATTGGGCCTGACCAGCTCCCCCTCCTCAGTGTGTGACACTGTTTACTGCCCTGCCTTTTTCTGTACATATCCTGAGCCATGTGCTAAGGAGGGGGGACGCGTGGGAATGGGATGGCTTAACCTTGTAACGGTGAGCTGGGATGGCAGCTCTGCCTTGACTGATCACTTGCCGAGCGCCCATGTTCCAGTTACTCTGCTAAATAACATGTAGACATCCCACTTTGAAGTCCTTGTGTATGATAGTTAATTAGACAACATTTAATTTGGCTTAACATTTGTGTCAGTTTTGTGGAAGTGAGCCTCCATAATTAGGGAATACAGATCAGGTTTCTGTCAGACTTATAACCTCTCACTCTCATTTAATGCTCACTCCTCCGGTGCTGTGTCACACGGGGTGTGCAGGATTGCTTTCTCCCCCCTGTCTTTTCCGCTTGGCTAGTAAGAAAGTTGCCCGTATTACACAACTGACAGCAAATGGGATCGTTGGTGGAGATGTAAGGGCATATGATTTGCTAGTATTTAACAGTGAACTTGCCCATCAAAACGGATTACACGATCGGGATCAGTGTAAATAATACATTTACACAAGCCCAGAATTTAGCTTAAACTACTCCATGTATCTAAGGTACCCAATGCAGACTTTGGGGATGCTTTTCGGTAGAAATTCATGCTGAAAACAATCCACAGGATTTAACATCTTGTAATTAGGAAGGCATTTTCTAGTATGTTTGATTAAGTCTTTAAGAGAAGGGTGCTTTCTGTTTGAAAATACTTCTGTCTGGGATAATTAAAAACAAGATGCAGTTTGTTGCAGGTTGTTAGGAGTGACATGAGGTCCACACGCAGAAGGACATACCGTGTAGTATTTTTGGCATTTGGAACAACAAGAAGAAAAAGTGATTCTAGGGTTTTGGCATTTGAAAAATTAATACATTACCCACTAAAGGCTCCTTGATGATGCTTTTATTGGTTTGTTCTAAAGTTACAATCAAAAGCAAAGATTTAGCTCTTTACCTGGATGTCTGTGATGAGGCCCAGGCATTCTTTAAAGATGAAAGATCCAAATGTAGCACAATTCTAATCAATATTTTCCTTCCCCTGCCCTGTGCAAAGGGAAATCTGGGGCAGATGCCTGTTGTTCCCTATGCAAGCAGAGCATCTGTTGAGGCATCACACTCTTTGAACTTGATGCACGTAATTAGTCTCTAACAGGAGAGGAAAACGCTCCTTTTTTCTGGCTTTGCACTGGTTATCACCTCTGAGCAGGAGCTGAGGAACCTCAAGATATACAAGTCCATGGGACCCGATGAAATACATCCCAGAGTCCTGGAGGAACTGGCTGATGTAGTTGCCCAGCTACTTTCCATGATATTTGAAAAGTTGTGGTGGGCAGGTGAAGTCCCTGTGGACTGGAAGAAAGGAAACATCACACCCATTTTTAAAAAGGGTAGAAGGGAGGACCCTGGGAACTACTGACCTGTCAGCCTCATCTCCATGCCTGGGAAGACCATGGAACAGATCCTTCTAGATGCCATGTTTGGGCACATGGAGGACAGGGAGGTGATTCAGGACAGCCAGCATGGCTTTAGTAGGGGCAGATCCTGCCTGACTAACTTAATGGCCTTCTATGATAGAGCAACTATGTTGGTAGATAAGGGACCACCTATGGAAGTGATCTTTCTGGACCTCCGTAGAGCTTTTGACACAGTCTCCCACAACATCCTGCTTACCAAATTGGAGGGATCTGGATTTGATGGGTGGACTGTTCAGTGGATAAGGAACTGGCTTGAAGGTCACAGCCAGAGGGTGGTACTCAATGGCTTGAGGTCCAGATGGAGAGCAGTGACAAGTGGTGTCCTCAAGGGTCAGTGCTGGCACCAGTGCTGTTTTACGTCTTTATCAACGATATAAATAGAGGGATTGAGCTGACCATCAGCAAGTTGGCAGATGACACCAAGCTGTGTGGTGTTGTCAATACACCAGAGGGACGGGATGCTATCCAGAGGGATCTGAAGAGGCTGGAGAGGTGGGCCCAGGTGAGCCTCATGAGGTTCAACAAGAGCATGTGCAGGGTTCTGCACCTGGGCTGGAACAATCCTCACTATCAATACAGACCAGGGGATGAGGTGTTAGGAAGTGGCCCTGAGGGGTGGTGCTGATGGCTGAGAATATGGCCATGAGCACACAGTGGGCACTTGCAGCCCGGAAGTCCGCTTGCAGTCACATCCTGGGCTGCATCAACAGGTGCATTGCCAGCAGATCCAGAGGTGATTCTGCCCCTTTGCTGTGGTGAGACCTCACCTGGAGTCCTGCGTGCAGGTCTGGAGCCCTCAAACTATGGACCTGATGGAGCGGGTCCAGAGGAGGACCACAAAAATGCTCAGGGGGTTGGAGCACCTTTGCTGCAAGGACAGACTGAGGGAGCTGGGCTTGTTCAGCCTGGAGAAGAGGAGGCTCCGGGGAGACCTAAGAGCAGCCTTCCAGTCCCTGAAGGGGCTACAGGAAAGCTGGGGAGGGTCTGTTTACAAAGGCCTGCAGTGACAGGGCAAGGGGCCATGGTTTCAAACTGGAGAAGAGCAGATGTAGATTGGATATTAGGAATAGATTCTTTCCTCTGAGGGTGGTGGACCACTGGAACTGGTTGCCCAGGGAGGCGGTTGAGTCCCCTTCCCTGGAGATATTCAAGGGGAGGCTGGAAGAGGCCCTGGACAACCTGGTCTAGTCGAGGGGGTCCCTGCTGACTGTGGGGAGGTCAGACTAGATGTCCCTAGAGGTCCGTTCTGGCCTGGACTATTCTATAACTCTATGATTCAGCTCAACATTGTGGATCCAGAGTTGAGGGAGGACTTCTGTGACTGGGAGCTTGCTGGTTGAGAACTTGCTACATCAGTTAGTTAGCAAAAGGCAATTCTTCTTCCTACTTTTATTTACTCATGGCCTTACCCTGCCACAACTACAACATGACTGTTGCCCATCACAGCCCAGGGAGGCCTAGCTGTCTGGTATCTGTGAGGTGAATGGTGGGAAGTGAACTGGAGCTGTTCCTGAGAAGTTGAGCTGGCCCTGCAATTTGTGTGTTGCTTTTTGGAACGTGTCAGAAGCATTTGGGCATCTGTAGCATCCTGAGGAAATACTGGATGGACCTAACCTAAGTTTATGCTGATTTTGTGTGTCAAGTTATGGTACAATTCCAAGTTGCACCATGAAATTAGGTAGTAGATTGATGGTACCTGTTATTCAGATTTTAATCAGCACACCTGCTTTCTGAGCAATAACCTCTATGCTGGACATCACACATGGAGTAACCCTTTGTACCTGCCTAATTTACTGTGACGGAGGGGGAACTTACTGTGTTGTGGTGGCACTCCCTTAGGATGGGTGTTGTGCACT
Organism: Jacana jacana; assembly: GCA_013400555.1. Classification (NCBI taxonomy): domain Eukaryota; kingdom Metazoa; phylum Chordata; class Aves; order Charadriiformes; family Jacanidae; genus Jacana; species Jacana jacana. The sequence goes on from VZTM01007941.1 coordinate 44,559, forward strand.
TAGAATCATAGAATCATATAGGTTGGAAGAGACCTTTGGGATCATCAAGTCCAACCATCAGCCCTACTCTACAAGTTCTCCCCTACACCATATCCCTCAACACCACATCCAATCTACTTTTAAACACAGTCAGGCTTCTGAGGTTATTCTGCTGTTCCCAAAGAGCTGAATTTCCCCCCAAAGGCAGATGTCAATGTTGGTCTCTGTGAGGGAATAGCAATCATCATGGCTTTACTGGGGCACGTAGCTGACCAGTGTAAATCTGTTACACAGATTTATGAAGTGAAACTCTAGACTTATATGTGGTCATTCTTGTTTTTTCTGTAAATCCTTGAGACCATGCTTTGCATGGAAATCAACATTATGTCATTTTAGTCACAGAACATTTCCCTTTTGTAGTAAATTATGTCCTGTGTCATTTAGAAAGCAGTGCTCTGCAAATTTTTTGGAGGGGGAAAAAAACAAGGAAAAGTAATGTCAAGTTACTTTTAGTCAAAAGCCAGGAGTGGAAACAATTAGAGTAATAACTGTAATGAAATAATTCCTCTTTACAATCAAGTGTTGGACAAGAGGATGGCATAGCATATGTCTGTGGGCTGCATTAAAAAAAGGTTCTATTTTCTAGCACATCCAGCAATAACTGTTTGCAGGCTACAGAGGACATAAACGCTGCCTGCTCTAGAAGGGAATCCTCCCAATGCCAAAACTTGGAGTTTAGTGGGAAAAGGAACATAAATATGTGGGAAATGAAGGAATTTAATAACACTGCCCTAAGCTGGAACTACTTGGGTGTAGAACGCATTGTGCTTATGTATAAACACAGTGCTGATAAGAGGAGTTTAACTGTAGTACCAACAGCACTCTGACACCTTTCCTCGACGGCCCAACCCGCTTCCCTGCTGGATTCCGGAGCTGTGTAGCTCGGCTTGCCACCCTGAGCAGCAGCCTGTGCCCCCTCTTTGGGAGCCGGGGAGAAACCCCTGCAACGCTCTGACTTTGGGGAGTGTAGTCGGAGTCTTGTGGTAGTAGTGAGCGCCTTCGGAAGATTCCTCCTCTTGTTGAGACTTGTTTATTTGATACAGAATCTGAACTCGTTTCTCCCTTTTTTTTTTTTGGTGTGTGTGTAAAGGATTTCTCCCTGGAAATAGATGAATGTTGCTGTAATAATTTTGTTTTGCAGGGTCTTTTTCCCTGAGAAAGATACTGTTCAAGCTTTGAAATGTTATACTCTCCGGCATCATACATGCTTAGGATCCCTTCTGTATCAAATGCAGTTCATGGCAAAGCTAAAGAAGTCAGTGTTCTATTGAAAGGCCCTTTATGTCTTGTCTTTTCTTTGTTCAACGGGGAACAAAGTTTGTCATCCTGAGACACCAGACCTTTGAGGAGGCTCAGGTAACCTCTGACAGTGCGCATGGTGCTAACAAAGAGTCCCTGTCAGCCTTTGTAGAAGGCGCTGAGACTTCAGTCAGCGTTGACTTTCCAGAAGATGAGGAGTGTGTTGGTGAAGTGCTAGACTGTGGTTCTTGGGATCTATCAGCCCGTGGAGGAACAGAAGAAGCTCAGCATGAAGATGAAAAGATGACAGCAGCAGCATCCCAGAAGTTGTGATCACACAGGCAGATGAGGTGAATGATAGACAATACTTGATATAAAATTCCTTTTTATCTTATCTGATTTGTATTCTTGGCTGTGATCAGAAATACGGCTTGTTGTTCCTAATTAATTCTTTAATTTTCTTTTATTTATGTTTTGAATTTGGCAAAATTCTATTTCATGTTGGAAACGTTCTCTGACTAACCCAAAATGCATTAAAAAAGCTACTTCCTTTAATCAGCAGGATTTTTAATCTTATTATATGCTCCTCAAAAATGAATATTTCTTTGTATTGTATAGTACACATTTACATAAATTAGCGTTATCCTTGGTTATTTTGCCAACCATAATTTATATGCTTTTTAGTTTTATCATAAAATAAAATCTAGCTTCTGATATTCTGGGACCATTTTTAGCATCATAGCAAATTACCCTGGTAGGAACTATTACACACTCAGTGAACTCTCCTACTTGTGTCTAAAAAATGAAAACCTGTCTCCAATGTTCGGCTTCTACCAATAAACCCAGTCTTTCTCTTTTCCTGTATCCTGCAAGTCAACGTTTGTGGGCTTTTGGAAACTGCATATTTCTAAAAATTTGTAGTAAAATTCACCTGAAAAGTAGGTTGTTTTTTTAAATGTTTAGTTCTGTGGACAAATCCAGATTTCCTTGCCTCATTGAATTAGTTTTTTATGTACTGAGTTTCTCATCCTGCCAGTTTGTTTATATATCGTTGCTACAGAAGGTTCATTTCAAATATTGGGTTCAGAAATGTTGACAAAACATTTGTCAAGAATTTCTTTGAAGTGATATTGCAAGTACCTAATCTTATGCAGTACTGCTAACCGGAGCTCTTGTCTCTGGGATGGAGGGAGGCCCTATGTCCAAATGAATTGCAGGAGCTCAGTCTCCCACAGTATCCTCCCAGCTAAACTGAGGAAGTGTGGCCTGGACAATTGGGTAGTAAGGTGGATTGTGAACTAGCTGAAGGATAGAAGCCAGAGAGT
>VZTM01007941.1:47707-79362 GCA_013400555.1 Jacana jacana
TGCTCCAGCAGGGGGATGGGACTAGATGATCTTTCAAGGTCCCTTCCAATCCCTGAGATTCTGTGATTTCACCACCATAAACTTCAAATACAAAAATGTAATGAAAAAATGTGCTACAGCTTCTGCTCTTATGATGAATTCCCTTTCTTCTCTGTATAATTTTATGGGTGTTTGGAACAAGAAGTACCTTTGGTACTATTGACCAGTTGGTGCCTTGTGGTATTGTTTTGCCTACAGATGGGAGGAGAGTGACTCCAATCGCCTTGCAATCCCAGGATGCTTCTCTCAGGTGGAAATCTGTTGATTCTTACCTGAATAGCCACTTAAGTTTATGGGGCTCCTGGGAGACTTGGTAGCAGTATCTCCAATGCTAAAGTTATCAGGTTGTGGGCAATTACCTTGTTTGACCAAGTCAGTGAAAGTTTGTTGCTTTCCTTAGCACTTGAAAGACTAGTTTCAGTGCCATCCAGTTGGTGATGGCTGGTTAAAGAAAACAACCAGACTATCCAATGAAGTTCCTAACATGCTGAATTTGGGTGTTGCAGGAGTCCAGGTACAGCTAGAGAGAGCCCTTGTTGCAGTGGTCTAGTGTTTAATGGTGCACAGATCAAAAGAGACTGAACTCAAGGATTCTTCCTAAGGATGTAGCAGTTTGTATTGCCTCATGCTGGTCACATGAAGTCCTCCAGGGTTCCTGGTCACTGTTGGATGCACTGATAGCAAGAACAAGAAAGAACATTTGTAGACTGTAAGACAACAAAACCCCAGGAAAATACTAAGGGGCAGCTGCCAAAGATATCTGCTGTCTCACAGTTGCATCACTTTCCCTTGCTTTTATTAAAAGCCAGCAAATCTTGTTCCCCAGAGACTTCTTGAGGGGAAAACAAGGGCTGTGTATCCCATGGTGCCTGTGGCAGAGGAGTTTCATGTGAGGGTGCATCATGTTGTCAGGGGCTCCTTAATTCCTTGTCTAGCACTACTTTTCAGGTGTACTAAGAGGCAGGATGTTGTGGTCCAAATCATCAGCAGTTTTTATTCAAGACTTAGTGAAGAACAATGATGGCTTTTCCTATTTTTAAAAGAAAATACAAATTTGCATGTATGTTATCCAAGTCCTTATGTAGACATAAACAAGAGCATTCCTTGTTAATAGGAATGGACATTGAAAGACAAAGCATGTTACAGTAAGCAGAACATGTCGGCTTTCAGAGTGTCAGTCTTCCTTATTTTGGGCACAAAACAGTATTTTTCTTTGTTCAGCATTAATGCACTTAGTACATGTTAAGGGTCACTGATGTAGTGTGTGTCTGCCACTACGGGTGTAGTGTATGAACTACCCACGTGAGCAAGCAGTAGGTCTCTCTCCAAGTCTGTGTGGGTTGGTTAGTACAAAACATCTGGGCACCAGAAATAGTGTCCGAGCCAGGAAATGATGCTATATTGCACAGGGATGTAATCTTTGGGCAGGTCATTTGGATAAATCGTGTTTTATGTGATGCAGGATTGTCTACACAGTTTTGTCTGTCAGTTCTAGATGTCATGTATCTGAGAAACTCACCCATATTTTGGGTGGGTGTGTGTGTGTGTACATCTCGCACTTCTCTTAGAATGGAGTTAAGTGCTGATGATGACACTTGCTTTCTGCTTACACCAAGGCATAAAATAGACATATCTGGCATTGGTGTTGCATTTTAAAAGGGACTGGATGAACTTCTGCTTTTGCAAGCATCGTTTTTACTCTTGGAATTGAACTTGCACCTTATGTCAGTTCTACAATCTTTCTGACTTCTGCCTTAGGGTATCTTCGTGTCCCCACCTGGACACGTGACTGCAGCTCGGTGTGGGGCTGAAAAAAGTCATTCCTAGGAACAGGTTGCAGAACGAAAAGCTGAAAGGGGTGTAGCAGTGTAAAGAAGAGTCAAAGTACCGAAGCAGGCAGTCAAAAACAACTTTGTTTTTTTATGTGGCCTCTAGCGGTATTTAAAGACTGCAGAGATCCTCGATATCTTATCGTTTTGACTCCTATTGTGGTGGAACTGTGTATTTCAGCATCTTCTTTTCATGTTTCCCTGGGTCTTTATCACTGTTGGACAAGTTAGTACATGAGATGCCTCCTTTAATGTGTGCTAGATGGTGTAGATTTTTTGAGGGAAGGAGTAATTAAATAACTATTTCAAAGGGGTTTTCCACCACACTAATAAGTTATCTGTAGGCTTATTGAAGTAGTTGTTTGTACTCTAAAAAATTACTAAACTGTTGTGATACCAAAATTACAATAAATCATGATTCCCCCTGGATGGGGGCAATTAGGGCTTGTAGATGTGTCTAACTCCTGATGTCTGCCAGTTCTAAATACCGTGCTTGCACATACTTGGGGGAGGGCACAGGAGAATATCTGCAATCCCTGCTACTGTGCCTTCTGTGTGTTCACATTGAGCTTACCTTCCTGTTGTACCCCCCACCTGTGCTCCAGCAGCAGCTTCATTTAAAGGGTGTTGGATGAAGATGAGCAGCAGCAATGGCTACTGAGGAGACTTTGTTAGCTTTTTGAAGTCCCTTGTTTCAGCTGTCCCACAGAGGAGACTTGGCAGCACTCAGGTCCTCTGCAAGGAGGAAGAGTCTTTTTTTTTAATTATTTTTTTATTTTTGGCACATGAAGGAGGGAGGATGACTGACCTGTGCTCAGGTTCTGCTGGTGGCAGAGCTGGCAGGAAACAAGCCTCAGTGCAGTCTGCTATTCCTTAGGTCCCTCTGTGTAAGTCCTCAGAGGTATAGCTGCTCCAGTGAAGGCAGGTGACTATGACACCATGGCATCATGTGTGCCTTCGTGTAGGAGACTCTTGGCCTTTCTGAGACCTCTGTCTGCTTCCAGAGTTGAGACCCATGTAGTGAGGGGGAAGAGGAAAGGAGAATACAACAGGTTTCAGTCCTGCAGCTCAAATAGTTGTGCACCTGCTAAAATTTTTCCTTCTAACAGAGTTCAGTGCTTCTTTGTCATACTGTTGGATCAATTAAGTGCTCACAAAATAAGCTCCAGTGGCTGGGTTTTATTACAGCCTTAAGGAACAATTTAATTTGGAAATGCATCTGCTATCACCATTTGCTCTTGGGGTCACCAAGAAGACTTTCACCTTCCCTTCTACAAGTGGCTGCTCCTGATCCTTGGTCACTGGCAACTGTCCTAGAGGAGTCAGAAGCTGAGTAGCTGGCCCAGGCACATTTCTAGCAAAATGTACATGCTTTACAGTAGATTTAACGACACCATCTGTGAAGGAGTATGCATTTTGGGAGAAGGCTGGGGAAAGAAGGTCGCCAGGTGAGAACTATTTTGTGAACAGATGCTTAGTGACATGGTCCTGAGCCTTCTGAATGACAGCAATGAATAGCTTACCCAGTCTGAGCCAAAGGCACAGGAAATGGTGGAAAATGTACCTCCACTGCTTTATCCTGCCACTGTCTGAGACTGCACAGAGGGACACTGGCACCTGAAAGAATGTCACTGAAAAAATGGGACAGTTTTCTGTTCCATCAGCAAAGTGTGTGAGGTGCCTTTCTCCCGTTGCTCACTCTGTGGTTATCACTTTTTCAAGGCTATATCTGAGCTCAAAGTGCATTATGGGCCAGATGTGCTGATTGTCTTCTCTAATGACAGCCCTTTAGATGCAGTTTGCCCTCTTTGGCCATTCTCCATCCCAAAGTAGTGAGGTCATTAGAGGAACCCAATGGCACTAATTTTGGAAGAGGACTGAGGGGACTTGGTAGTGTAATAATGAGTTCTAACTGAGAATCAGGGCAGCTCCCTCCCCTCTGATCTTCTTCATTGCCTGCTTTACTTTTCCTTATCGAAAATAGACCCACTACATTCTGTCTGGAATTGACTTTTTCTGAAGGAACAAAGAACCTTTGGTGCATGGTGTTTGTGGGATTCCGCTGGCAGGGGTGGCCTTAGCTCCCCTAAACTGCCTTGTAGATACTGGTGTTGCACATGGTCTTGTTCCTCGAGGTGAGAAAGACCAAGGACTACACACTCATCTGGGACACTCCATTTTCAGGCAAATAGTGTAAAATTTCCATGTTGGGGAATATCGTTTCAGTACCCAAGACATCGCTCCCAGGCTGCATTCCCAGGAGACTTTCTCTGCGTATAAGATTTCACCATCGGCACAGACACTTGGGTTTATTAAAAGTAGCCATTTTCCATTGAATTAAAGCAGTATAATGAATTAAAAATTAATACTTAATAATTTTTTGAAGATTTTCCCTACATTTCAATGACTTGAAACAGAGCCCCCTGAAACTGCTATCTGGTTCTATTTCAGTTAAATGTATTTATCTTGCTGATGTCTGTGGTATGGATTACCATACCATATTTTAACATGCTCTAACAGCGTATCAGCAGATATGTAAAAAAGTGAGCTAATAACGTAAATGTCTGCTATCACACTGCTTTGTAAAACCATTCTTAATTTAATCCATACACTAAGTGTGCTTTCCAGTTACAAAAATTTATGATAAGTATCAGGCAGAAGTGAAACCGTGATACAGAATTGTGACTGATGTAAAACAGACACACAAAATGAGTAGCATTAGGACACTTGCTTTGAAGTTTGTTAAAACCAGTAAAGTGATATCCACTTTAAGTGAAACCTGCTGTTACAGATACCTACTGGATTTTGGGAACATTTCACTTTTGAACTTACTCTTTGCACTCAGCTTTAGCATTTATTGTGTTGTGGGTTTTTTTTTTCTTAATGTAGCAGGGAAGAGTAAAAGAGCTGACCTACTCAGATACCTTATTATCTTTGCTTGCAGTCAGAGAGCTGAGTATATTCAGTATCTGGGAAATGACCATTTCCTCAAATACCTTTGAGAAATTAGTTTGATATAACAGTGTAAAGCTGAAACAAATAGCTGTTTGCTCCCCTTCACTCCAGTACCGTTGCCAAATGGGAACAATGGGAGAAATATCAAGTCATTTAAGAAAGGATTTGAGAATGACAAAGAAAATGAGAGAGTTTGGATTGATTAAACTCATTGGAAACTTTTTTAGCACATCGTTGACTTTGGCAATAATTTGGACCTTAGGGATGGATTGCCAGCTTTGTGAACCTTTCCAGTTAAAGGGGCAGGTGGAAGGAGACAGGTGTCTTCTCCAATTCCTGCCCATTTATTTATGGAGAATGGCAAAATCCTGGATTCCTGAGCACAGTCCAGGTCCCACGAAGAAACAGTTCAGCCTTCTAATGTTTATCTAGATAATACATATATATGGATTTGTGTTGCACAAAGACTTCCATTAGAATTATAACAGTGATGCATGAAGTAGGACTGTGAATTACAGGACTGTCACCAAGCAGAACGCTCTTTGGGCACACAGTGCTCTTTTGGGCACTGGTGCTGTGTTTATACATATATTCTGAGTAGGAAATTATGTATGTTTAATAGAACTGAATGCACCAGAATTCTTCCTTAATCCTAAAAGCAATAGCATGGCCACCTGAAATAGACCGAAAAAGCCCAGTTATGGAAAGGTCAAAGTGGGCCCTGTTCTCTGTGATCCATGAATCACTCCAACACATGCGGACTGGTCTTCTAACAGTGAGAGCAGCTACTAGACTCTGTATGACTAGTTAATTATGTACATCTGCATGTAGAGTGTTAGACAAAGCACTCGAGTTGATGGCTTTGCTCATAAGAAAGACCACTTCAATGACATGTGCTGTTTGGAGATGCGTTAGTGTATTAATTGTATGTGTTCTGAATCAAGACAAATAACATTTTCCCCATCATAAACTGCAAGAGTCATTCAGGGCTTCTCTTAGAAGGGTTTTTATTTTTTAACATTGAATTTTATGAACTAAAATGACTACCTTTGGGCAAACCACACGATCTAATGGATGCCAGCCAATGGAGTGTCTTCTGTTTGTGAATGAAGTGGTGCCTGAGCTTTGTGGTTCTGTGAGCGTTTGGATGTTATGGGAACTGGAACCTCCTGTTTCAGCTAATGCACAGAAGCAGCTGGCTGTCTGCGATCTGGGTTATTACTTTGAGGGTTTACCATACCAGCCGTGATTCATTTTTACCCAGAAATATTTAGGAGAGCAAACCAAAAGCAGTGTAGGATGCTGGGATGAGCTCTACAAAACTGCAATGAGGTTCCCCTTGGATTTTCTCCTAAAGTGAAAAGTGCATCTGCTTCAGCCCCGCTTGTAAACGTGTGAGAACTCAGTATCTAGTGTCTTTGTCAGCCCTCCTTCCCTCTTGCTGAGAGCTTTCAGTAGCTTTTGTGACTTTTCCTTTTGTTGCCTTCAGCTGAGGGGGAAGTCTGTACAAAACCAGTGCCATATAAGCCACGGGACCTTTCCACATGTGTGTATTGCTGAAACACATAATTAGCCACGTATAGACCACTGGGAGAAAAGTAATTCACCAAACAAATTCATTTAGAAGGTGATTTAGAGAAGCAGTGTCCAACTCGTGGTATCAGTGATAAATTAATGTATTGGGTTATAAACTTGCTACACCTAGTTTTGCTCATCCCTGTAGGTGGTGTGGATGCAGTTACCTTTTGTGTGGGGGCTCCTTTGTGTTTTATTCTGCCCTATTATCCAGCATCCAGTGATCTGGCCCAGTGAATATGGGACAGGTGACTTGAGAATAAGCTAAATGTGACTTGGTGCTGCAACTCGAATTGCCTTTTTTGTGTGTGTGTGTGGTGATGTTTATTTTTTGAGAACGGTTGGTTGGAAGGAAACGGGCAAATCGTAGCTGACAGAGTGGAAGATAGTTTGCTGTGCTCTGACTGACGTGGGATTTGATCCCGGTCTGACAAGAACAGCACCCCGTTCGGTTTGCTTTAGATCACACATTTCTTTTCCGAAGCCGTTGTCAGAAAGCTGCTGAATAACTTTTTCCAGAAGAGTGTATGACAAGGAGCGCAGTAGCAGGGACAAAGGCAGCCATCCCTTTCCCTGCAGCCTTGTTGAGATGCCTGACTTAAAATCGTACCTCATTTCCCATGTAAGAATGGAGACTTGGGGCCAACCCTGCTTCGGCTGCTTCACCTGAAGAAAGTCAAAGGGGATGAATTTGGCCTTAGCTCTTGCCCTGGAAAGCCCTTGTTTGCAGAAATGGCATCACTGGTGGGCACAGGGTTAAGCTGCGACTGTTCTGGGTAGGATTCCCCTTGTTGTCTTGATCAGCTACAGGTACCTCGTGTGAATGTGAGGGTTCAGGACGTTTCCTTTCTGTTGCCTGAAGTAGCTTAATATTTCCTTTGCGCTGATTGACTTTTAGGTATTCTTTCTGCTTGACTGACATCACTTACTGCAGCTTCCCGAAGTTCTACCTTCTTGTTCTGCATTATGAAAAATATTAAATGCATTATGTTCTTTACAGATGCTTTTTCCACCCCGACCATTGTTTACCGAACTGACACAGCATAAAAGGTGGTTAAACTAGAAAAGGATGTTTATATTTCTTAATGCCTCCTTTCACCTATGCACTGTTAGCTTTCTTTCCGGAAACCTCCTTGGATGTTTGTGTTTGTAGGTTAAAGACTTCCATGCACAGCAAGGAGATCAGGTTGGAATATTTCTGTCATTGTCTTTAAGCTTCATTTGTATTTTCCAATGTTGTTTGTAGCTCAATAAGAATTGAAAAATAAGTTAGCTGTAGATTTAGAGGTACATTAGCTAAAGTGTGAGGGTTTGATGAACGTCATTGTTTTCAAGAGGTGTTTCAGGAGCAAAGAGAAAACGGACTCTCTATCCTTATGGGACATTTTTTCTTGGAGAATAGCAACAATTGTGTCCTCGGAAGTTGTGCTTCAGAGTCATGTTCCAGTGGCCAATGTGCAGGTGCTGTAGAGGTGACTGTTCAGACAAGCACCGTGATACTGAAGTTTGGCCATGATGGACTACCCTGTGGGAGGTGTGAGGACAACTTGGTGTCATCCCTGGGAGAGGCCCTTTGCTCCCAGACAGCCGGTTGAGGTGAAATAAATGTTCCTTTTTTTACACTCTGGGATTTATTACTGAGCTGGCATGTTCTTTCTCCACGCCCTCCACCACCTCCTTTTTATAAATTTTACAAAAGCCAACCCAACAACAAAGCAGAACCGAAACAGAAATCAAAGCATGTAACTTTTTAAAAATAAAAACCACCTTTTTCTGGTTTCTTGTCCTAAAAATGTGGTTTGTGTTTTTCCTTTTCTCTGCTGTCCAGACCATGTCCTTGGTTTGGGGAAGCAGATCGATCTGGCAGCATGATACATTCTGACTAATTTTTCTGGCATCTCTATGATCATGATTTCCTAATGTTATCCTCAACTTGTCGTCAGTGACAAAAATTTGAAGGCAACTTGTTCTTCAAAGTGTTCTACATGCATTCTTTTTTTAATCTCTAAAACTCTCATTAAGGTTAGACTCTTAAAATGGATTTGACCGTATGCAAGGCTGTATCTAAAAGACCTTTCCTCTTGCTTATCTGTTCTCAGCATTTCTCACATGTGTTGTTTGGGATTTTGATCCTAAAAAGATTAGATTGGATTAATATTTTGTTTTCCTTTCAACCATGTAAATATTGAGTGGCAAAAATGAAACCAAATCCTCGTTCTTATTAAAATACAGCAGGACTTAATAGAATCTAAGAAAATAACCTTAAGTTTTTTGGTGTTTTGTTTTTTTTTTTTCTGTGAAAGGTTAACTAAATATGGCCCCAGTTCTGCAAAGGATTACTCATGTTTAATTTGACATACCGTGTGTTGACTTTCAATGGCATACTGCATAAAATAGCCTCGCTGATCCCTGAGATCATGGGCTAAGTGACCGTACCACAGGACGCTCCATATTCCATTAAACTCCAAGTGGTTTTGCTGGAGAGCTTCTTCCCCACCTCTGGTTTTGTGGGTCTCTGTCACTTACAAATAGTTCTCTTTTTCTAAGGTCAGTTGATGACACCGCCTTTGTTTCATCTGCAGGAAAGTTGGCACCTCTCTCCATCACTGAATTTGTAACAGATTATAAATTCTGAGTAAAAATGGCCATCCCCTCAATAAAAGCCCAATATAGGAAATTAGGAAGAAGAGAATACCTATAAAGAAATATTAAAGCTGAAGGTTGTTTCCCCTCCCTAAATTAGAAAGAAAAATGTAATTTAAGAAAGCATTTGAAGACTGGCACGTATTTTAAAGTCCCTTTTTGTTGCTCCTTGATAGGTAACAGTAACTCTGAAAAAACTCTAATTCTGGATCATAAGGGTAGAGGAAGGGCTCAAAGAGCTGGGGCTTTTTAGCCTGGAGAAGGTTGAGAGGAGACCTTATCTATGTTTACAGGTACCTAAAGGGTGGGTTGAAGGAGGATGGAGCTGGACTCTTCTCAGTGATTTCCAGTGACAGGATGAGGGGCAACTGGCACAAGCTGGAACAGGGGAAGTTCTATCCCAATATGAAGAGAAACGTCTTTGGGGTGAGGGTGTTGGAGCCCTGGCAGAGACTGCCCAGGAGGGTGTGGAATCCTCTTCTCTGGAGACCTTCCAGCCCTGCCTGGATGCTGCCCTGAGTGATGTGCTCTGGGCAACCCTGCTTTAGCAGAGGAATTGGATTGGATGAGCTCTAGAGGTCTCCTCCCACTCTTAAATTCTGTGATTCCATGATTGGTCACCAGGCATATCAAACCTAAATAGATCTGGGCAAAACAAACCAAACGAACCAAACAGTGTTGGCAAAGACAAATGAACTAACTAGGAAGAAGTCAATTCATCGTGTGTTTCCAGTCATTGTTTGCAGCTGAACAGGAGTGCCTTTAGCCTGGTGTTGGGTGTTTTTGAAAGTGCTGAACCTCAGCTCAGCCTGTGAGAGAAAGGGAATGCTCATGTGAATGCCCTAACAGCTCCTGTGGTACTTGGTCATTAGTCTTTTGAATGTTCTGGTACACTTCTGGAACTTGGACAACTTACGTTGTAGGGAAGAGCCCTCCTTGAGATACGGTGCAGAAGCATACCCTTGTTTCTGGTAGTGTTCTCCCTCCCGTTTGTGGGGACATTTTGATAATGTCACTTTTTCCAGTGTGCTTTTTTGCAGCTGGCCCTTTAATTTTGGCAAAATCCATGCCCTGTAGCCCTAAAATGTCCTTTCTCTTCTTTTCTTTTTTTTTTTTTTTTTTTTTTTTTGTTTTGTTTTTGTTTTTGAACAGACTGCAGCATTTTGCTTTCCCAGCTGGTTAATGGCTGTTAGCTTTTCTTTTGCTTTCTTAGTGTTTCTTTTTAAGAAATAAGGATACCTTAAGGTTGTTGTCAGTCACGACCCAGCTTTACATTGGTGTAGCGATGGGTAGGAAGTGTTGAGGGAGGGACTAGACTTGGAACTTAATGTTTCTCTAAGTAACATAGACTCTTTTCTTTTTTTCTTTTTTCTTTTTTTTTCTCCAACTGGAACTTGGGGTCCAGCGATTGTCTGTGTTTAGCAAAAGAATATGTAAAATAATCTAATTTACATGCTGTGTATATAATCCAAGGTACTTTTCATTAAGGAATATCCATTTGCCAAAAAAAAAACCAAACCAACCCCCAAAAAACACTGATGAAGGGCTTATTGCAAAGAAAATTACTTTATAAAAACATATTGTAATAAATTCATATTTCTGTCTTGATCCAAATTAATTTTCAAGTGTAGACAAGCCTTTGGTGTTACTTACTAAATTCTGTTTATAAAGTAGTTATGGCATCTGGAAGAAAATACCACATTTGGTGACAAGTGATGTTTTCCAAAGAAGTATAACTACATTTTTTTTCAACTCTTAAAAAAACCCAAACAAACCCCAACCCTCTTTATGTGTGTGACTGGACAATACTTTGGAACTGGCAAACTGATATTGATGCATCCAAAACAAAAAGCCCTTGCATTGAATACTCTCTGCTGCCCCCAAAATATTCTGTAGGTTTTATAGAGCTATGTCTTACAGATTGAAAATAAACACATTGAACTCCAACCCAGAAGTGTGTGTTTGAACCTTGGGTTATGAAATCTATCAGGTGAGGTGGGGATACCTGATGGTGGTGACAGAGCTGCTTTGGACAGCTGACAGATAATTCTAAAAAATGGTACAGGAAAAAACAGAGATTCAAAGACTCAAAATAATTTCTCCTGTGCGCTGGAGTTTGCTTTCCCCACTGTGCAACTCAGAATAAATGAGATTAGAGGCAGAATGGCTGGAGAGGGCTCTTACACGAGGTAGTAATAGCAGGTACAATCGGGCTTCTAATAGCCTGAGGGCTGGCTGTGCTTGAAAGCTAATTTGGATTAATGCAGGGTCTGAATTTAAGATAGGGCTCGGGGATTTCTGAATAACCGTATTCTTATTCCAGAATAAAAGTGTTCACATGTGAAGTTATTCAGAAACAGCTATTTTGGCTTAATCTGTTTGTATCTAAGACTTAAATGTCTGCCTGTAGGCTGCTAAAGGAGAAACAAAGAATAGTATCAGCTAATAGGATCTCTCACAAAATCTCTTCCTTCCAAAACCTGCAAAAAAACTTCCCAGAATGTAACATTTTAATTGTGTATATCCTGATTTTATTTTTTTCTCAACTGGAAAGTCTTTTTAATCAAGAACAAGATTAGCCTGTGCAGCTTAAATGATAACTTCAAGGTGCTCATAATTTTGTAAGCCTTGATTAAAAATAAGTCTTTCCTTTTCAACTCTTCAATTTAGTGTTGACTTCTAAGCATTTTTGGTTTTAGAGTAAAAGCACAGATGGTTAATAAGAATGAGAAAGGGGTAAGGATACTCAACTGATAAATACAGGCAAAAACTTTGCATTGCCCCAGAAGGAACAAACTTGAGCACGTTCCTGTCTTTGTATTTTCTGCCAGGATCTGAGTCCTCAAAGATGGAGACTCACTGCGGGTTTGCAGATAAGGGCTTTGCCCTCTTTGCCTTTCAGAGCACAGTGTGTGTGTGGGTGAGGGACTTCCTGGCTTCCTGACCTGGCTTGGTGGAGGTGACTCTTGGAAGTTGCTTCTGCTCGGTCCGAGTCACAAGAGACTCTCATGTTCAGCTTGAGCGGGTGGTTGTCGTTGCGGCTGGATGTGATGCCTCCTACCTCGTGCAACCTTCACTACTCCTGACTGCAGCATCATCAGGATCAAGCTTTGTGTTTAGCATTTGTGACTTTTCTTCTTTCTGCTTGCACATAGTATTTAAAACTCTTAATGGGACCAGTGTCTGGTATTCAACTAGGGTAGGTCTGCATACCCTAAGATAGAGCGGCAAAATGGTTCAGGTTGGAAAGGACCTTAAAGATCATCAAGTTCTAACCCCCTGCCCTGGAGGGAACTTCCACCAGACCAGGTTGCTCAAAGCCCCATCCAGCCTGGTTTTGAACCCCACTAGGGATGAGGCAGCCACAAGTAACTAAGTTCAAGCCTCAGTTTTGCAGCTTCTGGGCAGAAATGTTTGATAGCACTTGTAGATAGAGAGGTAGCAAGATATTTGGTTTATTTTTTTTTTCCATATGAAGTCAACTTATAGCCATTGAAAAATATAGCCACTACACAGTGGCAGACTTCAGAAGTGGGTGTCTGTGTGTTTCCACTCAGAACAAACACCAGCAGGATTTGGAAGGCACGTTGTAATATGGAGGGTGTAACAAGCTATTACACTACTGGTACTGCAGTTGGGTTTGATGGCAGGCAGTTACCAAATACCCAAATATGTTCTTAGATGTGTTTGGCAGGATGCTAGGCAGACATGCAGCTACGCATCCATGTGGAGCCTCCTTGACATCAAAGCACCTCTGGAAGAAGTTAGGGATCTGCTGCCTCCCCTGTGTTACGGGACCCAGTTCCTGGTTCAGGAATGCGTTTGGGCTGGGACTCACACCCAGCCCTGGGTTGTGTCTTGCAGCTGTAACACCTGCTTTTCAGCTGTGCCAGATTTATTACCCACGTATGTTCTTTTTTTTCTTTTCCTTTTTAGCAAACATAAATGTGCTTTCTAAGTTGCTAACAAATGAAATATTTTGTATAGGTCTTGGCTACTGTCCCCACTCCTGCTAAAACTTTACTTTCAAATCCTGAAAGCCCTAGGGTGGGCAGTATTATTACCCTGAAGATCACCTACTTGTTGTGCTAAAATAGCAGGCAAACAATGCGTTACAATGCACAGAATAATTCCCAAAACATGGGTAGTGGTTGTGATTGTTTGTGGTACCTGAGAGTTAGCGTGTTCTGAAATGAGAGTGTGGAGTGGGGCTACCCGGCACACAATTCCCTGAATGTATCTGTGAACTGATTCTATAGGCAGAAATAAGTTTCTTTGTCAGCCTAAAGTTTTAATCCTTGCCCTTTTTAAGATTCTATCGGTATCATAAGATTAGGTTGTTTATCGAGGGTAGGATATGATAGTTATTTTTGCTTTACCAAAAGCCAATTACATAGGTTGGTTCCAGTCCCTTGCTAAATAGCTTTTCTTTTGGCATTAATTTTAATGTTTAAATAGCATGTGCATTTTCTTACGGCTGCATAAAGATATGTATAAGTAGAAGGCTACTTTGGTTGGGAAGATCCAATGCTCAGTGAAGCCTTTCGCATATATAGAATACTGAATATCTAAACCATTATTTAGCATCAGAATCAGTTATGGTTGTCTGACTGATGGACAATCTTTTCCTGACCCAGTCTCTTTGCAGGTGACCTATACTGTCTAGACAGTTGCATATTATTTATACATTCATTTGAGATTTATAGTTCTTTTAACTAAAGTTGAGGCTGTTAGTTTGCCAGTGACTTCATATCCATAGCAGTACTTGAAACCGGCTGGAACAAAACCAGACACTTAAAGCTGGAAGTGCAGTCCCTTTCCATTGTCTGCTGGTTTGTCCTTCACCACTCCTCCTCTTCATCTCCCTCCCACCTCTTTTTCTCCCTCCCCACCCAAATTAAAGGAGGAGGGAAAAAAAAAAGTAAGTCTGACACAAGGGAAGGCTGTGTCAGACCTGCTAATTTCAGAGAGCAGAGATCAATTCTGCTTGATCTTGTTGGGTGATTGGGGAATTGGTAAAACAATATTTGCATCCAGTTTTCAGGTCTAAAATAGAAGGGCTCTGCAGAGCTGTTTCCCAAAGGGTGGGTAGAAAGGAGGTGAGGTTAAACCAGTTCTGAGTGCCTGAATGTGCGAGACCGTTCCTCAAAGGCAACCTGCTAGAGCCCTTCTTCCCGTAAGAGTTTCTTTCCAGTATGGTGCTCTTGACCTCTCTAGGGGTAAGGCAAAAAAGGACATGAAATAATGAGGTGCTGCTGCTGTTAAATGCAGGTTTTGAGACTGGGAGCCTTGCAAGCATCCTTGTGTGTGTCCATTACTTTGAAGATGCTGATGAGATGTGAAATTTGCATCTACTTTCAGACTATTCACTCGTTTAGCAGAGTTTGTCACCTGTATTCTTTTGGGCTGCATGATCTTTTTTTAAATATTTTTTTTTTGTTTAGGTATATAGAAATAGAAGCACACACATACATCTATGTGTGGCAACAGATTATTGGATTATGTCGGAGAATATATACTGGCTTGTTCTGAGGTGAAGGTTGTGCTGGTGTAATTTAGAGCTGGGGGGAGCAATAAATCCTCACCACGTCCTCCTTTCTTTTGCAAATAGGTGGTTGGGGTTTTTTTGTGTGTGTTTGTTTGTTTGGTTTTGGGTTTTTTTTTTCAGAAAGGACTATAGGAATCGGAGAATATTTGTCTCCAACGAGTTGCCAGCATCATCTTATGCATGAATACTCACAGCAACAGCTATAAAGGCATCGCTCTCAAATGGCACTGACAAGCAAGATGGGTGAGGTAGAAGAGAGGCTTCAAAAGTCAAAGGAAAGAGAGGGCATGCCAGGAGGTTCATTGAAGTTTGGCAAGGTGGGGTTGAGCACAGAGGCGTTTAGCAATATCTTGGGATCCGAGAGGAAGAAAGGAAGGAGTGTCAGAGTAGAAGGTGCCAAGACCAAGGGCAATAGATGGACTTAACTGATAGAAGACAGGCAAAAATGTGGTGTTCACCAGCCTTTGGGGAACATGTCAACAGGAGATGGAAATTCATGTTACTGACCATTTTGGAAAGGGTTTTTTAAATTAGTCTCTTCCCCTGTGCTTGAACTTTGTTGTTTCATACAAAACCAACAGCTCAAGTAGTGTCCTATTCAAGCATATCTGAAGACTTTCTTGGGCGGGTGCCTCCATTTTCTTGACTTTTAGGAAAAGACTTCCCTCTAATTCCTGATACTTTAACTGAAAAGACCACCCTTAACTCTAGCTTTTATGTATTTGTAGGGAGTGCAAGCGGATGATAGACTTTTTAATAAAAGTATGGTCCCTGTGATGTTGCTCAGAATTAAGGTAATAGAGGAAGGTAGGCAAAGTTAGGAATCAGTAACATTAGTGTTATTTATGGACTACCTTTGTTACAAATTTTAAAATGAGTAAAGTAAGGAAATATCAAATTAACCACCCACTGAAAAAAAAAAAGGCTTGGATTTTTAAAACCATAATCCTAAAAAATACACATTTTCTAGGTAATAGGAAGAAAACGCTTGGACATTTTCCGTGCTTGTTACTTTGAGTCCCAGAATCTTTCTGTTTAGCTAATACAGTCGAAGATTAATTCTCTCCCAGCACATTGCCTGGAGTTCAGTGCACATGTTTACTGATGTGTACAGCTCTCAAATAAGTTTAGTGCTTCTTTCACCCACTGTTAGGAAGTATATTTAAAAGAAATTGCCTTTTATAGATTTAAATTACAAAAGTACTGATATCATGCAAAAAGCAGTTCAACTCATGCAAGCATACAAATGTGTAAATCTTAGGGAAAAAGATACCCAGGGCTAATATGAATGTAAATAGGATTAGCTGCTTGCATTAGTGTCTGAAATACAATTTTAAATGCTTACTGCCTGGTTATTCTTACATATATATATATGCATACATGTCTATATAAATATTTATATATATATGTGGAGTTATATATTTTTTCTCAAAAAATATACCTTACTAGTACTTGGAAAAAATAATGTATTTTTTTCTAAACAGGAAGACTTTTAAAGCAATTACTTAATGACAGCTGTGTCAGTGATGGAATCTAATATATTATTAAATATAGAAGGTTTATATTTGTTGTTATATGAAATATTAACACCAAAAGTGGACAGATTTCCATCCTTCCCATATCCACCCAAACACAATAGTAATTCTGGACCCAGTCTTCTCACTGAATCATGAACAATGACAGCCACCAGATTCTCTATAAGCCCATGAAAAGAACAATTTTCAGTTAATGGTACCACTGAAGCTGCATAAATCAATGTACGAGGCATTTCATTAGAGATTTCAGTCCCCTATGTCACGGCTTCTGCAGTAAAGCAAGTCCTTTAAGCAGCCTTAGTGGTGGTAGAGGGAATTTAGTTTTGTTATTACTTATGTTAAACTGATAGAAGTATGTGGGTTATAAGAAGCCTAAAAAAATAATCAGTTATCTTGACATACTCTCAAACTTGAAATAGGGTAGGTGCCTAAGGAACAGGCCAGATTTTGTGTTTCTCAATATGTTTAATCTTCCAGCTGTTTCTGCTTGCTAATAGAAATGATAATCCCTTTTCTAGAAATAACCATATCTACCTGTGAATAGTTTAGTTTAGGTGACAGCTAAAAAGCGATAATGTCATTTTCTCTCCTGTGTGTAGTAAATATGCGAGAATGATGCCATAATAATTGTACGTGAGCTTGTAGAGAAGAAAAAGTCCTAATTAAGGTACCTGTGTGCCTTGTCAAACTGGGCAAATGCTTGTCAAAAGGCTCAGCATTTGCATACCTGGAGCGTGATGTCAGAGTGAGAATTGCTCAAGCAGAAAAGTTTGTGTTTTCTAAAATACCAGGTTTTTTACTAAAACTGCGCTGTCGGGCAGAGGGGCTTGCAAAGGGTGGTGCTGTGGCTTCTGTTTTGATAATCTCCATATTGCCATGGGCTGAGTGTAGATCATGGGAAATCAAAATTAATTATACAGAGTAAATAATTAGGCAAAAAAAACCCCAAACCCTCCCAATCATCAGTTAGACTCAATTTATTTTAAAATTTTTAAGCCAAGTGCTTCAGTTTTCTTTTTATTTGGTGAGAACATTTTTCACTTGCAAAGCTTTTTCACTTATGTATGAAATAACCTCTGGGCCCTCAGCAATGCTCAGTTTTCCAAATCACAGCAAAGCTTTGTTTTACACTGAAATTTTTAAATTAATTTTTTTTTCTTCTTCCATGAGTCAAATGCACACATAACCCTCAAAAACCTCGTAGTCTAAGGTGGTGGTCCTCAATCCTGCGAGGCTGGTGGCCCTTGCTCTGAGGCCCTGTGGGCACTGGGGCCCTGGTAATGTTTCTCTGCGGTGAAACACGATGCCACATATGGTTCGGGAGCTGGTGATCCTGTGCTCGGTCGCTGCACTGAATAGGACTGTGTTTGCCTTTTGTGTGGAAAGTAGAATCATAGAGCCATAGAATGGTTCAGGTTGGAAGGGAAGTTAAAGATCACTGTGTTCCAACTCCCCTGCTCTGGGCAGGGACACCTCCCACCAGACCAGGTTGCTCAATGTCCCCTCCAGCCTCGCTTTGAACCCCTCCAAGGATGGGGCAACCACAGCTTCTCTGGGCAACCTGTTCCAGTGCCTCACCACCCTCGCACCAAAGAATTTCTTCCTACCATCTCATCTAAATCTCCCCGCTTTCAGTTTAAAACCATTGCCCCTCGTCTTATCACTCTGCTCCTTTGATGGGCTTATTGCAAATCTGAAGTTGGCAGCCTCTTGTGTCACCAGGAACAGTCTGTTCAATGGTCATAGAATCATAGAATCATTTAGGCTGGAAGAGACCCTTGGGATCATCAAGTCCAACCATCAGCCCTACTCTACAAGTTCCACTGACTGACCACTCTCTCTGTGAAAAATTTTTTCCTAATGTCTAGCCTAAACCTACCCTGCTGCAGCTTGCAGCCATTCCCTCTTGTCCTGTCGCTCATTGCCCGTGAGAAGAGACCAGCACCAATCTCTCTACAGTGCCCTTTCAAGCAGTTGTAGAGAGTGATGAGGTCTCCCCTCAGCTTCCTTTTCCTCAAACTAAACAACCCCAACTCCCTCAATAGATCCTCATAAGCCTTGTTCTCCAGGCCTCTCACCAGCTTTGTTGCCCTCCTCTGTACTCGCTCCAGCACCTTGATATCTCTCTTGTGTTGAGGTGCCCAGAACTGGACACAATACTCAAGGTGTGGCCTTACCAGTGCTGAGTACAGGGGGACAATCACCTCCCTACTTCTGTCATGTTCTGCCCTGCCTCCCCGTCTTCATTCCTGTGGACGTAGCAAAGAAACGGCCATCATTTGGAAAAGCTTCTTAGGAGCCAGCCTGCTGGAGGAGCCCGGGTTCCTGTGTCACTAAACCCTTTAAAAAACTGCTTTTATCTTACATCCCTGATGTCTGAATGGTTGGGTGAAGTTGCCTGGGCTGGGTTTGGTCTCACGGGGAGCTTCAGCGTGGAAGTTGGTGGAATTTCAGCAGTGGGACTGGAGTTGGGCTCCCCCAGGCAAACACACACACACAAGCAAACAGGCCTTGCCCTTTGTGGTGGGCTACCAGCTTCCTTTGCTCGTGGGTTAATTTTCTTGGATAATGCACCCCCTTGTAAACAGATCAATTGCCAGCATTATGTAAGGTAAAGAAAGAGAGCATCATTTTTTCCTTATTATACGAAAATAAAATGAATGCATAAATGAGACCAGAAAAGAGCTCTGAGTGTTTACAGAAATAAAAATAAATGAGTGTGGGTTTTTTTTTTAAATTAATATTTTCAAATGTTCAGGTTGAATTAATTTGAGAAATATGAATATGTATTGGTAGTGTTAATTCTTTGGGGTTTTGAAAATTCTTACAACCACATAATTAAATGAGTGCCTTTAGAAATACTGATAAAACCCATTGCCATTCAAATATCCATACAAGACAACAGGGGCTGTAAGCTGTAGGCTTTAGAGATTAGTTTGGCCATGGGCCAGTATTTATCACAACATTTCCATCTTAGAAGATAAAATTTAATCATTTTTATTTAAATATAAATCAAAATGGATGCAGGTTTTTTTAAAAGGGAATGTATAACCTAATCACAATATCTTTATTTTAGAGATGCTCGCCTCTATTGTCGCTATTCAAAGGAGCGATGCTGTCTTTGTTGTGCTGCTCTTCCTTTAGATTTACTTTTTTTCCCCCCCTCCTACAAGGGTGCAAAAGGAAGGGGCGGTTGACCCAAATACGGTCCTATCTCCTAATTTTGCCAAGATCAAAGGCATTTCCTAGCGTTTTATGTGCTGCCTATTGGTGAAGTCTGAAAACACAGTATTTAGCCATTTCTCCACTTCCCAGGCACAAACACAGCCAGCCCAGAATTTGGCTTCTGCAGCACTTGATTGTGTCAGCGCCTTCTCTGCGCTCTGGTACCCGCTCCCTGCCCACCCCTCTGCCTGCCACATGCCAGGAGCAAAATATTTGCCTGAGGTGCCCTAGCTCTGCCTTATCAACCCCGCCTGTCCTTCTGCTGAGCTCGGGCACGTGCACCATGAGTAATTAGAGTGTAATTTTATTTTATTTCTTTTTTTCTGCTGTGAAAAAGAAATGTAAAATAGGCTGGTGGGTCTGAGACAAATTTTGAAGAAAAAGTAACTGCCTGTTTTTCCCGTGAGGTTCTGGCCAGTGTGCTCAGGAGGCAGCAGGAATGGCTGGTTGGTGTGGTTCTGTTTATTTCCTTCAGCTGGCCGAAGGGAAGGGCTTCTCTTAAAAAAAGTAAAAGGATGGACATTCTTTGTAGCAGAAACCGGTCTATCTGAAGCTGTCTCAGCTGTATGGAGGTGCTGTATCCATCCAGGGAAGACAGTGGGGTTAGCTTGTGAGCTCTCCGTCACCATATTGCAGTTCTCCCAGTGTTACACTGACCTCAGCAGCCCTGCTATTAGAAATGAGCTGTACTACCCACTTTTTGTCTCCTTTGGGTGATGGTATGACTTGGTAAAGCAGATAAACTTTTCCTTCAGTTGAACTAATGCATTAAAATGGAGCTGAATCAATTCTGAGCAAAACTTGGGAGCCCTCGCCTCTCTCTCCACATGCCAAAGGGCAACAAGGGACAACACTTCCAACCACTTTTGGGCCGAGGAACCCCCTGTGCAGCTCACAGGGATTGTTCTGATAACCCTAACTCTGCTCACAAGCACCGTGCCACCAGGATCAGGGGGAACTCTGCCTTAGGATCCCTGTTACACCGTAGGTTCAGACGGACCAAATGATTGCCAATGATTTCCCACACAGCAAGCTCCAAAAGCAGCTTTTTACACTGGGCTTTGATGTGCATGCATTTAAAAAATGTTAAACAGGTAGTCAGTTTTGTCTATGATGGAGGAGCCCTCCTGTTAGGTTACAAAAGACCCAAGTTAGTCTTTCCCTATCCTTCATCAGCTAGAGATCACTGCTATAGGAGAGAGAAATCAAACTGTTCTTCTTTCTCAACAATATTTCTCATGTAAGGAAGGCAAACTGCAGCTGACCTTTAATATGGAAGCAAGTTCAGTGCTATTCTCCAGCTTCATATTAAAATAACAAATTAACGTTTTTAAAAAGTTGAATGGCTTGTTTTTGTGTTCAGGGTTTTCTCTGTAAATGTCTGTTCAGTTGTTTTGCTCCTCCAGGGTAGCATCCAGGGCATCTCATGGAAAAAGACCAATAATTTAGTAAAAAAATTGTTAGATTGCTTACTAGTGATAAAATAAGCATAAAATATGTATAGTATACATGCAGGTGCATGTCTATGTCCACACACGTAATCTCAAGCACTGTTTAGGTATCTCAGCATCAGCTGCAGAAATGCCCAGAGTGGTTCCTGTGACAAACCGTAGCTCCCACTGTCTCCTCTTTCTCCAGCAAGCACGGCCCAATTCAAAGCGGATCTGAAGGTGGATCTATTTCTTCTGCTTCAGCGGATTTCCTGGCTTGTTTCGCAGCAGCTCTTGAATACTAAAAGGTAGTTGCTGAGCTCCCGCTTCTTGACCTAAGGCTATGTTGGTACTAGTTGTTATAACCCTTTAGCGATTCAGACTAAGTGGGGCACTTCATTAGCTCCAGTTAAAGACAAAACAAAAATGTTTGTTTAAACTAGTGGGTCTTAAAGCTGTGTTTCTTTCACACCATTTAGAAGATTTCCCACAAGCTTTTCCTCTTGGGATCCTCTTCAAAAACCAACATTTTTTCAGGTGCTGTAGGAGCCGAGAGGAGCTTTTCCCGTAACCTCTTCCTCTCCCTTACCCTGCACAGTGTGTGTGCACGGGGTATCTGAAGTGTTAGTTACACTGGCATTTATTTTTCAGACTTCCTGGGGGCAGTATCATACTGCACAAAGGATGTTTCACCCACTGTCGAGTGAGACTGAGATCCAGTTAAATGTCGATACAAGTAGAGAATATGTGGAATGATGCTTTCGTGGGCATTTTTTCACTGTTTTTTGTATGTTGTGTTTTCCTCAGCATTGAACAGAAAGTGACAGAAAGTGACAACAGAGCGATAGCGTGGCCAGGCTGGGGAGGTGTCTTTGGTGATGTGTATCCATGGCACCCCTGCTTTCAACTGTACTTGTAGGTCCCTCCCTCACCTTGGCACTCGCATGCAATGGCCTTTATACATATTGCAGAAAAGTTATTCTTTGTATAGCATTTTAATGGACAAATGCCCAGTTGAGCTGCACTCAGTTTTGGGTTCCACAGTTCAAGAGAGAGAGGGGAACTGCTGGAGAGAGTCCAGCGTAGGGCAACAAAGATGATGGAGGGATTGGAGCATCTCCCTGATGAGGAAAGGCTGAGAGAGCTGGGACTTCTTAGCCTGGAGAAGGGAACGCTGATGGGAGACCTTCATGCTCACAAGTACCTAAAGGGTGGACTGAAAGAGGATGGAGCCGGACTCTTCTCAGTGGTTTCCAACAATAGGACGAGGGGCAACGGGCACAAGCTGGAACATGGGAAATTCCATTCTAATATGAGGAGAAACGTCTTAGGCGTGAGGGCGGCAGAGCCCTGGCAGAGGCTGCCCAGGAGGGTGTGGAGTCCCCTTCTCTGGAGACCTTCCAGCCCCACCTGGATGCAGCCCTGAGTGATGTGCTCTGGGCAGCCCTGCTTTAGCAGGGGAGTTGGACTGGATAGGGCTCTAGAGAACCCTTCCAACTCTGACAATTCCATGACAAATGGTGACTTTCAGGGAGAACATAGGGCTGAGGAGCTTATCAGCTAAAGCCAAGAGGACATATTCCACTGGAAAGTTGTACCTGCCCTGGGTTGGTGGCAGGGTAATGAGCTGCTCGGTGGGAAACAAAAATTCCTGAAATTTGTGGACTGTTCTCTTTGTTTGAAGATCTGGATGTTGCAAACAGAAGCCCACCAAGGAGAAGGGGCTGCACATGTAGGGGCTGCTTGTGGGTCTGAGGACACAGGGCATTGTGTAACAAACTAGATGCGGGCTTGTGTAGTTGGATGGACAGGCTGAACTCGAGGCACGTGTGGTAAAGCTAGTGGTTTGGTTTGCTGTTTTGTGGTGTTTTTTTTTTTTCCCTGATGAACTGACTTCAGAACTGAAGGCTCATAATGCTTTTCTTGCAGGTCCAGAGAAAAAAATAGACAACGTTGTTGAAAACTATCCACTTGTCTTTGGGGTGAATGTTTCTGCCACCTGGTACAAATGCCTTCCCCTAGGGTAGAAGTAGTGCTACATTCTTTGGTGCCTGCTAAGATTAATCAAGCTGCTTGTGTTTCAACATGTTGTAAAATGAGGTGCTCCATCAAGAGAAGATGTTTTTTCATTGTTTAAACAACTTCTCCAGCATCCTGCTGTTTGATTCTTAGATAACAACATTATGGGGTTTTGGAGAGAGTTGTTTAAAGGAGCAAATTAGAATCTTTAAAAGCTGTGGATGGGGAAGATAGAGTTGCATTGTATTGCCACAAAGTCCAAAGAGTATGTGGAAGACCACCAGGTCTTCTGTAGGTGATTTGCATCACATCTAGTGAGC
Organism: Jacana jacana; assembly: GCA_013400555.1. Classification (NCBI taxonomy): domain Eukaryota; kingdom Metazoa; phylum Chordata; class Aves; order Charadriiformes; family Jacanidae; genus Jacana; species Jacana jacana. The sequence continues at coordinate 70,826 of VZTM01007941.1, forward strand.
TCAGTGCAAACCTGGCTGCCTGTTCCATGCCTTGTGCTGAACTGGGGCCCCAGTTCAGTGCCTGGTCCTGTTGGGTAGGTTGGGGATTGTAGCGTTGCGTACACCATTGTTTTTTCTGGATCCTGAGGTGCTCTTCAAGGGTGTCGCTGCTTATGCAGTTGCCTGTCGGCAAAAAAAGAGGGTATAGGTGGTGGTTCCAGGCATTGTCCGGGACCGGTTGCTGAAGTGGGTGAAGCATCAGTAGGAATGTCCACAGTAGCATCTAAGTTTTTCTTTACTCTTGGGAGGCATTGCTCTGGAGGAGTTGCTGGGGTGACAGTGAAGGCACGAGGAAGACTTATCTTACAAACATTCTTCTGATGAGAGTTACTAAAACACTGGTTTTGCAGCCCATCAAAATGTGCGTGAAGGCTGTGTGTCTGTGTGCCTGAGCATGGTTGTGTATTTTGTGGAAGAGGTCCATGTCTGAGGATGCACCAAAATGATTGGTCAAGTCTGAAATGAAAAACAGTAAAACACTGAGATCTTCTTATTGGCCTGATGTTTCTGAGCCATTGGGGATACAATGGGGTCACATTTAGAAGCTTTCCTTTACAAGACTAAGCTTTTTTTTTTTTTTTTTTTTTTTAAACAATCAGCTCCCTCTGCCCCCCCTCCAAAAAACCAAACTAAAAAAAAATATATATATATTACCTAATCTCATGTCTAAAGGAACTGGGGCTTTAAATGAAACCCCAGATATCTCCACATTTCTCTGAAGAATCCAGCTGCCAGCAACACCAGGTGGTGGTGTAACAATCAACATTATTATTATTAAAAAAAAAATAAAATTGGCCAGAACATACGCAGAAATGTACTGAATAGTAATAAAAAAGTGAATAATAGTTTAAATGCTTTTCAGCTGTTCAATAAGGCAAACAGATGTAGTAACACATACTTAAGAGCATGTTATGTACTTTAAATAGAGAAGTTTAGAGTATCATTTCATCATGGACAAAAAGAAAGAGAATAATGGGCTTATTTCAAAAGGCAAAATTTTAAGGATGAGTGTAAGAGATGCCCTGGGATTTGTATCGGACTAAGTCCTGGGAGCTACAGCAAAGCTGCCCCTGAAAGGAGAAGACCTACTGCACCCACATAAGGACTTTCATGAAGCAAAGATTCCTGCAATGGAGCTAAATAAAGGGTTTTTGAGAAGTTGCCAAACCGTTAAGGGCACATAACATTGGAATATTTGAGCAGGCAAGAAAGCAAATGATAATGAAAGGTGAAATGTTTAATGGAGAATGCTTTGTAAATTTTCACGTGGCATCAAAAACCTCTCAGGCCACCTGGTTGAAATGCAATGAGCGCAGATTAAAGTGGTGAAAAGGCTGAAATTTTGGTGTGAGGAATCCCCAAGTGACTTAACGTCACTCAAATGGGAATACATCAGAAAGCACCTCCACCCTTGTGTTAAGGTGTAGGTGCTACCTCTGTTTAGGTGGAAAAGTAAAGACAAATTCAGCAAATAGATTCGCTGGAATCAAATATTTGAGCAGATATAAGTAAAAATCTTCTTGCATGCATTAATATTTATTAGGTAGTTACCATTATTGGTGGCAGCTCTTATGGTGGTGTCTCAGAAACTTGAGCTCCCAAGCCAGACCACCATCTGTGGCACTTCAAGGAGAAGGCTTTTGCCCAGAAGGGTGGCTGATTCTGAGTTCTCTCAGGTCCCTTCTGCATTTTCCTTGTCACGTGTCCCTGCGTTTCTCACCCTCCCCTGACTTCTTGTTTTCATCCGGCTTTCTTCTTCCTTGGCCAGTCCTCTGATTCCCTGAGTGTGCCCTGGTCCTTCCTTCCTTCCTTTCCCTGTGTGCTCCTCTCAGATTGTATCGAGCACCTGGATTTGTTATTTCTGATATGGTGATTTTTCTGCCTGTGAAGATGCCCGTTTCAAGCCATGTTACAAGGGCAGGATCTCTTGTGTGATCGCCCTCCGTGACTAGTTGTTAGCCTGGAGTCCGGCTGGTGAGGTTACCAACCTATTTTATTGCTTCCTAGATGCTCCCAGCAGTGAGAAGGGATAAGAGTGGCTAGGAAGAGCCTTCCAAGAGCTTGAAGCCTGTAATGATACCTGCAGCATTACCAATCTAACTATAATTCGGGGTATACCAAGTCTGGGCAAGGTTTTAAGTGACCCAGTAAAGCCTCAGAGTTGTGGCTGCTTGCTTTCCCTTTCCTTCTCAAAACAACATGGTCCTTTATGCTCTTGGGCCAGAAGCAGCCAATTGTGACATGTGGACAAATAAATTGAAATAGGTGGGATAAGTCAGAATAGGGTGATAGCTTGCTCGAAATGGGAGTAAAAGAGTCTGTCCCTTACTGACAGGAGCAGAAATGCAATTGCTGAGAAAGGTGCCTTCAGCCAGAGGGTCAGGATTTCATTCCAGGTGTTTGCTGCTCACCCAGATGTGCAGCATCTGTAGCAGTGAAGTCCTCTGCACCCTACCCCCATAGAGAAATTTCAGAAAACAGAGAAGACATTAACACAGTGTTTTAGTAACAAGTTTTTTGCATATCTAGTTATGTAGAAAAGCTTCATGTTTCTTTTGCTGGTTAAATAGATGTACAGGAAATGCTCCTATAAGTCTGAAAATCTGTCTTCTGTCTACAAGAGCAAACATAGTCAAAGTTAATGCCAATAAATCACAGATGCTGCCTTTTAACCATCATTATCCTTATCCCCTGGAAATGGGTGAGTTCAGGCTGAAGCACCAGCCCAGATTTTCTGCCCTGACTTTAAATTTCCGCACATTTTGAATTTGTCATACATTTAGCAGTACTTCAATGCATTTCTTGCGTGTGGTTGAATACAAAGAGCAGAAGGTCACGAGAGGCATCACCTTGTTATATCCAGAGGTCAAAGCTAAGAAAGTGTCAGTTTCCATTTTAGGCTTTTGTGGCATAGTTGACATTATATATACTCTTAGGTATGCAATGCAAATCACATTCCTGCAAGCTAATTATAGGATAAATGTAGCCACTTAACTAGGCAGCAGGCATGTCATCTCAGCGTGGAGCTATCATATTATATACATTTGCTGTCTACTGTATAATTAACAGGATAAAAATATTACTGCCAGATACCATAAAAAAATTAACACTATCTTAATTGTCTTTTCAGCTCAGGTATAGCCTATTACCATTTCAAAAAAGACCTTCTCTAATACACTAGAATTTTAAACTTCATTTGCTGAAGATGCCATTAATCCCTTTTCACACTTTGATCTGCCATTGTGATACCTTTGGACTTTGACTTTTCTGTTTTGCTTTTGAACTCGCCTTAAAAACTATTACTGAGATTTAGGGGCTTAAAATTTGAGGTTGCTCAGGACTCTGTGTCTGATTTTTAAAAAACTTAGTGAGAGTGCAGTTGGGTTTTACTGTAACAGAGAGGTAGGCAGTCTGTAATAAGCTTTTGTGTAGGGCCCCTTGTTTCCAAGCTTTGGACACCGTTCTTATTTAATCCAAAGTTTGTGGTTTTCTAATGTGTCATTTTTAATATGTATCTGTACAATCACTGCTGCCTTGTACATATATAAATGAGTGCAGTTTTGGAAAGTTTAATCCTAATTCTAGTTCGAGTTTGCCTTCCTCAATATTGGTGTGGTATTTTGACAGGATGTGGCAGATTCCTCCCCCTCCTTGTAAAATGGCTATAATCTCTCTGTGATTTGAAGGCAACGTCACTGCTGATGTTATCTGCAGCTTGTAACCCTCATCTTGTAAGACTGACTTGGGAATCTCTAGAATCTGGATACTGCTGTTGTCCCTTGGAATTACTAATGGCTCACATTCAGAAATATTAAGAATTGATTAAGAACTGAAAGGTTGGACCGGATGATCCTTGATGTCCTTCCAACCTTGTATTCTACAAGTCTGTGAAGAATAGATGTTTATTTTCAGCAATTTTTGGCAGTAATTAAAATTGAAAACTTCCATTAATTTAACTAATTGCTCCTGAATTATTTGCCACAGCAATTTTCAAATTGCTCCCGGTCCTAGCAAATATACCTGTGTCTGTAAACCCCAGTACCTGGAGAAAAGACTGAGATAAATTCAGCACCCTTTCATCTGGCAAAGCTTTCTCTGGTCTTTCTGTTGCAGCAGGTCTGTAGGAATCTTAGGTAGTTCTTGCATATTTACTTAAACGTTGACATCAGTAATGACACACATGGCTAACAGATTTTCCACATGTTTTCCTCCCTGGATGACATCTTCCTACTCCATCAGGACTCAAAGTCTGATTGTGGAGGCTGTTGATTGATTGCTTAGAGCACATGAGGTTTGGGGAAAACACAAGAATGACAGTTGATATAAATATCCTAATAGGACGCTTTTTTCTAGGTTTACCCTAACTTTTATTTTTCTCTGACCTAGAAATTATTTTTATAGGTGTACAAAACCCCACAGATACTTTAGAAGCGCAGTTGACTCACTCAGACATCTTGTTAGCATTTTGTACTTAATTGCTTCTTTCTCTGCTTACCCAGGGGGGAATTGTACATGCCAAGATGGAGCTCTACTAGATCTAATAGGAGAAGGGGGGGAAAAAAACCAAAACAAGACAAAAAAACAGCCAGGAAATAATGACTAGTCTTCCAAATCATTCTTAGTGGTCCAGGAGATGAGGGAGGTTGTGCTTTTCCCTGGCAGTGAAATGCCAAAATGTGTAACTGACTCATCCAGTGTCTCTTAAATTTTCAGATTAGGAATGGTATTTTTCTTGTGCTCTGTCTTCCTACATAAAGAGCCCATTTTAAGCACTCTATCAGCTACTTGTGAAAAAAATAGCTACTGTCTGTAGAAGTCGCTTTAAAAAGAATATTGTTACCCCTGGAAGCGTTGCTGCTTTGTGTGAGCCTCTGGAAAAAGGAAGATAGCTTCATGACAGCCTCTTTTCTCTACGAAGACCAAAGGGCAGCCTAATATTATATGTATGGATACAGCTTTAATAGCAAATAGCCAAAAGGGTTCCTTAGAAAATAAGAGACCTCCAAGAAGATGTTTGCATATTTACATATAAATCCAGAGAGGGATATGAATATGCCATGCTGATACCTGTCTTGCTAAAGCTATGGAAGGGAGTAATAGTAGGGTTTTTTTTCAGGCTGAGCTACTCACACTCGGAAGTGATTAGTGAATTTCCAGATATATGGAAGCTCGTAATGTTCATATTTTAAATGATTATTTTTTTCCAGGACCGAAGGGGAGTGCCCATCTTGGCTCTCCATCTCCCTACAAATGTTGCTGTTTTTCACAAAGGAGCACATGCTAGAATTTCTTCCCTGTATTCAAGACAGAAAGCAAGAGATTTCCCTTTATCATCAGATTTGAAGCATGACACCAATTTGGAATTTTAACATTTTATACATGCATGTCCTAAGAAAGGAAGAAATAAAAAAATTAAATATTGGACAATTATATTTCCTTACACAGCCCTTTCAACAGTCTTGTCCCCAAAATTTTCTACTGATTTTGGTGAAAATGCACAAACTCATATCGGGATACAAAATGGAAATAATTCTATACGTGAACAAGTGACTACTCAGACTAGAGTCGTCTTTAAAAGCACGACGGAGCAAAGAGTGTTTCTCCAGATCATCTACACTCACATCGTCTCCCGACTTTTGTGCTGCCAAATGGAAGGATTTGGTTCCCAGTGTTTCCAGGGTGCTCAGACTGGGTCTGCCATGACATTCCCTCACTTCGGGCATGTTCTTCCTCTTTCATTTGGCTGAATACATTAGCGGGTTTTTAAAGGACAGAGCAACGTTAATCCTAATAGCCCTAGGTCTGAGACTCCATGCTGTTGGCTGATAAACCAGCCTGTCTCCTTCCACACCCAGAACATTTATTCACTTTCCTGGTTTTATCTTCCCCAACATCCTCGGTGATTTATCCTTTTAATCTCTCCGAATCACTTATAGCTACTATTCTTTTAACTATGGCTAAGTGTTGGAAAATTCTTTTTTGAATTGATGCAGTTCCAGGAAGGTTTTGCCAATCAGTTGTGTGATATCTTGTTCTCAGGATTAAAAATGACCTTGCCTGGAGCGTGTTAGGAGATTAAACAGCAGCTCTCGGCGCTCCAGGGAGCTAACAGTGGTGTCCAGCTCCTCATTCAACAGTTCTGAGGAGAGTCGCTCCAGTTTAACCCCGGGGTCTGCAAAACAATCCTGTGGTTGACTGGGTGAGAGGGGAGGAAGAAAGTAGCAGTGCTCCTCTGAGCCCTGGCCATTGCCAGCAGCAGATGTCACCAGCAGGGGTTTGTGCAGGTGGCTTTGATGACATGGTCTCTGCTTGGCTCTGCCTTGGCGAGGGTCAGCTAAAGTCCCTGGGGAGTCGGGATTAATTTGCTTGGGGGCCTGTCTCCCGGAGGCTTGTAGTGACATCTGAATATGCTTTCCTAATTCATAGAAAATGTTCCTGTTCTACTGGTACAGGTTCCCTCGGTGTTTCTAGCTATTCTCTAACCACTTGTTAGAGGGGCCTGTAAACCGAAGGGAATGAAATGTAGCTGTGTGGTATTTCTGTCGAGAGGCGTAATTCCATGGTACCCCAGAGCTTTCACAGACGTGGACTTCCATTGTCCTGGACCATCAGGGATGCTCAGACATTAACTCAGAGATTTCTTTGGTATTCATCTCTGGTTGAGCTTTCTACACTTCAGGCAGAACTATGTGGTGAAATAAGTTATGCAGAAGTGAAGTGTACCTTCTATCAGGAGATCTATTGTCCATTTAGTCAGCTGTTGGGTTTGGTTTTTTGGAATCCAAGCTTGTCCCTATGTTGTTATCAGAGATGGATCTTGGTTTAATTGTGACAATACCTGAATAGCAGTATTTTTATGATAATAAATGTATCCTAGGGACCTCTTCAGGTAGTTTTACACTGTTTGCAGTGGTCATTTACATTTTAAAATATATCCTGTGTATCTTTGTAAAGGAAGCTAGAAAGGCTTAATGCAACTCTGCTTAATGCAGGAAGAGAAGAGGAACCCTAATAGACAGAAAAACAGAACTATGAGCATGGTTCTCTCATTATGACTTCTGACTGTCTGATACAATGAAGATTTACAGAAATACATGAACTGCTAATCCTTGTTTAAAGGAAGAGAACAGGGATCATATGGTCATTCTCTTACTGTCATGACCAGGTATCATGGTGGAGGTTAGGAGCTGATATTTTGGAGCATCTTTGGAAACACTGAAAGCTGTTTTAATAGCACCTTAGCTGTGAATTAAGCTGTCATCACTCAGGGATCACTGCTCATTTCTGGCTGTTTTCTGGGCAGTCTGGTTTGCCTGGTAGATAAGAATGCTCAGCTCTTCTTGATTTTGATGGGGGCTGCTTGCTTAAAACTGTGATCAGAGTTAGTAAGGAAATGGGGACAGGGTGATGGTGGTGTAAAAACCAAGAATTTTAAAACTCTTGGTATGCCAAAGAAGGGAAACTAGCTCCCATGTTGCTATTTTCTCCAAAACATGTTGTTGCTTGGACTGTATTGATTCAATAACTCCCTTCTTCCTCAGACGCTGTCCCAGATGTCTACATCTGGGAAAAGACATCTTTGGTACCTGTTTTTTCTAAATACTCATCACTAAATAAACATGTAAGATTCTTCATAGTTTGAGAAGAATGAAGGTAATGGCTGCCAATTTACAGCTTTCTGGAATCATAGAAGGCTTTTTGTTTGTCTTATTTGGGCTGCCTCACTGCTTTGATGGCAGCTGTACAGGAACTGATAGCCACACTGGAAACTGTGCTTCATCACAACCATTTCCTTCTGCCTGAAGTTCACATTGCAAACACCTTCTCCCTTCAATATTATTTCTTCTAGCAATAAAACACTGCAACTAGGTGTTGACCCTAAATTGTTGGACCTTGTATCTCTCAGCAGGCCTTTGAAGCATAATTTGGTGTAGAAATGAAACATACTGGTACCAAATGCTGCTCATATCTTTAAGGAATATTAATGTGGTTAGGCTACAGGAAGAGAGAAGGCTTGGAAGTGTGCAGGTGGGGGTTGAAGGAAGAGAAGAAGAACCCTAATAGACAGAAAAATAACTAAGTAATCTGACAAGATTTACTTTTACACCTCAAGGTATATAGAGGTGGGGTTGAGGCTGTGACATCTTCATTAGAATTGATGGTTAGGTGGGATTGTTGATCTGCATGAGGGCAGGGAAGCTCTGCAGAGGGACTTGGATAGATTGGATCCATGGGCCAATGTTAATGGCATGGGTTTCAATGAGGCCAAGTGCCAGGTCCTGCACTTGGGCCACAACAACCTCATGCATTGCTACAGGCTTGGGGAAGTGTGGCAGGAGCTGCCTGGCAGAAAAGGACCTGGGGGTGCTGGCTGACAAGCGGCTGAACATGAGCCAGCAGTGTGCCCAGGTGGCCAAGAAGGCCAAAGGCACCGTGGTTTGCATAAAAAATAGTGTGACCAGCAGAAGTAGGGAGGGGATTGTCCTGCTGTGCTCAGC
>VZTM01007941.1:79396-139039 GCA_013400555.1 Jacana jacana
TGGTTGGACTGGATGATCCCAAGGGTCTCTTCCAACCTGAATGATTCTGTGATTCTTGTGATATTACTGAACGCTGGTTTTTGGCTAGACAGAGAAGTGGACACCATCAGCTTGCTTAATCTCAAACATTGCATTTTTTTCTCACTTCACAAAGTGTACAATAGAAATGAATGGTCCCTAATTTAACTTAAGTCATGCATGAGAATCTATAAGCAGTGGAAAAAAAGTTGTTTAGTTAGGAAAGCTGTGTTGTTGTTTTGAAAATTATTGTGTTAAAAGAATGCAGCAAAGTGATTGCAGTAGTATTTTTGCAAAATACCAAGGCCAGTTGGAGTATGTGGAAGGGGAATTGATTTCCTCTGGTAGAAAGATACTGTGTTTTTTGTTCAAATACATGAAATAATTGCCATTTATGTTTTGGTTCGTTGTTGATTCCTAGATATTCACTCTGGAGCAGTTATGATTTACTCCCTTATAAATGTTAGAAGAGTGGGTAATTAAATGTTATTTTGTGACCTTTATGTGCCTTAAGGAAAGAGACACGATTATCTTATCTCATGTCACTTTTGGGCCTTTGTAACCATCTAACGAGAATAATACTCTGCAACTTAGTGCACTGGATTCATTCCTGCTCCATTAAATGAAGCTAAAGATGTTAGCTAAAGATGCACTATGAAACCAGTTTCTCAAACCAGTGCTGTTTCATATATATATTGTGTCCCTTCCCATACAGATCCCTTTTTCACATTTCCTTCATGTGGAAGGACAACATGACAGGGCTTATGTATCCGGTGAAGTCCTTCTGTCGTCTCCAGTACCAGTTTTGAAATAGTGTCTGCTTATATATTCATGTTTTATTACAGTAATTTTTAACAAGCTACTCCTTCAAAGTTGAATTCTCCAAATGCAAATTCCTCACCTCCACAATTTAGCAAGGGATGGTGGTAGATTTTCCTCTTGACAGATGAGCATAAGAAACACCCTTTGTTTTGATTGTATCAAGGAAGCTTATTCTCATGTTCTCCTTGTTGTGTTTTGGGAAGTAGCCGTCAAAAATTAACTTCTGCTAATTGTAACAACTCTAAATCCCAGAAACTGAATTAATGTTTCCCATATATTGCTAAAACATTCCTCATTGCATAAGAAAGATAAATCGATGAAAAAAATACATAATGCATGGCGTTCCCATATAGAAGGTGACAGGCTTTCACCGAGACAATCTTGTCTTGGGTGAATTAGACATTTTTAATTATACACTATAGGCTTCAAATACTAACATCAATTTATTTGTAGGGAAGGCATGTGTCTTAGATGTACAGAAGCCAATTTACACACTTTGTTCTTTCTGCTTGGGTTTCTTGTTTGGTTTGTTTTTTTGCACAAGGTGCCTCACAATCTCCTCAACTATAACTTAGCATCAACTTAGTTGTCTCTTTCTCTGGGATTTTTTTTATGTTTCCAAGCATGCGAATCGGGTTGTGCCATGGTTGGAGCTGTGGACACCAAGTCTACGCCGTACGTGTTTCGGTGGGTTCTTACTTGTCCCCTAGAGTGCCAATGCCTGTTGGGTTGGAGCACCTGAGTTGTGGTCCTGTAAGGCATCTTCCAACTTAGTTATATTCAGAAGAGATCTAGCTCATGCACTGCACTACAGCTCTGTGATGTGATCCAGCACACAGACAGGAGATAGCTTCTGGGCTCCTTACCACATAAAGGACATTTTGGTGCTGGAGCAAGTACAGGGAAGGGCAATGGAGCTGGTGAGGTGTCTGGAGAACAAGTCTGATGAGGAGAGGCTGAGGGAGCTGGGGGTGTTCAGCCTGGAGAAGAGGAGGCTCGCTCTCTGTAACTCCCTGAAAGGAGGGTGTAGCCAGGAGGGGTCAGTTTCATCTCCCAAGTCACAGGTGATGGGACAAGAGGAAATGGCCTCAAGTTGCACCAGGGGAGGTTCAGATTAGAGATCAGGAACAATTTTTACACCGAAGGGTTATTAAACCTTGGAATGGGTTGCCCAGGGCAGTGGTTGAGGCACCATCCCTGGAGGTATTTAAAAGCTGGGTTGACACAGTGCCTGGGGACATGGGTTAGTGATGGCTTTTATCAAAGATAGGTTGATGGTTGGACTAGATGATCATGAAGGTCCCTTCCAACCCAGACCATTCTATGACTGGAGCTAAAGCAGTAATGTGTTTGTGTTCATAGAGTACATGCATACAAGTTCCTGAGAATGCCAAAACTGTTGTGTGTTTCTGGTGACATTTTTGAACAAAGGAAATGTGGCATTTCTTTTTGTGTGTGAAAGAGCCTGTGGCATCGTCTCCTGGTGCAACAGAGTGTCATTGGTAGGATTGGTGGAGCCTGCTGAGGCAACCGCTTTAAGAACAACTTTCTGCTATTCACTTAAGTGCTGTGCTCCTCTTTCAGTCAGATCCTTTCCACTGCTCACCTTCAGCATTGAGTATTTTCCAGCAAATGGTCAGACGAGGTGATTTCAGGGTTGATACCTTCAGAAGACAAACATCAAAAAGTAGTCTTGGAGCTAAGGTTGTTCAATATGACAAGTCTGACACGCTGTGCCAGGTCCTCAGCTAATTTACGCTAACCTCTGTCCACTACCCATCGCAATGGGTAGGATTACTTGAGCTGGACCACATATCCAGGCTATTCTTGAATTTGGGGCCAATAACCGGTGTTTATACATTTCTTTTTGTAGGAAAGAGATTGACTTTTAAATCAAATGCTTGTCAAAAGTGAATCTCCCGTGCACCACCCTGCACAGCAGCAGGCGCATAGTTGCTGTGAGCAGCAGTGGGCATCCAGAAGGTTCTCACCGCTGCCCTGACCGTGCCTGTGCTGAGCCAGAGTTGCAAAACTGGGGTTCAGGTCCCCTCATGGCCTGTGAGGTTGGGAGGGGGATGTCTGTGAGCTGTGGTCCAAGCTCCGCTCTTTTATTAGCATCAGATGAGACATCCAAAATGACTTGAGGAACTTTTACTCATATATGGTGACTAAGCCACAGTCTTTCTGCTTACAGAGTTCTTTGATTTAGTCTACAGGTATTTCTGTCTTTTGGTTTGGTTTAGGTTGTTGTTTTTCCAAAAAGTCCAGAATGAGGGTGGGGACACGATCAAGTTTACTTGTTAGACTTCTGCTTGCTGTTTTGCTAGGAAAATTGTATCCTATTAGCAAGTACAGAATTTTGGGGAGCCTGTCCTAAAACACTAAAACAAGCTCAGTGTGTGTGTGTGTTTACAGTTCAATAATGGAAAGGTTTTTCCCAACCAGCTCTGCTGAGTGGTTTCTGGTTTGTCAGGGTGGTGATTCTGTGGTAGCGAGGCATGTGGGGTAAAATTGATCTCTGAGGGTGATGAAGAAAGCTGGGCTAGATTTCATCTTTATCAATGAAGGAGACATTTCTTACAGTTCAGCACAGGAGAACCTAGTCTTGAAGTTCACAGCTTAAACTGTTCCAAGATGGGTATTGGTAATAGGGATTAATGCTAGATAGATATATATAAATACAATTTAGACCTCAGGTGTTTGCAACGTATTTGCAGCCAAAACACAGATTTAAACATTGGTAAATCTCTCCTCTCTCCTCTGTTATGAAAACTTTAGTTTTCAAATTGTTGACATCTTAGTTAAATATACACATTCATTATTTCCCCTCCCCCTCCTTTTCTTGAAATCCCAAAGATTGTGAGGCTGTGGGTTTGTGGGCTCTGGATTTCACAATCTTCTTCCTTATTCTCATTAATGACCAGAAGTATTATCACATTTTTAAACACATTATACTAATTGAAATAATACTTAATTTATGGTCTGGATAAAAAGCTCTTGGCTTGGTCCAAGAATTTGGCAAATAATCCCCATTATCAGCCACCCAAAATGACTTCTTTACACATAACAATTAAAGCATGTTTTTAATGTGCTCACTGTGAAGTGAATCTCCACCTCAGAGTGCCATTCCGTAAGGAAAATGAGCAAAATTGAAATGGTGGAGATTGGAAATGCTGTCATTTGGTTCATTCCAGCCCAGCTCACAAACCTTTCTGTAATTTATTTTTTTAAACAAACTTTGATTTTTGAGTTAAAAAACATAATCAAAACTCACACTGGCATTGACTTTAGCCTTATTGAAAGGGTGTGGCTTGTTGGTCGGCCAGTGAGTAGACATGTTACTAAAAACTAATATGAGCTTGATTTAATTGGACTTTTGACATTGACTCTAACAGACCGTACAGTGAGACCACCAGCAATACATTTCTATTGTTATGCATTCCCATAATTGCAGCCTTTTATTCTCATCAAAGCTTATTTTTTGCATGGCAAAATGACATGACTTGGATATTAGGAGGACCAAATAAAACGCAAGCGACAATTAAAATTTAAGTGTAAATTAATTACATGCCTGGCTATTGTCAACTGCATTAAAACGACGCTGATGAATGAGGAATCATGTCATCTAATCATGGGAAAATTTGAAGTTATGGTCTGCGCTAAACACATGCCTTTGTAATGTAGGTGCTTATCTCAAAATACTGTTTCTGTGGGCCCTCTCCTCTCGTGTCCAACACGAGCATCGTTGTGGTCTGATATAGAAGATGATAGGAAATCTCACAGCCTGCTTTAATTTCTCATCATTGATTTTCTGAAGGGTACACAGTATCTTCAGGATTTAGGTGATTTCCATGTGTAAATATTTCTAGATAAAAGAGTTATAAGCAATTATAGATCTAACCTCTCAGAAACCAAGCCATCTTGCAGCCCAGTGAAAAAACCTTCATTTTCAGGATATAAAGTTATGAGGAAGAGAAGCAGTCCCTTGGTACATCCTGCCACATTTTTGGAGACTGATGCTATAAGGGTCTCATTCAAAACTCAGGGATGCTGGTGCAGTTTTCCCTCCCCACATCAGCAGATTTCAGAATGACCGTATGATGCAAAACTTCCGAGGGAATCCTCACAGACATGGCAATAACAGCCTTAAGAAAAGGAATTTCTTAGCCAAGGTGAATGTCTGTAGTTTACAGAGCAGGACTGGGATCAGAGTAACCTGTTTTTTTAGGACTACCAGCACTTGTAAGCCACAATTTTCTCCCCTTCTGAATGGCCTCATTGTTATTATACAGATATACACTTCTCTCTCACAGTCTTCCGTCTCAATTCTCCTTATACTTCTTTTTCCTTCTTATTGCAGGCAAGGTTCCATGCAGTCCTTTTCTGCATGCCACAAGCCAAGTAGCAATTGCCCTTGAAGGCTCTTCCTTGTGGATTGCAAGCACATGGAAGTTAAAAGAAAAAAAAGCTGAATACATCCAAAAGGCATACATCAAGGGCATAAGCACCTCCTTAGAAGAGCAGTAGCCAGGAAAAGGAATGTGGCCATAAAGAAATCAAGAAATCCATCTTTAAGGATTTCTTATGTTTCAGTAGTAGCCGTATCAAAATTTATATCCTTCTATACCAAGCTGTTGAAAGATGGGCAGGAATGTTATACACTGCTGTAAGGCAAGACAGATCCCAGATCCATGGCAGTGGATTAGCTAAAAGCCATTGCTGAAGCTGGACTCTTGGGCGTTTCAACTTATTCCGTGTTCAAAAGAACCTTAAAACAGCAGGAAGGTTAGATGGTGAGAAGGGAAGGCAAATGGGGTTACTCAAAGTCCTTCAAACCGCATCAGCAGCCCCCTTGTCTCTAACTGCTGGAGATGGGGGTGTCAGGGAGCATAAGCAGTTAATGTGGCTGATAAATTTCTAAAACAGAAACTGTCACAAACTATGTTTCTACACATTTTATTAGAACAAATCCAGCCCTAATCTAGATCAATTCCACCTCAAGATCCAATCCAGTGCCTGGGAAACTGTGTCCAACAGAAACAATTTAAGAAATACTGGTAGCTAAAAGAAAATTATAATCCTTAGACACTTATCTAACAAAAAATTCCTGAAAATAGCTGCTAATTCTTACCTTTTCTGCAGTTACAGGTAACAGATTTCTCCATTCCACCAACACATTTCCACAGCAGCAAAAGTAAGCAGCTAGAGCAGGTTAAGCAAAGGGGCCATATTATGGATCTCTGTTGGCCAAGCAACCATGCCAAGACTGAACTGGAAGAACAAAGATAATATCATCTCTGAATTTCACTGAATGCCCCTAATTCTGAAGGGCAAAACACGGGAATACATTTAAGTGTCTGCAAATGCTCCACATAAAAGGCTACTTAAATGGAATATGCATTTGGGTCACAGTGCTTTTTCTGTTTTGGTGTGCCATGATACCAGGCACCAATACAGGTTAGACGTGGACCTGTTGGAAAGCACTTCTGAGGAGAAGGATTTGGGTGTCCTGGTAGATAGTCAACTATCCATGAGCCAGCAATGTGCCCTTGTGGCCAAGAGGCCAATGGAATCCTGGGCTATGTAGGGAAGAGTGAGGACAGTAGGTGAAGGGAGGTCATTTTCCCCCTCTACTCTGCACTGGTGAGGCCACAATTGGAATCCTGCCTCCAGTTCTGGGCTCCCCAGTTCAAGAGAGACAGGGTACTACTGGTGAGAGTCCAGCGTAGGGCAACAAAGATGCTGGAGGGAATAGAGCATCTCCCTGATGAGGAAAGGCTGAGAGAGCTGTGGCTCTTTAGCCTGGAGAAGAGAAGGCTGAGGGGAGACCTTATCTATGTTCACAAGTACCTAAAGGGTGGGTTGAAGGAGGATGGAGCCGGCCTCTTCTCAGTAGTTCCCAGTGACAGGACGAGGGGCAACAGGCACAAGCTGGAACGCGGGAAGTTCCATTCAAATATGAGGAGAAACTTGTTTGGGGTGAGGGTGGCAGAGCCCTGGGGCAGGCTGCCCAAGGAGGGTATCTCTTCTCTGGAGACCTTCAAGCCCCACCTGGGTGCAGCCCTGAGTGATGTGCTCTGGGCAACCCTGCTTTAGCAGGGGAGTTGGATGAGGTGATCTCTAGAGGTCCCTGCCAACTCTTGACAGTTCCATGATCTCTGAAGGTCCCTTCCAACCTCTACAAATCTGTAATAACTGAGTATCTTGAAAGACAACTGATACATTAAATGCTTAGCAAAAAGAAGTCTCAGGAACTTGGATTTTGTCTTGGTATATCCCTTTTACAAAAAAACCCCAACCCTAAAAACCAACCAACCAACCAAAAAAAACCCAAAAAAACCCAACAACCCACAAACTTTGTTATGCAGGGTCTCTGCCAAGATGGGAGTCTTAAACAGATGTGTTTCATATGGACAAAAAGTTGGTATTTAAATATACAAGAGAAACTCATTTTAACTGGTTCATCATGACAGGTACTAGAAATTGATCAGAACCCTAAGGGGAGTTGACTGTTCCGTCTGAAACTCTTAAGCAGACTGTGTTTTCCGTGAAAGAAATGGAATTTGTGTTGTTTTTCTGAAGCAAGCACGCTGAATTCCTCAAACAGGTTTTCACCTCCCCCCCTCTCCCCTCCACCTTAAGTCTATTTTATGTGATAAAGGAAATGGAAACAGATTTCAGTATAGATTATAATACAGATTTTTTTTTTTTCCTGGTTTGGGTACTGTCTCTAGTTTGTGCTGGGTACAGGCCTCGCACATTTTTTCAATGGTCTATCACTTTTATCTAATTTTATCTAATTTTATATAATTTTATGTATGAACTCCCACAACTTTCCATCTTGTACTTCAGTTCCCTTTTTTGTTTTTCCTTTCTCTGTCGTTGATCATGGGAATATTGGTAATTTCAAAATTACTCTTGTATCGCTTTCTGTTCACCTCTGCTGCTCTGTTTGTTCAGTCCTCTGGTAGCCTTTGCATACTCTTAAAATACTTCCTTTTCCATATCATTTTCTACATTTATTTCCCTCTTATTCTTTATCTAGCCCAAAGCATCCACCCCACTGCACCCCCTCGCTCTGCTTGACTGTGCCTTGCTATTGTAACAGTGGTGGGCTGTAGCTGATGTTTTCAGATTACAGTTTATCCTTCCTTTTAAAGATAGCTGCTTGGCAGAGACTACAAAGAGCTCACCAGGTGTTCTAGGTTCACTGTGGAAAATGGTTTCACACGGTTGTTGTAGATTCCCATGATCTCGGAACAGTTGAGTGAATGAAGAGAAAGCCGAGTCTTTCATGGCTGATGTCGCTTTCGTAGCTCCTCTTGCTTCCCCGTCTCCTGATACCTACTAACTTGAGATCCCTTGCCACGTTGAGTTTGGGGTGATACCGTGTTTTAGACTGTCCTGGTTTGAGGTAAAATGAACCCATTTTCTGTTCGGTAATTTCACTTTTTAGCTGGGCCTCCTCTAACTCGCTCAACTCTGAAATGAACAGCAGGTTGGTCAGAGACTGTTCCCTTTCAGGGTGCTCAGCCCTGATCACCCCAAGGGATGGTGCAGAGAGGCCCTGGCTTAGACTCATGGCTGGANTTTTTCCTTTTTCTGAATTTTCTTTTTATTATTTACTTTATTATTATTAATATTTTCATTATAGTACTTTAGGTTTTTTCTAAAATCCTAAATCTCTTTAATCCCTTCCTCTTCTCTCTTTTTCATAGAGGGGGGAGGGACGGGCCATCATCTGTCTTTCTGATTGGTGAAAACCACAACACAGACACACCGTCACGCTTCCTCCTTCAGGGTTTCTGAGCAGAAACTTGGGTTTCTGTGTTTCTGACCCACCATGGGAACGGTTTTAGTGCCCCACTGCCCTATGAGGGCTGTGCAAGCACTCCTGGTCCAACGTTCAGATAATGCAGCCTTCTGTAAACTATCCCATCAGGTCTGGTTTATGTGCAAATCACGAGCTTTACTTTTGCAAATGGTTCCAATTTTTGTGCGAGTGATCAAAGGGTTGCAGCACAACGGGATCGCTTACTCCAGAGATGTGTCTGGATCAAAGGTTAACATTTTTTTGCATGGAATATTCATTTCTAACACTGGCTGAACGCTGTACAGTTTAGCTGGAAGCAATGGTCAGGGATACGTTATCCTTTAAGAAATGGAAGAAAGTAATGCCAAGAGGAGAATTACAGCACGTGGCTCAGCGAGGCCAAGGAGAAATGGCGGTGAAATTAAATCAAAGGGAAAGGAAGCTGGTTCAAAGAGATACTGCAGCAAAGTTGAGGTGAGACATACAGAAAGGTGATGTTGATAGCAGAAAGGAAGGTCTCTATCCAAGATCCACAAGGTTGCAATGCCAGAACTTCGCAGAGAGCGCAGATAATGCAGGCCTAAGGAGGCTACGCCCGTGTTTCATCTGGGCTGGGATCTTCCCCACCACCACCCCATAACTCCCTGTTGCTCGAGGTAAACGAGCCCCTGATGGACTGGGGATGCCAGCTTCACCGTGCAGGGGGAGCAGCACTCGCCACCCACTTGGCTGTGTGGTGACATCCCTGGAAAAGGCGAACTGGATGCTTTTGCTTAGCGCCGTTCTCGTGCTCCTCCAGCTCCTAACAGACAGACTTCTTTTGGCCTCGTTTGGTGGGCACACAGATCTTTGCCCAAGCACTCGCTTGGTGGTTGAGGGATTTATGATTCCTTCCTTGCATCTCAAGTCGCTTACTTGCGTTGATGGTTTGAATGTTGAGATTAAAATGCAAATGGTGACAATTTAGTGACCTGAACCACACCACTTAATGATTACTTTTTGGTCAGCTTTGAGTGTTTAGCCCCGGAGAGCACATTGCTTACACCACACAGAGTTATTAGCTTACGTGTACTAGTTTCTAGTTTGACTTAATGGGGTCTTTTTGACTTTAGAAGGTATCCTTATGCGCTACAGAGAAAACAGTCTGGACTTCTCTTCTCAAGCATGTTCTGTTGTTGCTGGGCAATCATTTGCTTAAATTTCATTTGCAAATAAATAAATAAAGCCAACTTCTCATTAATAAGAAATCGGTCTGTGTGCAAGTCTGTTCTTTTAAACCCTCATAACTCGGCCAAATAAAAACAGATTTTCACCGAACTACCAAAAGGCACATGTCCAACCTAGAAAGTGCATTTAATAACTTCCCCCCTTCTGCTGCTATTTTCTTTCTTTTTTTTTTTTTTTACATTGACATTAATCTCCTGTGCACATTTGGAATTTGGAATGGAGTCATTTTCTAACTGCAGTGCTTCCAATTTTATATATTCTGTTTCCTTTCAGTTTTTCCAAGCAATTCAAAGATTAGTAACACTGTAAAACATCTAAAAGCATGCTGGAAGTTTCCTGCTGCTTCAAGTGTTGTGTTATGTTATCTTTGGAATAATTTTAAGGTCCCACTGGTGTAGTATAACAAGTTATTATGTCATGGAGCTTATTAGTATGCCTATGGGAAACATTAATTCACACTGACATCATACTACGTTATTCAATAAATCAGGGGATTTTTTTCTGTTTTTAAGAAATGGTGATTTATTATTTTTTTTTAATGAAAAGAAAAAGTGATCAGATTTTTTCATACGTGTTGGGACAAAGAACTGAATGGTTGGAGGATGTGCGTCATTATCTCAGCGATGGCCCCTGCATTGTTGCAGGGAATGGAAAGAGCAGGGGTTTGGGTGGTTTGAAAGATCTTTATTTTTCTAGTATATAGATGTTATTATAAAAGGCTTTTTACTCTGTGATTAGCACAGCAGGCTTAAATTGCCTGGGCTCTGGTCATTATTATTACTGTAATCCCCAAAGTTTATGATATTATTCAGGATCTAAAAAATGACAAAGTAGACTTAAATTTGGTAAGGATTTAATGTGTGATGCATTCCTTTTGGAACTGAAAAGTCTGTTTCTGTTGACACGGAGAACTGAAAAATGACCACAGACCACAAAGGTCCCGAAGCATTGCCAGGGAAAATGCATAAAAAGGGAGCTGCCCTTGCTGCGCTGTCTGTATGAAATGATTTTATTCCCTTTTCCCAGCTATACTGTTACTTAAAAAAACAAAACCAAACTATTTCAGCTGCTGATTTGTCTTTGGATGATGAATTGAACTGCAAATCGAGTTTAACTTCCATAGGATAGCTGAATTGTTATTATTCCAATTAAGATGTCTGGTGTTTTACGAGCATTAATTGCCAACCCAGATACAAAAGTGCAAACGCAGTTGTGTAGTTCGAGATGGAGTAGCACGTGGTACCGCAGAAACTTTTGAGGCTGCAGAATGGCTAGAGTTAATTAACCCCCTTGGGCTGGCCTTGTTCCCGTGGATCCACTCAGCTTCACCATTGTGAACGTATCACAGGGAGCCTGCTGAAAACCCGGGCTTCCACACTGGTAGTATTTCAGATGGATACTCTCACCAGAGAGCAATCCGTTGCCTGTGGGATCTGCTCCTTGGGAAGTGCTGCTCACCACCATCAGGTCATGAAAGCTCCCAGTGTTGCTAAATTAAAGGCTAGTTATGACAAGCCGGGAGCATATTCAGTGAATAATGTCGATCCATGCTCTAAAACAACAAAAAAATACTTTATAGGAAAGTTTTTTGGTGTGTACCAACCTTTTGCTGCAGGAGGGCTGGAGGTCTTCCCTTGGAGTCAGCAGGGCACCGGTGGGGTTTACAAGGCTTCACTTCCAGAGGGGGCTCCTGGACCAGCTGGCTGGATGCATGGCTGCTCTGGAGTGATGCCTGTTTGCAGTCAACAGGATGAACACACCGAGAAGCTTAGCTAATAATGTGGGAAATTAAAGTAATAAAGTTAGACAGGCATGATATACCTGTAGTATTTTCTCAACTTTTCCTGAATCAAGTTACCTTAAAATACTAAGATTAACCTCAAACTCGTATGAGAAAATAAAATCTGAGTGGATGTGTAAAGGCACTCGTGTTTTCCAGTTCTCTCTGAAACTGAAGGGTGGAAACTCTGTAGAAGACTGTAATCCTTAGATTTTGGCAGCAGGTGTTTAAGGCAAACCAGAGAATGCTGAAAGTTTTATGGACAGTCTTAAGCAATAGCAACATTGCATGCATTGAGGTGCTTTCTTGCTCCTGGTGATGGAGCCTGGGATGGGTGTCATGTGCCAACATGTTCTTTGCCTGGGATGACCAATTCTGTTTACTTCCAGTTGTTTTCCATCTCAAAACAAGTGATAAAATTCAGCCCTTTTGCAGCATGAAGTGCGATGCCTGGTCCCTTCATCTGCTCAGTGAATTCTTCTGGCTCATGGATATTTTATGGTTGTTCTCCTGCCTTGAAGAGGGATTTTGGGCAAAAGCAGTCTCTATAGTCTCTGCTGGGTAAACTGAGGGGGAATAAGTACTGTTCCATGTCTTTTACATCCCCTAGTGATGTACTAATGGAGAACCATTGTCTGTCTGACTGTTGCAAAAATAATATGAAGTGTCCTGGTGGTCAACAGGATGACCACAAGCCAGCAATGTGCCCTGTGGCCAAGAAGGCTGATGGAATCCTGGGGGGCATCAGGAAGAGTATGTCCAGCAAGTAGAGGGAAATCGTCCTCCCACTCTGCTCTGGTGAGGCCCTATCTCCAGCACTGGGACCAGTTCTGGGCTCCCCAGTTCAGGGACAGGGAACTGCTGGAGAGGGGAGAGCAGAGGGCTACAAATGTGGAGGGGGGGCTGGAGCATCTCCCTTATGAGGAAAGGCTTGGGTCTTTTAAGTCTGGAGAAGACTGAGGGGGGATCTGATCAACACCTACAAATACTTCAAGGGTGGGTGTCAGGCGGAAGGGGCCAGTTCAGTGGTGCCCAGAGACAGGACAAGAGGAAATGGGCACAAACTGGAACATAAGAAGTTCCATCTAAATACAAGGAGGAACTTCTTTCCCTTTGAGGGTGGCAGAGCCCTGGCAGAGGCTGCCCAAAGAGGTGGTGGAGTCTCTGTCTCTGGAGACATTCAAACCCCACGTGGACACGTTCTTGTGGGACCTGCTCTGGGTGGACCTGCTTTGGCAGGGGGTTGGACTAGATGGTCTCCAGAGGTCCCTTCCAGCCTCATATCACTCAGGGATTCTGTGAAGTGGTGAAAGGGCATGTTTCACAGTGTATCATTGTGTGTGTGTTTCATATCCAGGACATCCCCACAAGTTATGCTGGGTTACTTTACCCATGTAACCGTCTTATTTCATTTCATGTTTCTTCCTGTTGCCCACCACAATTAGTGACACCTTCCACTAGTTTGCAAGCATCTGTTTCTGTACTGGGAGCTGCAGAGATTGTCTTCTTCACATACTGGGATGCTTACAGTAAGAGGGAAAGCCTGGACATGGAGCTCCTGGAAAGGTTATGGAGATGGTCCTAGAGAGGCTAATGTGAATGGTACCATCCTCTGCAATAACTCCCAACTAGCTCCAATAATTCAGTTACACCTTTCCCCTTCCTTAGCCTTTGCTGCTGTCTCCCCTGATTTTTTTTTTTTTTTTTAATTTGAAGTATATTTTAATGAGTTAGTGCTGATTGGCCCATGTGCCCAGTGAGCAGTGCGCCCTGCTGTCCCTTTGGTATGGTGGCAAATGATTGATGATGTGGACTGAACATACAGGAGGAAGAGGAGTCCTTGGAATAAATAACATCTTTTTTTTGTTCTCATGCTAGTACAGCCAAATTACATTGATTCCATTAATTAGAATTATTATTTTTTTTAAAGTAATTGACTCTGGTTAATTTTTCTGTGACTCCTCCTCTCCCCTCCAAAAAATAAGTGTTTAATTTTTCCTAACATGCTGTCTTTTGATCATTTTGACAAGGATGTGACAATGTTTGATATCAAAGTTAAGAAAGACTTAGTAAATTAGACGAATCATTAAAAAAAAGCAGACATTGGCTATGAAAGTGCCAAGTGCATTATTTTAGGGAAGTTTCTGAGCCATCGAGAGAAGAAAGGCAGCAGTTTATGTTCTGGGCTTAATTGCCAGTCTTGTCCATAAGAGCGAGAAGTGCCAAAAGTCCCAGAGCCAGCCCGATGCCTGGTCCTGGAAGCGTCAGAGCGGCTGGAGGAGGAGGATGGTGCTTGTCAGAAATACAGTGGGTAATTATCCCGTGGCAAAGGATTGCTGGAGAGGGGAGGAGACATTCACACCAAGGGTTTTCTTCCCACAGCCTGGTGAAAGGCATTGAGTGAAGTGAGCAGGACCTCCAGAAGCAGGGCATCACAAAAAGTGGATTAGGGCTGCAGAGGAGCCCAGGAGAATGAGACCCAGGCTCCTGCTGGAAATCACTTTTGTTTTCTTTGGGTGAAATAGACTCCAAAACCTCACTTCTGTCATCGTGAGAATGTTCTCAGATGCTGTGGGATGCTGAATGGCTAAATACCGTATGGGGGGCTAGAAGGAACCATTATAAATGTCAGGTTATGAGTATAGTGTTTGTGGCAAGTATGTATTTTAGCAACAGTGGCAGAAGATAAGCAGCCAGTACTGAAAGACTGAAGAAGTATGATTAATGTACATATATGTGACGGGAAGATCCATGAAAGTACAAAGCAGCTTAATTTTATGAAAATATAAAGATGCATTTCTTCTGTTACCAACCTAGATCAAAAAGAATTTTCATGCATTATATTAGGCAATTTAAACCAAAATTTGCTAGTCTGTTTTGAAGCAAGTTTTAACACAAGTCAGTATCAATATATGATGTTTTTTATTGTACGTCAGCTTTACTTTATAGGTAAAAAATTAACTGTCTGTATAATGATTTGCACAGGTTAAAACCAGCACTTCACACACAAAGGCATAAAATACAGCTTTACAGTGTTTATCTCTCTTAAACAACAATGCAAAGAGAAAAGCAATGTGAACGATAGATAGAAAAACCATTTCTTTCTAAAAAAGGGACAAACGGAAGAGCACATTTTTGATTTGTATCCGTCATTTCTGACAAATACTAAAAGCCCAGGGAAATGATATATTATAAATGGTCAGTGTCAGACCCTAAATATGGCACTCTAAATCTGCCTGCACAGGTCACAATCTTCTTTTTTTTTTTTTTTTTTTCTAGGGATGTGTCTGTGCGTGGCATAGAAGTAAAGATCAAAGCCCATAAAATACATCATTTATATGCCACTCTCTGTTACAGAGCAGCATGGACATCGCTAATGAGAAGCACTGCTAAAAGAATATTTCCCCGAGTTTGTTTCCAGGCACGCTGTGGCAAAAAGGAGGTGTCCCCTGGGAATTTAATAATAATAAAAATGTTGGAGGGGCAGGGGAGGTTAAGAACAAAAAAAAGAACAAACATGGCACTTGAATTTTCCCCCTTCTCCCGGTTCATCAGCCATTGCAACAGCTTGAGGTAAAGAATTTGCAAAACACACATGGAGAGCTTTTTGCTGCTTATTTTTTTTAATCTCTGAAGTCCAACGGTGATGATGAAGGTAGCTGTGACATTTGCAATTTTCCATGCACCAGCCCATTCCATTTTCTTCCCTGGTGCCACTTACATGGTACAGTAAGCCTCCAGCATTGACAATAATTATAGCCTGAATAAAATGAAGAGGGTAATATGAACAAAGCTCTGCTGTAATTGCCTTTTCATTATTTGCTAACAGTTAGTTATTCAGTCACAGGGAAAAAATTACACAGTAATTGGTTGACAATAGGAAGCTAAAGCTAAATTCCAGAAGTATGGTATTTTTGCGTGTTGGTCTTTTAGACCTTTTATTCATATTTTGATTAAACAGCTAGAGCATTAAAGTGAAATATAAATGTAGCCTTGGTTCAGATTCCATAACATTAGGTTCCACCACACACAATTTTCGTTCAGTTCTGAATTTTAAGCTATCACATATGGCAGCCCTGTAAATCTTGTAGCCGATTGACTTTGAAATACAGATTTGCAACTCTCCTTCACTTAGTTTAACAATGGCAAAGATTCCCTTTCGCCTTAATGCTTTACAAACGTGTCTGGCGTGACTGTGCCCAAACAATTTAGTGGTGCCATTCTGCTGTATTTCAGAGACTGAGGTGGGGTGTCAGCCAGTCTGAACGGGGGCTGGGTTTTATTTGGGTTTTAAACCACAGCAAACCCCCCCCATCTTTAGCAACCAATGCGGGTTTGCGGGTGGGGGTGTAAAAAGTGGTGTGAGAAGCCCCTGCTTGGTGAGCTACACAGGAGCACTCTCTAAAAGCCCTCTGTACTGGTTTTGGACCAGTGATGGGAAACGATTGTACTTGGCTCTTAAGGACTCATGGGAAACTATTTGTCTAATATTTATTTTCCCAGCCTTTATTCCTTTTATTTTATTTAATCACAGATTCTTCATGGTTGGCAAGGACCTATAAGATCACTGAATCCAACCATACACGTACAAAAACCCACTGCAGTCTGGGCCACTAGAGCATGCCCCAAAAGTGCCACATCTACACATGTCTTAAACACCTCCAGGGATGGTCCCTCAACACCCTCCCTGGGCAGGCTGTTCCAGTGCCTGACCACTCTTTCTGTAAAGTCATTTTTCCTAATATCTAATCTGACCCTCCCTGCTGCAACTTCAGACCATTTCCTCTGGTCCTGTCATGATTCCCTAGGGAGAAGACACCAAAACCCGCTTCTCTACAACCTCCTTTCAGGTAGTTGTAGAGGGCAAGGAGGTTTCCCCTCAATCTCCTCTTCTCCAAACTAAACATGCCCAGTTCCCTCAGCCTCTTTTCATGGGACTTGTTCTCCAGACCCCTCACCAGCTTAGTAGCTCTCCTCTGGACATGCTCTTTCAGCTCAATATCCTTGTAGTGAGGGGCCCAGAACTGAACGAGAAGGAGAATAAGAAGGAATGGCTTCAAGCTGCAGCAGGGTAGGGTTAGGCTGGACATGAGGAAAGAATTCTTCCCAGAAAGAGTGGTCAGAGCCTGGAATGGGCTGCCCAGGGAGGTGGTAGAGTCACCATCCCTGAATGTGTTTCAGAGTCGATTAGATGTGGTGTTGAGGGATCTGGTGTAGGGGAGAGCTTTGTAGAGTGGGGCTGGTGGTTGGACTGGATGATCCCAAAGGTCTCTTCCAACCTGAATGAGTCTATGATTCTATGAACACAGCACTTGAGGTGAGGGTTTGTGTGAACCACATGTTGCAGCTGAAACATCTTCATTGTTTCACTGTTCAATTACTTTAAAAACCACAATTTTAATAACTATGGTTACCCCAACTTGGCAAATGTCTGCAAAGTACATACTGCTGAGGCGAGTTTACCTGCTTAAAGTTCCACATTGTTTTAAATTTCTCCTTTATTTAATGCCATCGGGCATTCATCAGAAATCCAGGTGTTCCACATTGTAAGGCTGAAAAAGGTCAAATTCCGCATTTGTTATAGTTATTATAACACACAAAATGGCTTTGAAGGAACTACCCGGATGGTGTGCAATGTGCAAGGTGTGCAACTTTTCATGTAGTGAAAAGTTTTAATTCATTGCTCCCGTTCTTGTGTCATCACTTGCCTGGTTCATGGGCTACCAATAACTCTGTTTTTACTTCCCGTCCCCCCACCCCCTCCCTGCGGCCCTTGTTTGTTATCAACCCTTTTAAAGGGAGCAGATGCTAGGAGCTGACCTGATAACTGAAATCAGTATATTAATTTCATCAGACACGTAATTAAAATAGTGTTTTCCTAGTCAGTGTAATTACTAGTGTTTCAGCAAGTAAAGTTTTGCAAGTTTCAGGTCTAAACGACAATATACTCATTTAGAGCTTCAGCCACACCAGAAACAGGAGGAAACGATGTACGCTGTGTTCCCAGGTCCTGCTGGGTACCTTTATAAAAGCTCAAACTCCAGCAAAGTACTTGCTGGAGGATGAAAAAAGCCTTGCAGAAGCTGAAACCAAACACAAGGTAAGTTAAAGCAGGGTAGAGTCTTTGAAGAGTTGAGTTCTTGTCAAACTCTTGAGGATGGGCTGGGCTGCGAGAGCCCAGCCAAGGGCAGTGCGGTGGCTGAGCTGTGCCCCACGGCAGCCCGCGTCCTGCCCCAGCTGGGAGCAGGGGCTCACCTTCTGGATGAAAACAAACAAGGAAAGCCCATTCCTGGGCATTTTGTGAGTATAACCTGTGAGGCGAAGCCATGCCTTGTTATTCTGGGCCTGATCCACATGTCAGTGAAATCAATGGAAGCTTTCCTGCTGGGTTCTGCGAACTCTGGATGGGGTCTTCCAGAGCCAAGTGCCGAAGGAAGCTCTGGCCATAAACAAATGCTTCCCATCGGCCCCCTTTCTGATGTATTTTTCATACTTTGCCTTTACTTTTATTTTGAGTCCTAGATCTTTATTATAATCAGTCAAAGTCCTGGCTTTCAAGTTGTGAATGGGCATCATAATTATCTAACGCAACTACTCCAGAAATCAGATTAGTAATTAGCTGAACCAAACTGATTGGTGTGACTTCCTGAATGCATCTCTTTAATGTTGAACATTTGCTTTGTGCTTGAAGGATTTGTTTGTGTGTTTCTTGTGTGTGATGAGAGCTTTTCTGTAATTAGCTCCTGGGGGACAGCATATTCTAACAGTTAAAGAATAATTGCAGCCCTATGAAATGTGAAATGGCTTGGGCTGGCTTTTGTTGCAGCTTAATTGTATGCAACAAGTACAGGAGGCTTTTCATTTCACATCATGATAGTAAAGATGTAGCTTTCATAAATAAAGAAAGGAATTTTGTACAGTGGTAAATAGTCTCTAATATGTTAATTTTGCAGAAAAAAACAAAACAAACAAAGCACATTTGAGAATTCTCAATGTTATTGAAGTAGATGTTCATCATTGTTTCATTAGCTTGTAGTTTCTATGTATGATTTTAATGAAAGGGGAAAGGAAGAGAAATATAAGCATGACAGTAAAAGCCAAATAACTTAGTGGTCAGTCCGAAGCAGCTTGTTTTCCTTTGAAATAAAAATGTTTTTTCTTTCATGGGGGAGCAGTCACAGCAGTGTTCTGGTAAAATTAGTTTGAATGAAAAAAGAAACTACGTATTCAATACACACCCTCTTTGGAAAAACACAGGGGGGACGGGGGAGTGTTCTTTATTTTCCCCTGTTCGTACACAGGCGTGTTCATTCTTTGCCCGTAGGATATTGCTGTTCACTGTTCCAAATAATTGCATCTGCCCCTCTTACCTTGCTGTAGGTTTGCGACCATCGGTGTCATTCGCCTGGTTGCTTGATTTCTGCTGGAGAACCGATCTGGGGGTACCCCACTGGCTGTAACAGGGGGCTCTCTGGGCTCTTCCAGGTGGACTGTTGGCATGGTTCATGTCCAGTGCCTGTAGATAGGATTGCTGGGTGCTACTCAGGGGAGGGCATTCTGAATGCAGAAGGTTTTTAACCAGGTAGCCAATTTACTAGCCCAAAGACAGATCCATACATCCTTGCTGTTCTGCACATTCAGGATCATGAGTACTAATTCAATATTTACCGATATCTAATTGATATTGTTCAATTGTCAGCACTTTGTTCTGTGACTTTAAACTGAATTATCACTGGATTATTAAATATAGCATTCGAGAATAATTGTCCCCTTTAGTGAAAAGACAAAATTGTGTAAATCTGAGTTTAGGTTACCCATCAAAGCTCCCAACCCACCCTTACCCCAGACAGCGCTGCTGCAGTATATCTGTAATCACCATCCATTCCTGTGGCTACCGGCACGTAGCATTTATTTATTTTTTCAGTATAGATGACAGTGATGCTGGAGTTTCATTGTCATCTAGATCTGATAACCGTGAGTCATTTTGATATGGTTCTGAGGTAATCTACAGTGTCAGACTCTCAATGTCATCTTGTCACTACCACTTCTCTCCATAGCATCGCCATAGGCAATAGCTCTGCTGCTGTTTTTCCTTCAGGGCTTTCCCTGCAGAGGCTCTGGGTGGGATGAGGAGTCACCACAGGAGCTGTGCCTCCCCGGTAATGGGAGGAGAGGGGAATTGTCTCCCGCAGAGTGGCTGTGCCATCAGCTCTGGCTGGGCTGGGGCATGGCTGAGGGTCAGTGTGATGCCTGGTAGGACAGATCCGGGGGATGCTGCTGGTTTCCCTTTGGCAGCGCCTCGGGGATTTGATGTGCAAGTCCTTAGTCCATTGCTTTCCTCTCTCCTGGCAGGGAGAGGGAGGGTGTCCTGCTCACCCTCCACCTGCACTTCCACGGGCATTGGAGCAATTCTGATACGAAGCAAAGCATTTATTTGTCCAACCTTGTGTTTTTACACTGCTCCCCCCAACACAAGTGCCCCTACACAAGTCATACAATAGAACCAACCATCAGCCCTAAGTCCTCAGTGTAGCTCTTGAATTGCTCTGGGTTTTGCCACGGAAAGTCCTTTGATAGAGGACGTGAGAGCACTGGGTGACCCAGGAATTACTTTCTGCCTTACGTTCTATCTGTGCTGAAGGCTCTTGGGAAACAGCAGTGAAAAACCCTGCGACTCCGTGCGTGCTGTGCACTGCTGCTGCCTTTGTGGTCGTGTACGAAGACTTCGTATTTCTCTATGCAACGGATGGCTAAAGGTGGTTCAAACAGTGCAGCTTGTAGGTCTCCTTGGTGGCAGCAGGAGGAATGGCTCAGAAGAAAGGTTGATCTAATGAAGTTATTTTTGTTTAGCCAGTGATGATATAAAACCAACTTTCTGCAGATAACGTTAATTTAGTCTCTTGTGGGACCTTTGCAGCCATTTGAACAAAAACTTTATCAAAATTATTTTAAAATAATTATTAGTGTTTTCTAGAAGAAGCCTAGTTTTTGGTGAACAGGAATGATTAACTTCTTAAAAACATGTGACAAGTTCTGGAGAATGTTGCTATGAAAGTAATTGAAAATGGACTGGTTTGAATGTAGTTTCAGGCTGTGTTTAAGAAGCTAAAAGTAAGCGGGAGAAGTGATTGCCTTAAAGTACCTATTTAAGTTGTGTGCTTACTGTTTGCTTCTCATCCTGAAGGAGAATAATATTTATTCTTTTCTCAGAGGACTAGTAGGAAAACTCTCCTGAGAGAAGTTAAATGTGTGGTGTCTACTGGGCCTGTAGGTGAAAAGAATATTTATGAAATACAAATTACAAAATTTCCAGCAAACGATCGTCTTGGCCAGTAGGAATGTATTTGTCTTGATTTGCTCCTGGAAAGTTGACAAAATTCTTTAAAAAATATTATTCTGCTTATAAACAACCCTGATAATGTGATAGGTGGCTTTTCGTAAAACAGTATATGGGAGGAATGAGGTATAAGCTAAAAGGGAATTTCCCCCCCATTATCTGGCTTTGTGACAAAAGGTTATTGACTTGACAGCACTTAATTGCTTGTCATATTTTTTTTCCTCTGAAACAGTGCCGTTTATTAGTTTCAGTGGAGGAGGTGGGGCAGCAGGGCCACAGTTCAGATGTGGTGGAACTTGCTGAATCCCACCGAGCCCCTTGCCTCTGGTTCAGCTGTAAACCCCTTATCCACTCCCACGGCTGGGTCCAGAAAACACCGCTTGGCAAATGACTTGTTTAATGCCACGCAGTGTTTTAGTTGCCCAAATACGAGGGGAAGCACTGGGTTTTCCCAGCTCCCTAACTTTCTATTCACATTTACACGAGTATAGAATTGAGGGGATTCAGCAGAGGCTTTTTGACTCTTACAGTAAAAGAATGCAAGCATTAATTTTAACCACTGCAACAATCTGACAAATTCCTATGTGGTAGGTAAGTCCAAGCTTCTGTCTGACTAAATCGCATCAGAATAGAGGGATGGGATAACTCTTCAAGTGCTCAGTAATGCCCAAAGACAGTGATTGCTGCCAGCAGCTTTATAACAAGACGATGAATGGTATCTTTCCAAACTTGAATTTCCTCAATTAAGAACTCATTGAAGTAGGTGGGCAGTCCATAAACCCTGTGTGTTCTCCTTCCATCTGGTTAGAAGCATAGACAACTGCCTCATGACTGGTTCTGTATATGCTGCGACATGAAAATGACTTCGGAATTTGGAGCACGTGCTTAAAGTTCATTTGACATCTCATCAAGTCGAGACACAACTATCATGGTTCAAACTTGTAGAATAATGTCCAGGACTAATGTCATCCTTTAAACAGCACCATGCTTTTTTTCCTGCTAACATAAATGTAGCATAAATGTAAATATGTTGGTGTGTCTGATGGGGAAAGGTTTTTTTGGTGGGTGGATGGGTTGGTAAAGTGTGGTACCGACCTCACTCAGGTGGGTACCGCGGCCATTTAACGGCCTTCCCCTGGAAAGAATAGCTGTATTTGTCTTCACTTAATCTTTCTAAACAGAGGGTCCTAGCTAAACTGAAGGCAATGAGAAACTTAAGCTTGGACTTCAATAGCGTTTGAGGCGGTTCTTTAAGTCGTTAATGTTTGTTACGTTTTGACATGAGTATATTTGCACTCAAGGTGGGAATCAAACCTGGCTTTTTCCCTGATGTGATGTAGTGCTTGTTTTATAATGCATCCTAACAATTACTCCTTCCTGCGCATGGAGCATCCATATAATTTGTGTTTCTTTTCAGTACTTAAAACTAATCTTTGTTTTCTCAGGCTTTTAGGTGGGACACTTACCTTAATCCTCTTATGTTTGTATGCCTTGAAGTCATGGCGCTTTGTATGATTTAGGATTTCAAGAGCCTGACTTAGAATCTTGAGGTCAGCTTGACCTTCTTTGTTGGGTGGTATTTTTTTTTGCTACCACAGTTGTGAGTAATTCTCAGACTTTTTTCTGAGTCTCCAGCCCCAGTTTGTTCTCTCTGTCACCCCTCAAATGCAGGTTTTTCTTTCTTTTTTCTTTTTTTTTCTTCCTTTTCTTTTTTTGGCCCTTTGGACTTGCCTGTGATGTGAGGTTGTTCAGCAATTAAAAACATCCATCCTGTCTCAGCATCATCCTATTTTGAATCTGCCTTGTGAAGGACTAACATTTCACTATGCTAAATGAGTAGTCCATACTATTCCCATTTCCTTTATGATTGGGTTATCATGGTTTTGTTGGTTTAGTGAGCTGCCCTTTAGCACACAGGAAATATTTTTTTCATTTGATACTTTTGGGAAAAAGAGCATCATTCATCTGAAGTTAAGAAAGCAGAGGGCATAGATAATTTCCTAAAACAACTACAGCATTATCATGTGTGTGTGTGTGTTTGATTCATACAACTTACTGCTTATGACTTTGCTTGATTTTTTTTACCTTTTTGGCTGATAACCAGGTCTGAGGTTTTTAAAATATCATAATACAGTCAGCTAAGACAAATTGATTCAGACAGTTGTCACAGAAGTATTTAGCTAAAATTACTTCAAAAGTTTTACACTGCTTGACATTGCAGTACTGTCTTTGAAGTGTATACCCTGAAAAATATTTGTTATTAACAATTCCAGACAGGTGTTTCACCAAAGACGTGAAGATGTGTAGAAGAAGAGATTAATACTTTGCAGTAGGTTTAGCCTCTGGAGGAAATATTTGTCTTACTTGTTTGGAATTCCACTTGTCACTTCATCAAAAGCTTTGTTCACAGCCAGGTTTTGTTCTGAACAAGTGAAATTAAACTGTATTTGGTCATAAGAATTAGCACAACATATGCTCGGGTGTTATTTAAATAACTGCTTTGAGATAATTGTGAGGCAATCTTTTACAGGCTGTTCACCACACTTGACGCAGGGTGCCTAAAACTTGCAATTAGAAAACGCTCGAGTTAGGATTAAAAACACTAAAAAAACCTGCAAGAAATAGTCAGATGCCACTGTGGCAATCGGTGAGACCTGTGAGAAGCCCCTGGAGGGGGACAGGGTAAGCAATGTGATGTGATGTCCAGCCCGGGCTCTGAGGAGGCCAGCAGGGATCAGGGCCTCCTTCGAACTGACTGGTGTCCCTCTGCTGTCTGGTAGTTGCAAGGGGTGGTGAGTGAGACAGGGGGCTCACTGGGCCAAGTAATGAGGATATACTTTGTCAGCCTGCTTCAGAGCCCTGAAAGGCCTTGGGACTGTGTTAGACAGGTGAGGGGCAGAAAGGGACCGGTCATGGGGGCCAAGAAGCTGCAGGTTTTCAGCTGGAGAGAGGAATAAACCTGTGTACTGATTGCGCACATGGCTGGACCACGCTGGTGAGCTTTCAGCTGAAGACTTCTTTGGAGTCCTCAGCACAAGAAGGATGTGGACCTGCTGGAGCGGGGCCAGAGGAGGTCATGAAGATGTTGTGAGGGTTGGAGCACGGCTGCTGTGAGGACAGGCTGAGAGGGCTGGGGTTGTTCAACCTGGAGGAGAGAAGGCTCTGGGAGAACTTATTGTTGCCTTCCAGTACCTAACAGGAGCCTTTCTTGTAACAAAGCTGGAGAGTGACTTTTGACAAGGGCATAGGATGAGGAGCAACGGCTTCAAACTGGAAGAGGGTAGATTTAGATGGGATATTGGGAAGATATTTTTCCACTCTCAGGGTGCTGCCCAGGGAGGTGGTGGAGTCCCCATCCCTGAATGTGTTTCAGAGTCAATTAGATGTGGTGTTGGGGGAGCAGGTGTAGGGGACAACTTTGTAGAGTGGGGCTGATGGTTGGACTGGATGATCCCAAGGGTCTCTTCAAACCTAAATGATTCTATGGTGAGACCTTGACTCATGTTGCCTAGAGAAGCTGTGGCTGCCCCATCCCTGGGAGGGTTCAGGGCCAGGCTGGATGAGGCTTTGAGCAACCTGGTCTGGTGGGAGGTGTCCCTGCCCCTGTGTCATACAAATTACTGCATACTTTTGGTATATCAAATTACAAAAGAATAGGTTGTCAGTTTCTGGTTGTAAAAGTGTGACAGTTTCTAAAGCCCTTTTTGTTTTGGGTGGGGGTATTCTGCAACCCGCTTCAAATGAAAAATCTCTGTGTAGCTTGGCGTTAGGCAGGCGTTTGAGAAGGCTGTCCAACTGTCCACCCCCAGTGGTTATGGAAGGAAGGCAGGGAGCTCCCAAGACAGCTGCTGAGATCAAGAGAAGCGAGGGCTCTGATTTTTCCTGGGAGCACAACGGGTAAAATTTGGGTGGGTTATTTCCTTTCTGCCACACGAGGGAGGGGGGCAGCAAGTGTCCTCCAGTTCCCGCGGGCCAGCGGGTCCTCATCCTCTCCTGACACGACAGGCTTTGTGCCCGTGGTGAAGAGCCTGCTCTAGCACAGGGATGAGGTGTGGCTGATGAGCCCGAGATAAACCCTCGCACAAAAAAGGCACTGTGTTGCTGAATGGGTTTCCAGTGTAGCTCTTTAATTTCATCTCTTGGAAATGTTTCTGCTCTTTCATCCAACTGCCTTTATCTTAACTCCTGATCTGAGGAAAGCAGCAGCCTTTCAAATTGAACAAACCGTGTTTCAAATAGGCTCTTCTGCTTGTGACAAGATGTACCTCATTTTCTCTGCAAGCCCTCAGCAAGGTCACACCTTTTTAATTTATTTTCTGTAAGAAAAATCTAGTTGCATGATAGAACAAGGCCAGATCTAGCTAGAGGTCATTTCTTGAACTAGTCATAAAGTAGAATAGGATTAGAACCATTTAATATCCCAGAATTTACCAGAGTTCTATTAAAATGTAGCCTTCATATTTATAAAGCAACATAAATATCTGCTCTAAGTTGTGGCCAATTTGGTTATAATAAAGGGAATAGCATGGGTGTTCATTTTTTTTTCCTTTTTTACTAGGACAGTGACCTTTGTTTTCCTTTTTTTATTCTTTTTTTTCTTTTTTTTTTTTTTGGCAAGTATTAGACATAAAATACAGGATTAGCACACATTTAACAGATTTTGGCATTTGTTAAGCAACGGGGAAGTACTGCTCTTGTGTGCCGTCTGTATGGTGTAGCAGTTATGAGGTAGGTTTCTGAAAGACACTGGTTTCCCATCTCATCCTCTGACACGCTGCTTACGAGGCAGAAGAGCCTGTGCTTACTGGCAGGGTAGTGCTTTTGTAACCAAAATTTTATGGCCATTCTTTGTTGGGTTCCTCACGCTTCCCCGAGAGTGGCTTCCTGTAAATACGGTTGGTTTCATCCATGCTTTCTAATATCAGCTGTTCATGGGTGTCTTCAGCTTTTCATGTGCTGCTGTTGTTTTCAACAAGTGGCCTCTGAGAGAGAGATTTTGCTGGTGGAGATGCTGGAGACCATTTGGAGAGCAGTGTAGGGGAAAGGGACCTGGGGGTCCTGGTGGACAGCAGGATGACCATGAGCCAGCACTGTGCCCTCATGGCCAAGAAGGCCAATAGCATCCTGGGGTGGATTAGAAGAGGGGTGGTTAGTAGGTCGAGAGAGGTTCTCCTCCCCCTCTACTCTGCCCTGGTGAGACCCCATCTGGAATATTGTGTCCAGTTCTGGGCCCCTCAGTTCAAGAAGGACAGGAAACTGCTGGAGAGAGTCCAGCACAGGGCTACCAAGATGATGAAGGGAGTGGAGCATCTCCCATAGGAGGAAAGGTTGAGGGAGTTGGGTCTCTTTAGCTTGGCAAAGAGGAGACTGAGGGGTGACCTTATTAATGTTTATAAATATGGAAAGGGTGAGTGTCAAGAGGAAGGAGCAAGGCTCTTCTCAGTGACATCCAATGATAGGACAAGGGGCAATGGGTGCAAGCTGAAACATAGGATGTTCCACTTCAATATGAGAAAAAACTTCTTCACGGTGAAGGTGATGGAACACTGGCAGGGGCTTCCCAGGGAGGTTGTAAAGTCTCCTTCTCTGGAGACATTCCAAACCTGCCTGGATGCATTCCTGTGTGACCTGCTCTAGGTGTTCTTGCTCTGGCAGGGGGATTGGACTAGATGATCTTTCAAGGTTCCTTCCAATCCCTGATATTCTGTGGTGACAGGCAGAGCCTGGGTCTCTCCTGGGTCCGGGTGTGGAAATGGGGCTGGTTAGAGGCTGTCCAGGTGCCCTCGCTGCTTGGGTTTTCTTCTCGTCGAGTCCATTATGTCAAAGGCCTATCTGAACTCCTTCATTTTACATCACGGGTGCAATGGACCGTAGCATCTCCTCCTAAGTGCCTCCAACCCACTTGACTGACGTGTATGCTCACTAGACGTCTGTGTGCTCAAAGCTTTGGTGAACAGTATTGAGGAAGGCTACGTGTACACCTGAAGGAGCTGGTTTTCTTCAAGATTTATTTATTTATTTATTATAATCAATAATATCATGATTCTGCTATGACCTACTGCAGCTCAGCCATTTGTTCTGTGTATCTGTTGACATCTACATGCACCACACTTGAACGTGGTGC
This sequence comes from Jacana jacana, assembly GCA_013400555.1. NCBI lineage: Eukaryota > Metazoa > Chordata > Aves > Charadriiformes > Jacanidae > Jacana > Jacana jacana. The sequence goes on from VZTM01007941.1 coordinate 106,518, forward strand.
GAAAGGGTGACCCGAACGCTCTGAAACTGCGGGGAGGCATCAAAGACATTCCTGAGCTCTGACAATAGTGTGCTGTGTGACAATGATTAACCTGTGTATCAGGGTGCAGTGCGCAGCTCTGCCTTACTAAATTCCTCCTCTATGGGCAAAATCATAGTGCTGATTGACATCCCTGTATGTTGGGGGGAATATTTATTAATAGCCAGTAATGTTTTTGGCTGCTCAATAGATATCATTGTTTTCAGTCGAACGTAACTCATATTTTGATTGGTATGACTAAATTTGCACTTTACGTGGAGACTGTTGGGGAAAATTGCTCTAGTCCCAGGGTAATTTATCAGCATCCAGTAATGCTTTATGGCAAACGGAGACCTTTTCTAATAAATTTTATATATTAAAATAACACGCAGAATTTTAGAATATTGGAATAATACCAAGAGTGTTTCTTAAAATAACAAGCCTTCAACTATCAAAGGAATTCAGAAAAGGAATTGGAACGTTGCTCTCCTTCACCTTCAAAATTGCAGTGATATAGGGTGCATCTTCATATTTTCCTATAAACATAGTTCTACGTTTAACAGAGCATAATCAAGGAGAAATGGTTTTTTGATGGTTAATTCAGCCATGTGGGAGAAATCAGGCTTAAAATGAAACTGTGATCAGAATGTCAACTAAGCAGAAACAGTCTCATCTTTCTCAGTGGTTTTGTATTTTGAGTCCAATTTGATAAGATTACGAATAAAATCTGTGGTCTCTTTTCTTCTGGTTGGCCTAAGGAGGTCTTACCACTGGGCAAGGTGAGGCAACTCCGTGGGGACATAGGTGTGACTTGGCTCACATGAGCAGTCCAGCTGATCCGGATGAGGAAGCTTCACCTCTGAAGCTGAATAAGGAAAATTATGTCTGCATATAAGCCTTTGCAGAGTCCAACTCCTGCTCTGGTACTGCAGAGAGGAAATAATTACTGGATTCCATCAAGCAATTTCAGAGCTTCAATTAAGAGTCAAATAGCACTGGGTTATAGATGTTTGTAAAATGACTGTTTAAATTACTATCTCCAGAATATCTTTGCACTTTTGTTACCAACAAGAATGTGTTCTGCATTCACTGCCTTTACTCTTTGAGCTTCTCATTACACAGGTGTTGTTCTGCTAGTCCTGCGCCTCTAGACAGGCACCTTCTGCAGTTGCAAATAGCACTGTTTTGAGGAAGAAGAGTTTCTGACTAAACAAACTAAAAACCACCTCCCTGGGCAATCAGTTCCAGTGGTCCACCACCCTCATATGTCACATTTGATAACCTGAAAGTGGCCTATACAAACATTAGTATAGAAGATGGTGATATAAATACTTCAAGGGTCGGTGTCAGGAGGATGGAGCCAGTCTTTTTCAGTGTTTCTCAATAAGAGGACAAGAGGGAACGGACACGAACTGGAACATAAGAAGTTCCATCTAAATACAAGGAGGAACTTCTAGAGAAGTGGTGGAGTCTCCATCTCTGGAGACATTCAAACCCCACCTGGACATGTTCCTGTGGGACCTGCTCTGGGTGGACCTGCTTTGGCAGGGGGTTGGACTAGATGATCTACAGAGGTCCCTTCCAGCCCTATAGCATTCTGTGATTCAGTGATATATGGTCCATTCTTTTTGGTATTTCTTGCACTGAAACAAGAGCATTTGTTGTCTTAAAACTATTAGTGTTTTAAGCCACTACTATTCCAACCCTGAATAATATTAGATTAACTTAGACCAAAATTAAGCAAAGTGCTTAAATTTGGTTGACTTCAATGAGACTTAGATATTTTTAAGGAAAAGAGCACAACTTGTATTTCAGTGCAGTCAGGAATTGACTTCTCTACTTTTTTTGCCCTGGTTGATTAGCATTTGGGAAATTCAGATCCAGGGTAGAAATAGTGAAACAAAGGAGGATAGGGTTTTGGAGTGTGAAGATTACTTAAATGGACACTCTTTGAATGGCAGTGATTGGTGGTCTTTCATTCTGTAAATTATTGCGTGGAGCAAAAGTGAACATTCTCATCGAGTGCATGATGGTCTTCCTGGTGACATAACTGGCTTTATATTGGTTTTAGTGCATCTTGAGTGTATAAAGTCTAGTCAAAGCTGCCTGCAGTGTGCTTCTCCTTTTACTTTTTTTTTTTAAAATATGTGTGAAATTAATTTTAACCAAATGGAGCTCTAGAATGGGGAGGAAAAAAAGATTATGATTGAATTAGTTCACTGAAACTGTTTCCCAGTATCATATACAGCTGGTAAAACTATCACCCATTTCTCTTGGTTAATAAAACCCGTGACATATTTATGATAGAAATAACAGTTGTAGAGAGCAACAGTGGCATTAAGGACTGCTAATGGCCTCTTTAAAACACAAATCATAGAATGTTCCAGGCCGGAAGGGATCTCGAGGGTCATCTAGTCCGACCTTCCCGCAGTCAGCAGGGACACCCCCAACTAGACCAGGTTGCTCAGGGCCTCCTCCAGACTCAACTTGAAGATCTCCAGGGAAGGGGCCTCAATCACCTCCCAGTGCAGACAGGAGCAACCTGTCCCAGTGCTCCACCACCTTCGTATGTCGCATTTGGAAACAGTTTGAGTTTTTAGGTTTGTTTAGTCAGAAACTCTTCTTCCTCAAAATAGTGCTATTTGCAACTGCAGAAGGTAGACTGATTTGTAAAAGCTGTTCTATATTATTTGGTTAGGCTATGAAAAAAACATGAAAGCCTAAAAAAGATCAAAAGTTTATTTATATCACTGGCTTATTTATAGTGAAAAATCCTTTGACAGATCTCTGTCAACAAAAGATTGCTTGAGCCAAACTTATCCTGATTTCAACATTACTTTAGGTATTATAGTTGAATTAACTACTGATGTATTTCATAATTTATTCCTGCTTCCTGGTAATGCAATGCTTTGACATAGTATAATGGGTATTTGAATATTTGTTAATAACAGAACATATGAGGATATGGGGCATTTCTTCTAACAGGAACTTTAGTGTTTTCCAACTTGACCTTGGTCAAGGAATTTCAATAAATTAAGCAATAGCATTTATTCTATGTGCAGGAATTAGCAAGTTTTCAGTATAGGTACAAAGAAAAACGGTAATAAAATAGGAATTAGATGTGAATAGTATTATTTATCTGGCCTAATATTATGTATTTTAAAATTGAGCACCTGAGCAATGCTACAAGGCTTCCTCTACAGTCAAGCAATAGGAAGAGCTACTTCCATGGGGCAAAATACCCCATTTCAAGACACAACTCACTTCAATTACACGAGTGCTTCTTTGCTGACCAGGCTGTCCATGGGACCAGTATGGCCAGATGCTTAACTTTTAGGTGACTAACTCAGGTGAGATAGATCCTATTTGTAATTCATAATGTCATAATAACATGATTAGATTAGACTAGATTAATTAATCAACTGTTATTTGTTTGTTAGAATGCTCTGTGGAAAGCAGAAATAAAATGCAGGGAGACTGTTAAAAATGTAGAAAGAGGCAGAAATAAGAGTACAGGTATGAAAACTTTGTCATTATGTAGATAAAAATAGTTGTTGAAAGGGGGGAGAAAAGGATTGAACACAGAGATAAGCTGTTGTGTGCTCAGACTGGTCTCCAACTGTGGATTTGCCAAATTTGCAATGAGAGAGATTAATGCTTTTGAAATGTGTAGGAAAATTGCTGCAGGACCTCCTTGTATCCTCCAAAGGCAATGTCTTAGGCTAATATAAAATGGCACTGTTCATTGGGCTGTGCTAATTTTACCTGCAGAACATCTGTGGATTTCTGCTGGAAGTTGGATACGGTGCTCCGAGACACCTATGTCAGGCACTGAGTAGGATGAGGAATGTTTGCTGCTGCCTTCCAAGCCCTGTGGAAGATTGTATGTAGGTCAGCAGGTGAGCCTGAAGAAATCTGTGCTATAAATATTGATCAGCATAATTTAGATTTCATGGACTTTTTCTTAATGAGTAAGGTCAAGGTGGAGAGAGGCAAGGAAGTGTTGGTATATGAAGTCAAATAGCGCCTAATAGTGCCTGGACTCCTAAAATATATTAGTTTCAGGAATCAGCACCATACTAAGTACCACTTTTTAAGGCGTGCTAATGCTATGCCGTCTGAGTCTGGACAGTCTCGATTAATATCCCCAAGTGTATGGGTTTGAAACAGGGTCCAAAGCATACCTTATGTGTGAGACCATAGAAGCAACACCACGGATTCATGCTGCATCACTGCAGGGTATTGTCCATTGCACATTCCTGAGATACCTGTGGACACACATTTCCCTGTGGCTATAACAAATGTCCTGAACACCCAGGACAGTGAATCATTGCATTTCCGTGTTACAGCCTGTGTCACGACATATCAAAAGGTGCTTCTGTGTGCCTTACTCCCCCCTAAACCAGATAATGGAAGCTACATGGACTTCAAGGCCACACCTTGAGTCTTGTGTCCAGTTCTGGGCACCTCAACACAAGAGAGATCTGGAGGGGCTGGAGCAAGTGCAGAGGAGGGACATGAAGTTGGTGAGGGGCCTGGAGAATAAATCTTATGAGGAGCGATTGAGGGAGCTGGGACTGTTTAGTTTGTGGAAGAGGAGGCTGAGGGGAGACCTCATCACTCACTACAACTGCTTCAAAGGACATTGTAGAGAGGCTGGTGCTGGTCTCTTCTCATGGGTAATTAGCAATAGAACAAGAGGGAATGGCTGCAAGCTGCAGCAGGGTAGGGTTAGGATGGACATTAGGAAGAAATTCTTCACAGAAAGAGTGGTCAGAGCCTGGAATGGGCTGCCCAGTGAGGGGGTGTAGTCCCCATCCCTGACTGTGTTTCAGAGCCAATTAGATGTGGTGTTGAGGGATCTGGTGTAGGGGAGAACTTTGTAGAGTGGGGCTGATGGTTGGACTGGATGATCCCAAGGGTCTCTTCCAATCTGAATGATTCTATGATTCCACAGGAACTGTTGCTGGTCACCATGATGCTTTTAACTGATCAAAAGGAAGAAATATTGTGGCTGTTGAGATAGTGTGGGAAATTCAGTAGTTCTCGTTTTTGTGAGGGTGGGGGTTGGAAAATGTAGAAATACCCTGTGGTATTTCATCAATGTTTTATATAGTAACATATTTCACAAGAAAGTTTTATTTACTGAGGCAATTAAGAAGCAAACCTTCCTGTTCTGTGTTTGGCATTCTGTCCTAGAACCAAACGCCCATGGCAAGTTATGGTCTGTTTTAAAATGCAAAATGTAAATTGGAAGAGAGCTCCACACACCTGCTCGTCTCCCATCAGATAGGCAAGCGGCAGGCAAAATGCTAACTGCAGGCAGCTGTACTGAAGGAAAAACCGAATCAGGACATTCTTTGCTTCCATATAGAGAAGCAACTAAAGGAAATTGAGGAGAGGCACAAAACCGCTTGGTTTTCCCCCCTTTCCATGTAAAAAGACACCTTTCTTAGTACAGCAGTGGCAAAAGACACACAGAAAACTGAGTCTTGGAGTCTGGGTCAGGAAATGGTGGGGAGAAAGAGAAGAGGGTTCACAGCTTGTCGGATCCTGCTCCGCTCGCTGCTGCTCGTGACAAGACCTTTTTGTCAAAGTTCAGACAGTGAGAGGGGTTGACACTGTTTGATAATTACATCGTAGAGAAAGCCTTGAGCTTCTTGATGGCTTATTTCTTTGATTTGCAGACATCGTGATTATTGCATTTTGGCGGTGGTCCAGCCTTTTCATGCGGGCTTCAGCAGCAGGGAAATTAAAGCTCCAAATTGTCTACTGGCTGTTAATAGAGAGACTTTGCTTCTCAGTAGCTTCCTTTGGTACGGTTATTCCCCTTCACCCCGGTAAATGCCATGCTCTGGTTATACCATTGGCAAATACTAAGCTCCAGTTGCAGTTTATTTAGTGTTTTATTAGATGAGTGTAAAGAAAAGTTTATGTTCATCATTAATTCCAGATAATTATTGCTATTATCTCATTTCATATGTTCTTCAGGTAGTTGTTATGCTAATGGATAGGCTAGCACATCCATTCATGCAAACAATTACTTGCCTACCTTATAAAATTAAAGGTTTTATCCTCCCATTCCAGTATTATCCTTGGTCTATTATTTTATACAACTTAGAAACTTTTTATGCAACCACTTTGATTACTCATTTACTCAATGGATTACAGGCAGATGCCAAATCTGCTTTACCTGTAAGTGTTTTGGAGTTCTGTCACTGATTTTTTCAAATTATAGAATGTAGAAACTTTTTTGCCAGTTGTTAATTTTTAATAACTCTTAGTTATTAAAGGACCAACCATGATTGTAGAATTTTTTGTGTGTGTGTGTTTAAATTAGATTTGTACTCCTAGAAAATTTGTCTTATCAAAGTCGTTCCCAAGAAATGCTTTGCTGCAGCAGAACAGTGTGGGAAAACTGATGCCGATTGCTTTCCTGCTCTTTTCTCTGAGTAGTGCAAAGGTTTTGCAATGATAATTTTGTGTACGGACTCCTTTGTTTCATCCAGTAGAACGCAAGAGTCTGGAAGGGTTGGGTGCATCAGGCTGCACGGTGTATGCAAGTTATTGCAGCTCTAGATAGTTTTCACCAGGTGTGAAAATGAAACGTGTTGGATTTCTCCAGGCATTCTGTATTTTACATTGGTAATTAATCTGTACACATGTTAGTAAAGAGAACGAAATTATTTTGGCCGTGTTTGGCAAGAGTCAAAGCACCACCTCCAGATATTTCTTGTAATGATGTGACAATCTCTTTTGGAAGATCAACTTGGGAGTCCTGTTGGTGTGACGGCACATTGGCCGCTGAACCTGCCGCCCAAGCGCTCAGCACCCCTGCCTTCGGGTTGCTGTGCAGAAGGGCCCTCGCTTGCTCCTTCAAACACACCCCATCCTAACTTCTCTGCTCCTCCCTGGTGACCCTGGTGCTGTGGATGGTGGCTGCACCCCTGCCACCACAGGGGAAATTCAGCACTGCTCATAGTGGCTCATTCCAAGCTCCAAACCTGCCTCTTCCTCTCTCCTTCATCCACAGTCTGTGAAGCTCTTCCCAAAGCCAAAGGCTTTCCAGTCTCCTTACATAGGCTTGTGTAATGCACTTAGTGCTCCTGCAGATGAGAAGTTAGCTTTTAATTTCTTTCAAATGCACTACAACTACCACGTACTTGTCTCCAGCTGTAGGAGCTGTTAACACTTGATGCCCTGTAAAACTCTCTGAACTATAGCAGAAACACAAGTCACAAGTGCCCCTACTTTGTTCCCTCTCTGTCCTGTTCCTCCTGAAACTAGGACAGGAGATCTCATGTTGATGTTTATTCTGAAGACTAACAACTGGTTGTGGCTCAGGCTGAAAAGACTTTTGTTTTTTATTGTGTCTTTGGCACTGCTAAGTTTTCAGAAGTGAGGAGATTAAGGGTGTGTGTATTTATTGTTTCTGAAAGGAGGGAGGTACTGGAGGAAAATCTATTACAAATGGCATGAATGCTAGGACTTGACAGAATCTTGTTCTTTTAAATGATATTCCTTCTCCTTCTCCCTTGAACTCTGTAACAAACGGATCAAATGAGCAACAATATGTTTACAGTCATCCTTCTTTAGTAGTATGAATCCTGAGGAATTCGAGAGGAGCAAGCTTCTAAATGGAGCTCGGGTACAACTGACTTAAAGAACACAACCAGCATACAGACAGGGTCACATTAATGCAAAAAAAAAAAAAACAAACACCAAACCCCAGTAGCCTGATGTGGTTTATGTATTTGGTTATTGACTCTAAATTAATATATTATGGTTCATTTCCATTTTAAATAAAACACCTAGCTGCACAGCAATTCTTGGCAAGATGAGAAAGGCAAATAGAAAGGATTGATTAGCAGGAGGGTTTTTTGTTTGTACATAAAGTTTATCAAAGGGGATCAAACCGAACTGTGTATTAGTCATATTTTCAGCTGTAAGCTCTCATTATGGGGTGTAAACTAATCTAGGTCTCTCCATCTGGCAGTTGTGAGGAGAAGGAGACAAGCAGTCAAGAACATTATCAATCAGTTGGAGCCCAGTTAAGTACTTCGCTGTAATTAAGCTTGAACAGCATTAAAAATTACATGTGATAATTGAAGACGAGGTGATTTCCAGCGTAGTACAGTAGCCTGTTCGGTGAGTATGTGCTTTTGTGAATACATAAATATCACTTTTAGGCGCAATGCCCACATGTGAGTTGGTGTGCAGAGGAGGTCATCGGCTCCCTCACTGGTGTAAATCTGCAGAGCGGTGTGAATTCCATGGTGAGGCACTAGTGCAGGGAGGCTCGGGACCTTGCCAAGTCCATAAATATGAATGCCATTCTGTATGTTACACCAGCTGTGTAAATCTGAATTATTAACATCATTACTGTGTATTTATCACTGCCAGACTAAGAAAGCTGTGAAGAAACAGCTATGGTTGAAAGCAGTTAATTAATTAGCTTAAAGGCAAGATTGTGGCTTATCTGAATGCAGCTATGTAGGCAGGCGCGGGCTGCAATGCACCTTTTTCTCTCTGTCCTGGTTGTCCTCACTTGTCCCCGTGTTTACTCCAACACAGCTACATGCAACGTGTGCCAAAATGTTTGCAGACCAGGCTTGTTAGAGAGAAGATGTGAGGCTACTTCTTTTTAAGATATTTATTGCCTAAAATCCGGAACGGGGTAGGGGGGAAGCAATAGCTCGGTTCCTCAGGCATCGATACATATTTTTCAGATCAGTCATCAAAAGGATTTCTCTTCTCTGTGTGGGCTGAGGGGTGGTCCTGGGACACATGGTTTTGTGAGGAGATATTGGGTTATATTCTGTGTCTAGAAAGTACCTCAGAGAGGGATCACGAGAAGAAACTGGGTACCATCTGCTTAGGCAAGGGAAGCTGAAGAGACCATGTTTGTTTCCTCTCCAAGATGGTGTGGAGCTGAAGTGCTCGTGCAGCAGGTGAGGAAAGGCACACTTGAGGCTGGAGCATCCATGTAGCTATGTAATTTTAGTTTCATATATAATCATTCAGGAAAGTGCCAACCCCCCAGTTTGAGGTTGCTGTATTTCACTGGAATGGTTTTAGACACCAGGGCTAAAGGGCATCCATAAATGACTGCTGTATTTTATGTGTGTATCTCTTGTGTGGAATGAGTCTTTGAGCCTTACGTGGAGGTTACAATTTCAGGCATCATAAATGGTCACTCTGATATTACCTTGTATCTGGAAATCCCTCTTTCAGCACTAAGCCATCACATTTCGTCTTAAAAAAAAATAAAAATAAAATAACATTTTGCCACCAGAGTTAGGTTCAAAATGGCACCATTGAATGAGTGTTAAGGGTTGTATCTCTGCCTGTCATACCAGATGTAACACTTGTCAAATAACACAGATGACCCTTAAGTATCTTCCAGGCGTTGCGGGTCTAGAGGGCAGGTTAAAGTACTGAATATCTCGTCAGAAAAAATATTTTCTACTTATTGTTTTTTACTGAAACAATCAAGCTACTATCAGAACAACCTACAGGCAGCACAAAGCAAACCCCAGGAAAAGACGCTGCTTCTGTTCTTTTTGTTAAAAATAAATCCAAGACATGCTTTTGTCTTGGCAGGTTTATTTCGAGAGTAATACCTTGCTGTCATCGTGCTTGCTATCCATTTTTTTAAAAAAAGGCAAATGAAGTGACAGACAAAAGAGAAATGTTAATTAGAAAGATCTATTTATATATATATATCATGTTTAACTTGTAGGATTGCTAAGTGTTTTCAGACTAACAGACCCTGATCCTGAAATATTATGGTGTCTCGCGAAACAAACAACAATCTGTTTACAAAGCACCCTTAATCATAGGCAGGCAGAGATCCGATTGTTTAATATTTTTATGAGGAAAGCCATTTAGGCTCTTTTTATTGTTTCTTATTTTGTTTATTTCCCATGGCAAATATAAGCTTTGCAGTATAACAAGGATCTTTTCCCCTTTGGTCATAAGTAAATATTGTTCTTTTACGATATGTGTCTTCACTTGTGGGGTCACCAAGGAGAGGAGAGGAGAGGATGCCAGGTTGCAACGCAACAAGCTGAACATTTGGCAGAAAACTATTAATGCAGAGAATAATAATATCTAGTCCTAGGTATTCGTAAATTATACACAAGCAATTTGCATATAATTTATGATTCTTAGTCTCATGTTATTACAAAAATTGCAGTTGTGATTGTAGAAATGTGGCGGTTGCGTTGGTGGGAGAGGGATATACGGTTGTGTCTCCACTCGACCTATATTGCCCTGCAGTTTCTTCCCCCTCCCTGTCCTGGTTGGAGACAAACCTGTTTGTCCCACCAGTTGTTTTCTTCTACAAGCACATGGGAGGCCTCTGCTTGGAACCATTTTATTTCCCTAACTTCCCAGTGTGCTTGCCCTGCTGGGGTGTTCCTCTTTGAGCGCACCAGTGCTGCCCCTTAATCAGAAGATTGATTTTGAATTACATGTGTCATGTGTTACCAGTACTGCATTTTCCCCTGACCCACCATCCCAAACGATGATGGGAGGGAAAAGATAGGAGCTGTGCTCTAATACAAGTGTTTTTGAGGTGAGCATGCATGGTTCCACGACCTCAGGCCAGAAGGAGATGGGTGGCTGTCCGCTGCACCTTCTCTCCTTGTGCCAGACCTGAGGGTCTTCAGGCTCTGCTGCTCAGCTCCAGTCATCCCTGCTTTTGGATTTCAGTGTTTCTTCCCTTAGTACTGAAATATTTTTAACCTTTGCTGTAGTTGAGGCAGGGATGGAAATATTTGTAGAGGCTGTCACAGGCAGCAAGAGGCCTTGAGGCAGTTTGTGTTTGTTTGGCAGACTTATTTTTGCCTTTCTCGCTGTGTTTTCTATTTCTGTAGACAGGTTTCTGGTTGGGTCACCATCATTTTCACTTGCATTTGCTTTTATAGGCTATTTGTGTTACTCTTTCTCACTAGCGTGTATGAGTAGACCAACATCTCAGGTTCAATGGGGTGCCCTGAGAATGCCTGGAAGATACATGCTACTGACTGGTGTGGTTGGCACCTGGTTTGCTTCAGGGAGTGTCACCATCATCTTGGACACAAGATCTGCTCCCAAATGTCACCTTAAGCCCCCAGTTCCTAGGATGAGCCCTGTGGCTGGGATCTCTTGACACTTCAGGGATATCAGACCCTGATGGAAGAAGCTGGGACAAACATAGTTTCTGTTGGAGGCTGTGACTCCAGACTTCATCCTGTCCCTGAGAGGCAAATGAGGTCTTGCAGTTCTCCAAATTGTCCAGAGGCCTGGAGACCACCACTGCGTTGCCAGGTGTTGGAAGTTTCTGTGGTTCACGGAGGGATCTGCAGTTGTGAGGTCTGTTTTCTGCTGTCCTTCTTTGTACTTAGGCATCTCAAATCATTTTCCACAGATCAGAAAGGTCCATGCAGCTGTAACAAGGAGAGAGCTGCATTTCTTTGATTTGCCACATGGTACAAATACTATGTGGTAATGGCAGTGAGCATCCTCCATCGTCATCCACACTGGCTGACATGTAGCATTAGTGATTTCGAAACTTATGGAGGATGGCAGAGCCAGACAAGTTGGATACTCCAACATGCAAGCCTAGTCTGATCTAAGTTGAAAGTTGATGTTTGATAGATAAACTGAGATCAAATCCAAGTGATTTGCTTTGAACTGGTGCCCCCGTAGATATTTGTAAAAGCAAAGAAGTAAAAATTAAAATGGAGATATGGCTCATAGATTTGATGGAATTATTATCTGTTAAATACTCTGCAAGTGGGATGTTTGCTGTGTGTAACAAAGCTGCATATTGGAGACTTAAATCTATAGATAAGGACTAAAGCAACTGTTAGTGCTTTAGTTAATGTTCCTGAGCTCCATCCCAGCAACCCTTCTCACTGCAAAGTCATTTGCTAAGAGGACACTTCGGTTATGTCCTCCTTTGCCATTAACTTCTTTGAATTGATACCCAGCTCCTTGGTCGAGTCATGTCAGAGAGAACTGTGTGCTAATAGCTGTCTAACTGCTTTTCACGTTATGATTATTTCTTTGCGAGCCTGAAGCGTCAGGGTTGTGTTAAGACACATTCCACTGGAGGTGTGTCATGACTCTGGCTAGCCTGGGGTTGGTTCCTCCGCAGGAGTTTGCCAGGATTGTGATGCGGATTTCACTGGGTGCTCTTAAGAGCCAGTAACATGCCATAAATCCAGGTTTGGTCTGTTGAAGGACTGTGTCTGGGATCAGAGTTACCTAACTGTCTTTCCATTGGAGGGCTTTAGTTTCTCAGGTAAAAAAAACTAATCTTTTATACTTAATGTTGAGAAACATGCTGGCAAATTGGCTTTATTGAAAATCCAGACTAAATGTTCATGCTAGATGTTTCCCGCCCAATAATCGAAACTTAAGGCATTAGGAGGAATTTTTTCACTGTAAAACTTCCTGCTATAGACCAGGGGAGGTTTTTTGGCCACTCCATTTACCATCATACCACTCTTCCAGAGAATCCAGAGATTAAGACTTTGACCTTTGATTTAATCACCTTTCATTTTTCTGCATGAAAGCTCTAGCATTCCGTCAGGGGTTGCTCTTGAAAAAAAATCTTACAAAGTCTTATGTTTGTGTTACTTGCTTAAAATCTTATAAAAATCATGTCTCATGGGCAGATTGACTCATGACTTGTATTCTGGGATGTGTTTCACTGCGGTTGCCTCGTATAAGAACCCAAACAACCAAAGAGATTAAGAACTGTTGCTGATATACCTAATTAAGTTAATATGTTACTTACATTGACTAAGAAGTGCCTTCAGATTTAAGGGGTCTTTAAGAACAAACCTTTGAATTGGGTTTTTTGTGTTTGAGAGGGCCATTGCCGAGGAAGGCATTTGCTTTCCCCTTAAAAGGCAGCTGGAGACAGAGGAGACTTCACTTGCTGAGTGCTCAGGATCAGCCAGGTGCTTGCATCGAGGAGACCCTGCCATCCCAAAGACAGTGAGGTGACACAGAAACAATGGGGTTTGTGCCCTGGAATTTATCCTTGTACTACTTACCACAAAAGAGCTTGGCATGATCAGCGTTCACCTTCACACCTGGGGTTGACCTCATCTAACTCCGCTCTGAATAAAACAGAGGTAGTTTACCTTGACTGTGTTTTTACTGTGACCTTATAATGCATTAGGTTTCCCCCAACTAAATGAGTATGCTATTTTGTTATCAATCTCTGTGTCAGGAATATATTGTTACTAATAGGCAGTCTGGGAAATTTTGAACAGAGGGCTCTCCTGCCTTGGCTGGTAGGTAAAAGGTGCCAACCATGTCCGTGCTGTTCAAACTATCCACACCATAAACTAGAGGGAGACATAGCCGCATCGTTCTAGACTCTGTTCTGGTTACAACAAGAGAAAAATCTGAAATGAAAACAGTTCTGACAGCCTGGAAGCTCATGCTGTTGTTATTAATGGGCTCTTGGGTAATAGAAGCGGAGCGTAGTGTGCCAGATGCAGCACAGCTGTAGAGGAGGATGCAGGTCTGGACTGGTAAAGGTGACAGAAAGGTGCGCCGGAGGTTACTAGCAAAAGGGAAAAAACACAGGCTCAGAGCTCAGCTGCTCAAGTCTGGCTACTTTAATTTTATCTTTGGTTTTGGTCTTTATGTTAAAAGCTGCCTTTACCTCCTTTTCAATCTGTTCAGTTCCTCATAACATATCCATCTAGCGATTTTATTTTCTTATTTAATCTTTTGCCTTTCAACTCTGCCAACCTCTGTTTACCTCCCCTGCCAAGAACTTTAGACCGTGGGATTTAAAAATGGCCTTGAGGTGGGACTGAAATCATACAGGTCCTTTTCTCTGAAGCCCTTGGGAGAGGTGAAGCTGGCACTTGCGGGATGGGTGTGAATTGTGGGCATCTGGTGACTCAGGAGTTCCTCCGGCGATGAAGCTAAAGCACAAAATAGGATTTTAAAAAAAAAACCAAACCCCCAAACAAACAATGAACCAAACCTCCATCTGAAAAATACGCAAAGTTTAGCAAAAGAGTAAGAAGTTTAGTTTTCAGAGTCAATAATCTAATATAACATTAGGTGAGACTTGCTGTTGTAGCAAAAATAAGGTGGTGTCCTTCTATTGTGTACATTTAAATGCGAGTGTTTACTTTTAACTGTCATTTTCCCATTATACAAAGGGGAATGCCAATGCTTTGTACTCACTACAGACCATATAAAGAGAGACAGAAAGGTCTAGTCATCAGGACAAGTAAAGGCAGTTTCTCTTCACAGTGTTTATTGCAGCTCTCTTTATTCTCTCCCTTCCCTCCCCTTGCTCTTTGATAAGAATCCCGGTGGGGACAGCACAGCATTTGCTGTCTGTAGTCTGGGCCAAGGACAAAAGGGGTGAATATTATAGTGCTGTTGGGCCCTTCAGCTTGCAGCCAGACTCCCAAGTTATCTCTTCTGAGCCCAATTTTGAACCACTGCTGAGTTATTTCCTCTGGTGTAGATCAGTTATTGGCATGAATAAGGGCTGCTTGTTCCAACCTAGTTGCAGACTGACATCTTGGTGCTAGCTGACCCACCTTTTCATTCATCTTCTTTTAATCTTTATTTTTTTTCTCTCCTCTTTCTCTCTTCCTGTTTTTTTTGGGGGTTGGTTTTTGTTGTTGGTTTTGACCCCAGCCTCATGGCCTACTTGATCGAAGTGGTGGAGGCCTTGAGTGTGTCACCCTGTCTTGTGACAGCAATCAGCGCTGTTGCAGAGCAGCAGACTGACACAGCTCACATGAGGGCACTGGCATCACAGAACTCAGCCCTCCCCACAATAAACCACCTAGATAAGGCCGTTTTTGCTCTTTTACAATGGTGGTCAAAAGCAGAGTGTAACTGAGCACCTAAACCTCGATACGTAATGTGTTTACAGTGTTTACAGTCCAGTAAATGTTACCGCCTTCGTTTTATAACCTGGAAATGGAATCACAGAGGGGCAAAATGATGCATCTATACTGATCTTCAGTCTCTTCTGTCACCACAATTACAGGATTGATCTTCCTCATTCATTATAATATTTCGTAGCTTATGCCAAGGGCACTCATGTTATGCTGCTAGTTTGCATCAGTGGTGCGAGCAACGGGCTGTTGGCTTGTTGTGTCTTCTAGAACAGTTTCTTTCAGGCAGTGGAGATGGGAGATGTGGCTGCAGCAGGACAAGGAGCTGGGAACCAGGGATTACTGACCTGACAAGGCAGGAGGCAAGGAGAAAGAAGGCAGTAAGTCTTCTTCGTGAAGATGACTACACGTTTTGGGGTTGAAGCGGATAGCTTCCAGTAGTTGATACGAAGAGGTGATGAAAGAGAAGGCTGGGGATTCTGGAAGGGGGTTGATGGCACCTGTCACCATAGACATGACCTAAGTGACTTGCCTGTAGCAGTGCAACAGCTTCACGGCAAGGAGAACTGAACCTGTTTCCCAAGCATGCAGTGATGCGCTAGCAGGATCTTGTATGTATGTATTTGTGCAACATACCTATATGTAGCTTTTCTGCTGCTGAACATTTTATTTGATTGAATGAGTTGGGCGTTCTTTAATTTTAGAACCCAGTGGGTCAGGCAGGTGACTTAAGGCTGGTGATGAAGCACGTTTTCAAAGGAATCTTTTAGCCCAGGCACAATTCACTGTATAGCAATAAAGGTTTCAACCCAATGGACAATGGAACATTCCTTTATTAGGAAGAAAAGCCACTTTTCTGTTTCAAATGGGCAGAGCTGATGTGTGGCACAGAGGGCCATTCAAAATCATGGTCTATCATGGAAATGTTAGGACTCTTTTGGGGTAAGCCAGTCAGTTCTGCAGACTTGCAAGGTCAGCCATGAAAAATATTCAGGACTTCAAGTTAATATTGCAATCTTGCAGCCAGCCTTTTGCAGCCTTTATCTGAATGAGGACTTCTACAGGACTGGAGGTGATGGAGGAATTTTGTGGTGGAGGAACAGAACATTGTACATTGTACATTACTCAGTTCTTCATGGGGCAATTTTCTTATGTGTTCATTTGCATTTAAAATTGGAGTTGAAAATAAGGCTTTTAGAAACTTTTAATTTCTATTTAATTATGAGAATTTAACTTCAGGGTCTCTATCTGATTTAAAAGAATAATTAAAATTAAGTATGGCTGGAGTGATTTTTCACAGTTTTTCTGCCTGTCCTTTAGGACTTAATGTAATAGTAAATTATTTGTGGCTGGGGGTGATCTATATGTAAATTCCATTAAGAATGGAATTTTGTTATAGAGAAATTCAGATTATGAAAATGACATTGCTGCCTCGAACGTCAGTAGCTAATAAATGCATTGGTTGTTGCCATTACTTCTCCTAATGTCCTCAATTAAAATGATTTAAAATAGTACAATAGATAAGCAAGATCAATTAATTTTATAAGATGATCAAAGGAATGTAGTTCTGCATTGTAAACGCTCTAAATGTGATAATGGCTTTATCAGGCGGGAAAATAATTTGAAGTAGCTTAAACCTTATTCATTTTAGCTCAAGGGGCTTTTATTTGTAGCTAATCAAATGGCTTTTTATATTTGCCAAGGTAGAATTTTCAGATCCCGAGCATTAATTTTGCAGAGTAAATTTCAGACATTTTTGAAAGTAGCCCAAAAAAATTCTCAGAGGGCTGTGATTACAGGACCCATAAAATCAAAGAGAACTTGATTATATTGATGTTCCTGAGCAGGAGTAAGTTGTTTGCATTTGCAGTTTTTGAGAACATTATTTTAGATTGCTTTGCTGCAGCGGCATTTACTCTACCAAGCTGTACAAAGCCTCAGCTGGGACACTGTGCCCAGGTTTGACTTCCCTCTAACTGACCCTCTACATAAATAGTCAATTATATGGAATTTCTAAGGCATTTCATGCTAAGTCTGTAGATTTGGAAATGAACTATCTGGACTATATGGTGAGAATACATTTGTTGATGACTCATCTAAACATGGCTTTGAAACCATGGATGAAGGAAGCTTCATGTTGGTTAACATAAGGGAGAGAGGCATTCACCATCCTGGGAGATATCCTCCTTCATTTCATCTATTTGCCCTTAGTTAAATGTCTTTGTCCGCAGTTTGCCTCATCTTACATGCTTAAAATTTTCTTGGCCAAAAGAGGTATAAGAAAAATAAGGCACCAAGAAATACTAGAAGATGACAACAGGGAGTGTCCATCTGCCTGTGTCTGGACACTGCAGAGTCTGATCTAACAGACCTTTGTTGAGAAGCCTCTGATGAAAGTATTTTGGGCACTCTGTCACCTGTGTAATAATAATAATCATAATAATCCTTAATATTGTGTCATCTAGCCAGATCTCACCAAGGGCTGTCAAGCATCAGAACAGACAGCCTGGGGAAGTGGTTGAGTCACTATTCCTGAAGGTGTTTAGAAGAGGCGTAGATGTAACACTTAAGGACATCATTTAGTAGTGGATTTGGCAGTGTTAGGTTTACAGTTGATCTCAGTGCTTTTAAGGGTCTTTGCCAACCTAAATAGTTCTATGATCTTCCCAGTGTCTGATTTCCTGATGTCTGATAAAAGGGCTAGAGGGGAGCAAATCAGATCTATGTCGTGGAAGTGGTACTTTCTCTTGGTGGGATGTAGACAGGGGAAACATCTGAGTGGAGAGAGAAGTGGCCTGTCCTGCTCAGTCCGTAAGAGGATATTATTTGTTTCAATAATTTGCATTTCAGAATCTTACTGAAGGCACGGGCCATCCTTTGATATGTATTGTATTTTTCAGTTGTCTAAATGGGTTTCATGCATGTTTGGCATCATGTTCTC
Source organism: Jacana jacana (assembly GCA_013400555.1). Classification (NCBI taxonomy): domain Eukaryota; kingdom Metazoa; phylum Chordata; class Aves; order Charadriiformes; family Jacanidae; genus Jacana; species Jacana jacana. The sequence continues at coordinate 124,356 of VZTM01007941.1, forward strand.
TCATCTCTCGATTAGCCTGTGATAAAGCAGTCTGAAAAGATTACATGGATTTACTTTTAAAAATCCTAAAACCTCAAACCCAAGCCCAACAACGACAACAGCAAACCTATAAAACCATCTAGTGTCCTCTCTAGAGTGTAGAAAGAGAAAAAGGGAATGCTGGTTGGGAAGGAGCACAGATAGATGGCCCAACCAAGCCACTGCATGGTGGGCAAACCAGGGGCAGATGGAAACATGGGCTGGAGAATGAGGGAGAGTGGTGGCGGGAGATAAGGCTATGGTGCTAGGAAGGAGGGAGGAGAACGACAGAGCTGGCGTGAAATGAGAAAAGGAAGCGAAGAGGAGCACAGGCTTTGTGATTCTGCAATGAAACCCAGGCAGGGGGGACATAAAGAGAAGATGTGTTGATGTGGTTGCAGGGAACAGAAGTAATCATTGTTATATATATATTTTACTATGACAACAAAAAATGTGCAACTTTTTATAAATAGTACTTCTTGGTCTTAGATCCACTTCTGAAGTAGAATATATATTAAAGAGCTTTATCTATAAAGGTAGAATAATTCTATTAAAAGGAAGTAGAGTCTTCCATGGAAGAGAGAAGAGCTCTTCCCAGAGTCAAGTACAGAGCCAAGAAGAAAATCCATATCTCAAAGTTCAGGATGAGAAACTGAAAGAAAAATCTGAAAGCCAAAACATGATGTAATCCCCTCCTCTATCTGTCAAGTTCCATGTGAACCTCAGGTTGGTTTCTTGTGCCCCAACCCCCCTTCATTGGCAGCTGTTTCAGGATCTCACCGCTTTTCTGGTTAACGACCTTTTTCTAATTTCCAATTTCCTGGCATTTCTAATTGCTGAATTGTACTTGGTGCTTTCAATTAAGTGATTCTTTTTCCTCCCTAGAGCCTCATTTCTGTCTACCCCTCCCTCTTCACTGGTATTTCCAGACGTTATCCACCCTTCTTTGTTTTGGTGAGCTGAAAAAGGCAAGCCTTGTTCTTCTCCTCTGTCTTTGGGCTCTTTTCTTGATCATCTTCAGCTGTTGTAGTTGGAGCCCATCTCTCCAGAATGTGAGGGATTGCTGATGAGGTTTTGCTGTGCCCTGTGTATGGAGGTCTGCACTTTGCTATCTCCATCAGAGGTACCTTTCTACAGCATAGAATGGTGTTTGTAATCTAAGGCACTCTTGTGCTGCTTTGCCTTTCCCCTCGACATGGTTAGCCGGGGCGCTTATGCAAGTTATGATAAGCATACACATCATAAAAGCTTTATAAAACCATGCTCTTATTTTTTATATTCACAAATACAGATAGTGGCTATAAGTGCTTTCTACAGTTATTAAAAAAGCACAAAGTATTATTGGTGTCGTTTTCTCCTCTATAAATATCATTTTACCCCAAATTCATAGCTTGGCAAATAATTCTGGGCAGTTGCTAAAGTGTCAGCCGCTCCGTTCTGAGGATATAGCAAGTGTGGAATTGACTCCAAGGAGGAAAACCTCTGGTTGTGCTCCCAGGCTCTCTGTTAAAGCCAGGTGTCATTTAGACGATGTTTTCATGTGCTTATGTCACCCTGGACCATGGTTAAGGCGGTCAGTCCTCCACAGTTATACTGGGACTTTGTTTCTTTGCTTTTCATTTGTTTTCTGGGTGCCGTCTCGTGGTGTTTCAGCTGAAGCCTCAGCTATAAACGGACAAAGTGCTGGAAGCAGTTTTTGTGCCTCTGCGTGCAATGCTCCAGTTAAAATAATCTCTGTTTTCACTTGGGTTTTTTGTTGTGTTTTTTTTTTTGTTTTCCTAGTGCTGCTTCTTAACAAGTAATTAATGATTTTCACTTGTGTATATATTTATCATCTATAATATTTTGCAGCTGTCTTCAAGTTTACGCACATGTTCTCTGCTATTTTATTTTCGCTGTTATTGAAATAATGAAGTGAAATTGGGACCAAGGCAGAAATCTGGAGATCTCCCTGGGATCAGTAAGATAACCATATAACCACACTTCTTATTTTTGGTCAGCTCTCTACCAACCTTCCATGGTTTTGATCTGACCTGTTTACCGAAGTTGTGTTGCGAGGTATTTTCAGATTCACAAAAGCCATGAGGCAGGACAAGCAAAAGAGAACTGAATGGTTGGCATAGATCTGAGTAGATGTGGGATCATGGTCACAGAAGTGGCTGGCCAAAGTCATGCGAAAGCCAGAGTATCTGTGTCTTATTCTCCGCAGCATCTAAGCAGCCAGAGATCAGTCAAAGAAATAAAATATTTGTGTCCTGATTAGTTCAAACTTGGTATTTTTTTCTCCTAATAGGGGCCATCAACAGTTGAGAGGTTGGACTTGGGCAGGCACATGCTGCATCCCCTGAAACATTTCAGCTAAGGGAAGTCCCTAGCTGGACTCATGAGCTCCATGCATGACTTCCTCCTCCTTCTTCTGCTGGAGTGGAAGCGGATTGAGCCCTCATGTGCTGCTGTTTCATTTCTAGCTGATGATACTAGCATTACATGTATTCAACACACAGGCAAATCTTGAATTTTCACTCATTTGCTAGTAATTCCTGACACTTGCTTTTCTTTTGTTCTGACTGCTTCTGAGGACTTGGATGATGTTTTTGTGGCTTTAACTACTGTAACTACCAGGTTCTCACTCTCAGGCAGTACTGGTCAGATTAGTTTCTTATTGTTTGTTCTTGAGAATCCCAAACTGTTGGCTGATTGCTTTTGGGGTTGTTTTGGGTTGTTTTTTTCATATTCCTCATATTGCGTAGATGCTTAGAACATGGTTATTCATATGGTTGCTATATAATCAGATCTGGACTGACTGATACAGAGTTTTCCAAGTCTTTTCTAAATAAAAAAAAATAAATTATTTACCTAGCCAATATTTAGTGGTTTACACAAAATGCTTCAGAACAGGTAATGAGCACAGCTGATGCACACCATCTGCCTGAGTATGCAGAGAGCCAGAAAGAGCTCTAACACGTGAACTGGTCTTATTAAGATCAGTATCAGGTCCCAAACACGTGTCCCCTTATTTCTTAAAATGAGAACGTAGCATTTGGTATGCAGGTCAAAGAAGGGCAGAAATGTAGGGGAAACGAGGACAAAGTGTGGGGAGATGGGAAAAGTATACAATGAGGAAAGTGCTCATTAGGGTTTTGCATTTCCAGTTTGTTCAAAGAGAAAAGTCTGTTTTTTCTCGTTGCTCCCTGAGCCCTTACTGTAACTATATGCAACTTTAGGGTCACACACACAAATACATACGTGGGGGGAGGGGGAGGGTGTTTCTATAAGAAATAGTCTATAAGAAATATAATATACACTGTAAGAAATAGTGTGACCAGCAGAAGTAGGGAGGGGATTGTCCCCCTGTACACAGCACTGGAGAGGCCACACCTTGAGTCTGGTATCCAGTTCTGGGCACCTCAACACAAGAGAGATCTGGAGGGNGGTGGTTGAGACATGGTATTGAGGGATCTGGTGTAGGGGAGAACTTTGTAGAGTAGGGCTGATGGTTGGACTGGATGATCCCAAGGGTCTCTTCCAACCTGAATGATTCAAAGATTCTATGATTCCACATTTTTAAGCAGATACATGAGGATATATGGTAAATAGAACAATTCAAGAAAAATACTTTTTTAATACTGGATTGTCATAATTTTTACAAGCTGATGGAAAAATTATCTTCACAACACAGCCCAGCAAGAACTCAAATTTAGATCGAGGGGAGGAGGTGTTGTTTGCTACGTGTGCTGGCATTCCAATCAAGCCCTCTAATAGAATGACCAAGCGAAATAAGCTTGGGTCAGTCACACAACTCCGGTCCGTGTTTGAAGCTGAAATACTGCACTTCATCTGCAGTGTAATTCCATTTGCGCTATTACATAATTAAATTGAGACTTGAATCATGCGTTTTAAAAGATTATGTGACCATATGCAGCTTGAACAAGGGCCAACTTTTGAAATAGTGCTCTTTTCATGATGCCTTTCTGCTGAGCTTGTTGAGGGTTGGGGGTTTTGCTGATTTTGTTGTTGTTTTGTTGTTGGGGGTGGTGGGGTGTAGATTGATTTTTATTTTTTTTTTAGGTTTTGTTTTGTTTTTTAATCAGAACTGAATATTGCCAGGAGTTAATGAATTGATATGATCTAAGCCTGGGCTACTAACTAATTCAGAATCAGCTTTGGGAAAGGAAAGAGCGGGGAAAAAACCTATGAAGGCCAAAATGTGTAAAGCATGAAATGATGCCCCGACTCAGGTGTATGTAAACAGGTGAATGTAAACTTAAAACTCAGAATGTGCTTTTATCAAATCATAGTCTTAATTGGGTTTTAGCAGAATGCTTTATAGTCAAGGTTTTGTTGAATAATTTAATTATGAGACAGTACACCTGATTTTCAAACTAAGCCAAACGATACTGCATGAGATAATCAGCACCAACTACTGACTTTTACATACTTTTGTAAAGACAAGTGCTTTTGGGGAGGAAAAAAAAATAATCCCTCCAAACAAAACAACTTCTCAACCTCTCATCTTTTTTCCGCCCATTTCAAAGAACTTCACCCTACAAACTTTGTGGAGCAGCCTGGCATGGTATATTGTGTCATCTCACACGTGGGAAATAAGCTAGGGACAACTTGGTGCTGGGTGGTGAAGATAAACCAACAAATGGTGATAGAGGAATTGTGGTTGATGGAGACAATTCCTTGAATTTGGGTCCTTTTTGCTAGCTCCCTGTCCTGAGTTCATGAAGTTTCAGTGCTGCCTGAATTGAGCTTGTGTTGCTTATAACTCAAACCCTGAGCTCTACCTGAAACCTGGTCCAGCTCCTACAAACCTTTATTGAAGTCAGAAGAGCAGTGGTGGTGGTGATGAGGCCTTTAAGACAGTCTCAGTGGGCAGCTAGAGCATGTCACCCCACTGACCAGGGGTCAGTGTTGCCAAGCAAGTAAGTTGTATTAGGTTTTGTTCTGTTTTGTTGTGGCTTCTTGATTATTTTTTTTTGGCCAGAGAATACTTTCAACCAGGTGTGTCCATGTTCCCAGGCATATTCCACTAGTACTGGATTGTGTATTGCTTTAATATAACCAAATATATGCCCAAAATCACAGGGCACAGTCAGGGTGGGACAGGTGATCCCACAGATCCTGGGAGCAAGGAATCTGGATTCCAGTACTGCTGTGTCCAACAAATACCAAGAGCATAGGTTGTTTTAACAACTTGCAACTTGATGGATATAAAAGTGGAAGATTTAATGAAGGAAGCTTCTGTTCTGTGTTTCAGTTTTGCTATAAATATTGCCCGATGTCTGCATGTCTTCACACAATGGCATTTGACCAGAGAATCCCGAAGGAGACTCCACAGCCTCTCTGGGCAGCCCCTTCCAGTGTTCAGTCACTCTCACTGTGAAGAAGTTTTTCCTCATATTTAACTGGAATCTTCATTCTCNAGCAGAGGCTGCCGAGGGAGGTTGTGGAGTCTCCTTCTCTGGAGACATTCCAAACCCGCCTGGAGGTGTTCCTGTGTGACCTGCTCTAGGTGTTCCTGCTCTGGCAGGGGGATTGGACTAGATGATCTTTCAAGGTTCCTTCCAATCCCAATATTCTGTGATCCTGTGATTGTTATGGCCGGAATGACTCTTAATTTATTTTTACATACAAGTAAAAAGCTTTCTACTGCTAAGTGTCCAGATGAGGTGAACTGTTTGTATTCTAGTACTTCAAACTGGCATCGCCGATCGATTACGATGCTGCTTCCCAGCACGTTGGTATTCTCTGAGCCTGGGACCCAGCTGATGCTGCTGGGGAGGCTGAAGTCAGAGCTCCCAAGTTTTGCTGCGGGTTCTTTGTTAGGCTGCACACAGCTTCTGCCCTCAGCAAAGAAGGCAAATGATGAGGTAGTTGAAGTTTAATCATGACTGTTTTTTCCTTAAAAATGCACATCCATAATAAATCAAGATTCAGTACTGTAATACTTGCCAAGGATACTACAAGCCTATGTTTATTTTTAATTTGTCTATGCTTTCTCTCCTGAGCTGTATTGATTAAAGTCAGCCTCTCCTACCTTAAAATGCTATGGTGGTTCCTAGAATGCCATCCCTGTTCTGGTTCAGCTCTGTTCAGTTTGTGCGTTGCTTCTGCTGAATCTGGAGCAATGTTAAAAAGACCCAAAAGTTTCATTACATTTTCTTTAATTATTTTCAAGGTTGGTTTTGAGTCTATATGATCACATTAAGCATCTTATGAACAGGCACAGCTGAATCATCCTCTGGGTTATTCCAAAAGTTTCATAGCTGCATTTTCAACATTTTTGCATCTCATTAAATACAGAAAACTGCTGCATTTTTTCCAAGCTTTGGCTGGGCTGGTTAGATTTCAGAGGTTTATCTCATCGTTATTGGTCTTTAAATACAGTCATCATCATAAATGCCCCTCTGTTTCCGTTTACCCTGCAGAGGTCAAAAGATGAGGTTGGCTTATGAGCTTATTCTGCCATGTGTCACTATCGGCAGCACAATAGAAGAGCAGGATGGAGAGGCAGCTCTCACCTCTCCATTTATTACTCTTGTCAACTCGGAAAGGATTTTTTTTTTTACCTTGTGAAAGGCCCATCAGCAGTGAATCAGTGAAGTGAAGACGACAGTTGATTTGTGAATTCAGATTATATAAAGTGACTAGGCTTCAGTGGACTGTGTAGATAAAGCAACTGTCATGATAAGGTGGCATGTGCAATTCCACAAAACCAAATTTATTGCACGTTGGAGGAAATCATCCCATTTTAAAATGCCATAAATTTGAAATTGAATATAAGTTATACCCTTGAATTTTGATTTATATTTTGAATATTTTTAATGTGATGCTAAGTAGCATAAATTCAATGCTAGGAGTTTATGCATTCCTTTTTTAAGGGTCATTTTGACTTTTCTTCTGAATATGTTATCACATTCCTGATATTTTATTCTGAGCAGAAAAATCATTTTATTTCATATTTAAGCTTAATAAACATCAGCAAAGATCAAACCAGGATGGCTAGAATAGGACAGGCAAAGTTTCTGGAGGAAGGAGGAAGGCCACGGTTTTCCTCCTATTTATACACGCACACTTATTTAGTAGCAAATGCTGTGTTTGTTGTCAATATGTATTTCCAGATCATTAGTGATATAAATGCCTCTCAGGTGTTTAATAGAGGAAAGTGAATAATTTCACGGCCTCAGGCACTCATTTATTTGACCTTTTCTGTAGTGTCGATCCTTGGCACTTTGTAAGGCTTTTCTTTGCTTACAATTGCAGATTCCTCCAGCGCCTCCCACTCTCCAGGCTCGGGGAGGGGTGGATTTGGGAATGGCCCATCATGCTCTGCATCATGAGACTTTTCATCGGTGTTGCAAAACTCAGAGGTTTTGGAGAAGAGTTTTGTTCAGGGTGGGACATACGTATGGACCAGTGTTGGCTGATGCCACTCTAAAGGAGAAAAGGTCCCAGCCCAAGATGTGAGAAAACATTGTGAATAACTGCACTCTTCTTGGTGGATATACCAAGTGCTGTGGAATATCCATTACCCATTTTAAGAGCTGCCAAAAGCAAGGAATAAGCAGTCTTTTGAAAATATTTCATGACAGCTTTACATTAAAAAGAGTTTTACGTTAAGAACATAACACCTGCTGGACTGGATCAGATTTGGATGGTCTCTCTGACATTGGTCTGCAACAGATGCTTACAGAAAGGGGCAAAGAAACCTGTAATGAGGAACTATGGGAAAAGTGTCAATTGGGCGATTTTCTTCCCAAACCAATGCATCTAGCAATTGGCTTGCACCTTCAAGTCCAAGATTTAGTATCAGTTATAAATGCCTTTTTCCTTTCTGTACAACTGTGGATGTCCTTATTATTCACATAAATGTCTAAGCCTTTTTGAATCCTGCTAGGTTCTTGGCTTCCCTAATATTTTGTGACAATGAGTTCCACATGTAAATTTGGTAGTATATAAAAAATACATTTCAGTATGGATTTGCTGCCTTTAATTTCACTGGAGACTTTTTTCAAAGGTTGGAGCTTTTAAAAAATCAAACCTTCTGAGTGCACACGTAGCCACCATAATGACTTTAATATGTTTCATTATTTATTTTTATTTTTGCTTTAAAATAATGAAACAAGAAGTTCACAGGGTCTACGGGCCATCTCAAGACAGACCCTTATTCTCTTACAACACATCTGGGCGTATAATGTCCCTTCAGTGAGACACCTCCTCTCATACCCCAGTCCTGCAGAGTTTAGCAGAGAGTTTCTGCCTTAGCTCTGCCTGGTTTGTTGGTTATTGAATTTTAGGTTTCAGCCTGGACTTTAGAAAGCAGTGTACTTCAAAGAATTGTTGGTTTGCATAAGCGTCCACATGTTTGGACACTTACCAAACATATGTGTTTCTCTGAATCGCCTTTGCCTGTAAAATGAGATGGACATCTTGAGCAATCAGATTTTTCTTCTGATATTCTTCATATCAGCAAGTTGTAATCTTTGGGTAAAGGTGAACAAAGGTTAGTTTAAGAGTGGGTGTTGTTTACCTGACAGCTTATTTGGAAGAGGTTTTTATTTAATCACGAGATTGACCTCTTGCAGGTTAACTGCATCTCTACTGGCAAGGAGACCACTTGTCGTATTTCTTTCTGTACCGTTTGGATGCTGAACCAGTGCACGTGAATCTGAAAATGAGTCCTTTGGAGAGAACTCCTTGGGAGCTCTTGCAGCCAGAAATCCCTCCTGGCATGTGCCAGGTCAACATTTCCTAAGTATGTTCCAGGCAGAGCTGGGCTCTCTGATGTGGTCCAGGCTTCTGACCTTTCAAACACGGCATGGCTTCCACAGCCTTCCAGACAGCAATAAAACTTGGGGTAAAATTCTCCCTCCATGGTTTAACAGGAACATTTAAACCACCTTCTAATTTCTCCATGCTACCCATGAAAGTATTTATAAAAAGACCACAGGGCCCCCAAATTTCTGTAGTTTGTGGCCTTTTTTCTTATCACTGTCCGGCAGAGATCCAGTGCATCTGCCATGGTTGATATTTTGGTTCCATTTGTGCCAGGATGGGTGCTCCTTTCTCATCCCCCTGCTCCATCTCTACCTGCACGTGCTGGAGAACTGCAACACAGGAACAGAAGTATGGGTGAGGGGACTGATCCAGAAAGAAGCTCCAAATGCTAGAATAATGACCCTAATAACCCACAGGGCTATGAATTTTCTGTTACTTAGAGGCAAGGACACAATTTAACTGGAAAGAAAGAACACAGAATGTGTTAGAATCCCTATTACTAGACCAGGGAGTTTGAAAATCCCAGGTCTGTACATTAGGTCGGTCTGAATGCTGTGTTGTGTGGGTTGCTTACTACATTCGTTAGGCTGTAATGAGTACTGGAGAGACTGTCATTTGCATGGTCTTGAAAAGTAAAACGTACATTTTGAGTCTTACATGTGGAAATAAAAGTTCTTTTCTGAGGTCTTGTAGACTTTCATTTGGGGTGCAGGTCTCAGCAAAACTCAAAAAATCCCATTTCTCTTCATGACCTTCTTCAGTCTGCGTTTTTTTCTCTTTTGCCATTCAAGAATTAATAGAGATCTTTGTACAAACTGTTGTGAGAGTTTGGAAGTTTACCAAGCAAGCGGTAAACTCTTTTACTAGTTTTTGCTGTTTTTAAAATAGCCGGTGTTTATTAAAAAGGAGAGAGGAAAAGTGGAGAAGACTAGTCTGCTTTGTGAAGGGTACTCCATGAAGTCACCCTTCAAACTCAAAGCGTCCAAGGGTACAAGTCCAGCAAAGAGCACAGCGTCCTTCAGTGTTTGTTATTTGTGTTTGGAGCACTCGGGTTCTCTCTGCTCCGAAACAACCAACACGGCACCCTGTGGCGAATGAGGGACCGCAGAGCGGCTCCGTGCCCCCAGAGGTTTGCAGCTGGAAGGGCGCAGCAGAGGGGGGCAAGGGAACCACAACTGTATCGGTCAGGCTAAACAGCTGGAAAGTAATTTTTTTCTTCCTGTTGGCATTTTGGCAAATCGCTTCCCAAGATTCTTTGTTTCCCCAAACAAAGTGTGTCTTGTCGTGTCTAGTCTTTTTTTTTCTTTCTTTTTTTTTCCCTGTCCTCTGAGTTTCATCTTGTGTTGGACCTGCTCTTCGGCTGAAATGCAATCCTGTGCTGGAGAGGATGGGGAGGGCAGCAGGCTGGATGCTGCCACCCGAACGTAGGTAAAGGAGAAAACACTTGTGCTTCCCTTCTGAGGGACTGTCAGCTTTGAAAACTAGCTTTCATGTGAATATCAGAAACTTTATTGCCTTGACTTGGGTGACCTCATCTACTAGAATGAAGTCATTCATCGAGCCAAGAAAGACAAACCTTCGTTCCAGAGAATTAATCAAGTCCATCAAGTGCTCTGCTTACATCTTATCTCCAGCCAGTGAGAGAGCAAGCAGTTAAAAACTTGACAGCCACCAGATAGCCTCCTGTTCTTCATGTTATGCTAACATCAAAAAGGAGCAAAGAGGCTTCCAAAAGCTCAAACTTGCTACTGGATAAGCACAGCTTGACATAATTTCTGACTTGGGGATTACATTGTTTCAAATCAAGGTATTTCTTGGAGAACAAAAACATGGCATTCCAGTGAACTTTAGCTTTTTTTAAAAAAAAACTATTAACTCTGCCAGATAGGAATGCTGAGCACATAATTGCTCACCCTGCCTTTTCATCCCAAGCTATCGCAGAACCCATAAACATTCCAATTAGGCAGCCAATTAAAATGAGAAAGAGCCCTCCTGAATTATACAGCAGTTGGAGGCTGTTCTGCCTTTCTAGTTGTCAGCCAGTGAAAGGTTTTTATTGCATTTGAACTGAAGGAGGTGAAAGAATTAAGTGAAACAGTGATGTTTGAAAGGCCCATGTGAAGGGGCAGAGCAGTGATAATAGTTCTCAGCACTAGTGACAGGGAGCCATTAGTAAGCTATGAAAAGCTTTGTTATGCTAAGAGGTGGACATTATAAAAGGTAGAAGAAAGCAGTTACTTATAAATAAAAACCCCCTTAATTTTGTTATTTTATTACTGTTATGGCAGGGAGCATATAATTTGGAAATCTGCTTATTTCACGTGACTTTATATATTTTTTTAAAGGGGTTATTTTTCAGCTCAGCTAATGCTGGCCATCCTCTCCCCAAAGTGTCTGGTGCGGAATATTTTTCAGAGTAAATCATTTTCTGCCAAAATGGCATCCATTAAGATATCAGACAGCGATGGTGCGACACAGACAGTCAAAGCCAGAAAAGGCAAAAGCTAAATGTTTTGGGTGCTGGATTGAAAACGTGTCATTTTGCAAAAGTGGAGTATAGCCTACAATTTTCCCTTTCTTGTCCTGCATCAGGAGGTGCGGAATGTTACAACTTCTGATTATGCACCATAGAAGTCATCCTCGCTGTGCTGGTTTATGCTCTTGATCACACCGTTCTTGACCTTTGGGTGGTGGCTAAAGCAGTTCCTAACACCCCAAATCACCAGTGTGAGTTTATCAGCAAACCTACTTTTACTGAGGCGTACCCCACACCGAATCACGGGCAAAGATCTGCTTTTTCCTGCTTTCCCCCTTCCTCTTTACCTGTTAAAAGCTTTTGGCAAGGACAACCCTGGTTGTATAAGAAGGAACAACGGAGTGGCGAATAGTACGTGGGTTGATCCTTCCTCTGCCTCAGACGTGTCTGAGCAAAACTGTTCTTGACTGAGTCATTTGTATGTTCCTCAGGGCAGGAACAACTTATTCTATATTCTTCTGAACTCGAGTATTCTTATGGTGCTTAACCTGAAATAATATCTCCTAAATGTGTCACTTTAGTGGCGCATGATGTCAATTGATACCACACCCTTTCCCCCCCTTTTTTTCATGTGGAGTAGTTTCAATGTCCTATGTTTAGAATTTCAGTCTAATTTAATCTCTCAGACACCTCTTCATCTCTTCTCCTATCCAGAGTCTTACCTTCTGTTCCTTCTTAGATGCCTGTCTGTCCCTTGCTTTTGTTTTCCCCGTGATCTCAGTTTTCTCCATTAGTATTTACTAATGGCAATAGTACTATCTAGTATTTGCATGTAGACAACGTTCAGCCATTGCATACATAGGGAAGCCTACACTGCAGCTCTTGTCTGAGTAGAGCTCGGAGAATGCTATGGGGTTGGAAGGGAATGCTGGAGGCCATCTAGTCCAACCCCCTGCCAGAGCAGGTCCCACAGGAACGTGCCCAGGTGGGTTTTGAACATCTCCAGAGATGGAGACTCCACCACCTCTCTGGGTAACCTCTGCCAGGGCTCTGCCACCCTCAAAGGGAAGAACTTCCTCACCTTTAGATGGAATTTCTTATGTTCAAGTTTGTGCCCGTTACCTCTTGTCCTGTCACTGAGCACTATTGAAAAAAGACTGACACTCACCGATTAAGTATTTATAGGTGTTGGTCAGATCCCCCTCAGTCTTCTCTTCTTCACTCTCAGCCTTTCCTCGTAAGAGAGATGCTCCAGGCTCTTTGTAAACCTTTGCTGTACCCCCTCCAGCAGTTCTCCGTCCATCTTGAACTGAGGAGCCCCAAACTGGACCCAGTGCTCCAGAAGGGGACTCACCAGGGCAGAGTAGAGGGGTAGAATGACCGCCCTCCACCTGCTGGTCACACTCTTCGGCTAAGTTTTGATTTGCACTACCTCCTTACTTTACACCTTTGGTTTCCTCTTTGTCACCACCTTGCCGTGATGGGAGAAGAGGGTTGGTTCACTTGCAGTTTGCCACGGTGGCACACAATCCTTCCTGGGAGCAATGGCTACCTCCAGAGCTGGCTGACCAGCACTCTGGGGCAGGAAGGATCCTGGCTGTGCTCAGACTTGTCTTCCTGAAGAGGGATAAAGTGCAGCAGGGACATCAGAGCTGGAGACTGAGTAGGTAGTAGAGCCATGAACCTATGAAATGTGTATATCCTACAGCTTTTCCATACACAGAATATTGTAATTATTAGAAATCTGTTTTCTGGCAGCTTGGAAAGTATGGCTTCTTTCCTTGCAGAGACAGTTTTATATGTTGAAAGAGCATAAAAAGCAGGAGTCATTCTGTGCATAACATGTCCTAAAGGCTTACATGTAAGCGTTTTCTCACTCGGATTTCTGCATGCATCTCATCAAAACGGGGCACGAGGAGGCTGGATGATGTTCCACAGTGTCTGTGGTGCCGAAGCTCAGACTGGGTCTAACAATCACTTATGGCATGCGTGGCTGTATAAGGCAATCAGCTTCCATACTCACACATGGCAGCATTCATTCCCCTTTGTTTTCTTTTTGCCAACTTTACCATAGGTACAGCAGCAGGTCTGGGGGTATGGCCGGGCATTGCAAACGGGGCACATGCTGCTATTGAGGAAGGAAGCTGGCTTTTGCTGTAAGAGGGAACAGAAATGGGCTCATTTGGGTTGTTTCTGAAAGCTTACTTTTAGTCGCAAGTCTGGTGTCAGTCATTTCTAGTAACTGGTTTCTGGTTTGACCCGTAACTCCTGGAAGGCAACAGAAAAGCTTCCAGTGGCTGCAGCGAATCTGGTGAACTCCCTTCTTCATGCTGCAGTGGAGGGTCCTCACAGGACTTCGAAGGGATCTATGGAGTGTATGACCGGTGTCATCTCTGGAAAGGGACGTGAGGAGTTGGTGTAGCAGTGTCTGTCCCACACTGCTGCCAGTTAGGTGGGTGTGCACCAGCAGGGATTCTTCAAATAGAAGCTTTTGATTTCAAGAAAATCCCACCTTTGTATAAGAATATCTCAAAATTATGTTGAGTTTGTGGAAGGTACTCAAATACAAACTGGTGGCATCTCCTGGGTTAAAAAAGAAGTGTTTCTCATGCAGGACCCAGAGCAAATATGTTTTCTAGAGAAGAGATTACTGAGATGACCACACCAGACACTGTCTGTACCCAGAGACAAAGGACCAGCTTCACAGCCACCAGCAGTTACTTAAAGGAGACCTTGGTAGAAGCTGCTCAGATCTGTCCTTACGCTTGGAGACACTGACAGCTGGGAAATTGTATTGGTAGTTTCAGGCTGTGTAAAATAAGTCTGATCCAAGGAAAAATAGCGATTGCTTTTTCACTAGGTGGGAAATGTGTAGTACAGAAATTAAAGAGGTGACTCCCAGTTGTATCTGAAGCTGCAGACCACACTCCAGCTTGAGTTAGATATCACTGCATAATAAACTCACTGAAAAAGTCACCGTGAACTTCTGACACGTTATTAGAACGGGCTATTTCTAGCATCATTCAGATACTCCTGCTAGAAACGAGTAAGTGGGAGAGGAACTCTACCAGGCAAACTGGTAAACTGCAATATAGTTGTGAATGAAGGAAAGGGGGGAAAAAGAGAGGGGGGAGACAAGAAAAAAAAAAGGAGGGGGGAGAGAGTGACTGTACAATAAGAATGTTGAAGACTGGGGCTGTGTATGACTGAAGTTGCCGGTGTCAAATCAGAACCACTGTTTCTCTGGCTCCTGTAAAGGTGACTAGAAAGTGGATAGAGCAGCGCTTGCTGCTGCATGGGGCCTTCAGGGCACGGTTAGGTGCAGCCAGAGAGCGGGACCTGTAAGGTGACTGTAGTGCTTGATAAACTACTTATTTTTTTAAAAAACAAGAAAAGCAAAGAAAAG
>VZTM01007941.1:139075-210762 GCA_013400555.1 Jacana jacana
AAGAAAAGAAAAGAAAAGAAAAGAAAAGAAAAGAATTCCAGTCCTTTGCAAGAATATTTCCAGCAAGTAAGGAAAGGAAGTATCTGAGAAGCCATTATTTTAAGGATGAAGTTGTTTACAAAGAGTGATGTGCTTGGAGATGCTTTTCCATACCGCACCATACCTGTATCAAGCCATGCTCCTTGGAGTGACTTCGCTGTTAGATTCCCCAGCACATGGGTAGAAAGGAAGGAGACGTTAAGTTGTGTGCTGAAGCACACCTGACAGCCATGTGCAGCATCTTGAGCATCTCCTGTACCTGGCCTGAGAGCTGGTGACATTCTTGCATACACAGGTGACATCGAGTCTTCGAAATATGGGAGGAAATCGTAGTGGATAAGGAGAAGATCCTAAAACTCGGCATGGAAATGATAATGGCTTGCCAGAAATAAGAGGTCTGGGCTGATGATCTCCAGGGGGAGGGCAGGGCAGAGTTGCAAGTAAAGGAGAGGGGGAACCAAGACCACGAACCCGAATTGCTGGGTCACTGTGGAGGCCCTCAAAACTCATCCTCGATTCCAGCAATGTAGTGCTGATCAAGGGGCACAGAATGAAGTTAATCCCTGATTGTGTCACCTGGTGGGTTAATTGCAGTGTCCCAGTAGGCAAATATTACAGTGCCTTTGCTGTTCCATCTCTTGCACTGGCTGAACTAAAAACTCTGGGAATTTTGTGCTCTGCGGAACATGCTGGGGCAGGGGCGGGGAATTTAACCTGGACAATTTGCTCCAGGAGGCTTTAAAGCTCTTGATTTTATTTTTTGCCCATCAGCTTGTGATTTACACCCGTATCTTTAGAGCTGTTGAGGTAACAGCAACTGTGCTGTCATGTGGCCATGCTGCATACACGAGGTCTTTAAATAGAAGAGTATGTGAAGGATAATTGCTTTTTTTTTTTTGACAAATATGTTCAAATATACTTCAATAGTTAATTGTGTGCATGCTTCAATTTGCCTTTTTTCCTGTAATTAACTTTTAATGCTGGGAAACATGAAAAATCATCATTATTTTGACTATTGACACGTCTTGCTTGCTTCTTAATCCTCTAAATTTACTGCAGAGATAATGGGAAGAAGGGATGACATCATGCATATACAGCTGCCTTTTTAAGTGCCAGGGCCAGAGGAACCACTTATAGTAATTAGGAAATCCTTAAACAAGTGTTTGTGAAGTATTGGCTAACCCTCACTGTTTGCTTTTTTTCTGGCACCACACTGGAAAGGTTTGACCTTGAATAATTATCTACTGACTGACTTTCTATCCTTTCCACTTACTGGAGCACACAGGCTACCGGTTGCTTACTTTATTGTAGTGAGATATTTTCTATATTTTAAAATATAAATAAAATAAAAAGGCCACTCTCCCCCTTAGTCAAGCAAGAAGGTGACTGAAGTACTGAGCAGGCCCTAAGGAGTATTTCAGAAGGATCAAAGATAAATTGAGTAATATTTGATTAGCCTTCTATAAAATACTGGGACTGTACAAATTACCAGTCTTTTCCCATGCTGTTCTTCAAAACTTCTTCCCGTTCATTTTTACTCTTTCCATCTTGTAATCATTTCAGAATCTTCCTGCAGTATATTTAGATTTATTTTTACCCTAATTATCATCACTCACTTTTTAATATTTTCGGTTCCAGACCTAGGAGAAATTGAACAGCCCAAAGACAATTGGGAGGCACTTCCGAACACTGGGTTCAACTGATTAAAAACAAGGTCTCCTTAAAAAAAAAAAAAAAAAAAAGAGGAGAAGTGTTAAATATAGAATCTTTTGTCTGAGCCAGTCAAGTTTCAAACTTGTCATTTACACACTTTAAATTCATCTCCTTATTCAGCCTGCGTAGCATGCAGACTTTGGACCACTGGATGCAGAAACCCTTGTTCACTAGTGCAGTAAGCCACTACACCAATTGGTCAAAGTCATTCTTCTCAGAATTATATTAACTCACAGAACAGGATACTCAGGATACTTGGGGTTTGGGTGCTTTTTTTTTTTTTTTTTTTTTTTATAAAAAAGGTTATCATATTTTTGTCTGTGATGAAAAAATACGTTTGAACATAGAAATAGGAAAAAATTCAAACCAAAACCCAAACAAATCCAGACACAAATATCAGCGTATGAGTATTTCTTTCCAGTGAAATGCCTTTGTATTCTCTCTTCACTGTATGCTAATTTTTAGGCTAAAATCTATGGTGATATCCCTGTAGAAAAGAATATGTTATTATTTTTCTAAGAAATTTAACTTTAAAATAAACCTTTCCTTGCTTTCTGACTTGTTTTTAATTGCCGTTCTACCTCCCCTCCTGCAGAAGGAATTCATACAGTTGTCATATATTTAAAAAAAAAACAAAACAAAACAAAACAAAAATAAACCAACAAACCTCACCTTATCTTTTAGCCAAATTAAACTGTGTCACACTCGGTGTCTTTAAAGGTCTTTCATCTGCTCTTTTATATCTAAGCAGCAGCACCGTTGTCAAAAAAATCAACTAATGAAGAAGGCAGTGGTGAGGCACCACCTTAGTGGCAGCATCTTTTAGGCAGGATGCTGCCAGCAGAAGGGGCAGGGAAGGGGGCACCTGGGGCTACCCATGCCTGGCAGGCTCTCGCAGCCCCTGCCAGCTGTGTAGCCCCACTGCCCAGCCCACCCAGTCGCTGCGTGGCCTTCAGAAAGACGAGTGAGATAAAAAAACCAACCCAGGAGTTTCTCTTTCTGAACTCGCATTCTTGTACTCCCAGAACTTTGTGAGGTGTTATTGTAAGTCTTATGCACACAATTCTATATGACAGCCGTGGATTATTGAGAAGATGAAGTGGCATATACACTGTGAGGTTCCTGAGGAGTAAGTTCTGAGGAGCCGCTGGTACGTTTCCTCGTCTAATCTGATTACTCAGTCCAGTGGAAGGGGAGCTTGAATTGTTCTGAATTATACTTTGTCAAATCTCAAGACTGACAAAGTGAATCTGACTTACATATGAAAAATGGATAAACCCTTGCTTTATTCCTAATGGCAGTCTTTCTCCAGAGATGACTGTAAATTCCACTTACTTTGGCTTAGAACACTTGCAACGTAGCTGGAAACAATTTTTAAAACATTAAACTGTTTAAAATAGAACCCGTTCTGTCTTGAAAATGAATCTTGCCTCTTCAAAGAACAACAAAAACTGTGTTTGACGGAAGTTTGGTTAGAGAAAATCTCTGTGGTGCCATCTGAAACGTGCTGAGCTTGGGGTAGTAGCATGCCAGGGAGGAGAGAGCATCGGTGGAGACAGAGGGGTGGGGTGCAGACCTGCTGGTGGATGTGGGAGAGCTGTTGGGAAGAACTCCCCGGCTGTTTGAGGTGGCAGCAGAAGGCCCAGAGTAAAAGTTTCCAAACAGGAATTCCAAACTTCAAGTTTCTGTGCTCTTTACGTGACCTTCGAAGTGAAACTCCTTAAGGCTTTACAGCCTCTGAACCACTAGATCTGTGGGGACTTTTGTACACATGCATTAGTATTCAAAATAAGCCCTTCAGTAGATAGTACCTGTTCTTCCTACTGTTTCTGTTTAGTATATTAGAGACTTGATTTTTGTAATTATATAATTCTGGGGTTTATTTTTTACACAAGAGCAACCTTAGCAAACAGTATCCAGCTTGGGATTCTATAAACAGTGTAACACTCTTATGCGTGAACACCCAGCGAATAATTCTTCTGGCACATGATAACTTAATTACAAAATAAGGATTATTTCAATTAAAACTGAAGTTCAATCTATTTCTGGGTTTAAAATTACTATTTCATAATGTACATCACAATGCATAACAGCTCAGGACAGGAAATGACTAATACTTTATCCAATTTAATTTATATCAGTGGGAGCTTAACCTTGATGCCTTGGCCGTATTTCAACTGGAGTTAACACCCTTATTTATATAAAATTGCTGTGGGACGTTTGACAACACAAAGCGGCCAGAGCTGATGTTGTAGAGCTCATCCCGAAGAGTGCCTATCCGGCACACACCCTGCTCGGCTCCGGGGGACACTGACTCATGGCTCCTGCGGCACTGATGCAGCCTCCTCACTCAGGAAGTTGGGTTGCTCCTTCTCAGACCCCTCTCCAAAGAGAGTAACGCCCCTGCGCATCTTATCCTGGGGATCTGTGACCTCAGGCATAAAGAACAACTTCCTTCATAGAACCATAGAATCATTTTGGTTGGAAAAGACCCTTGGGATCATCCAGTCCACCCATCAGCCCCGCTCTACAAAGTTCTCCCCTACACCAGATCCCCCAACACCAAATCCAATCACTTTGAAACACATTCAGGGATTGGGACTCAACCCTGGGCAGCCCATTCCATGGTCTGACCACTCTTTCTGGGAAGAATTCTTTCCTAATGTCCAGCCTAACCCCACCCTGCTGCAGCTTGCAGCCATTCCCTCTTGTTCTATTGCTAATTCCCTGTGAGAAGAGACCAGCACCAACGTCTCTACAATGTCCTTTGAAGCAGTTATGGAGAGATGAGGTCTCCCCTCATCCTCCACTTCCTCAAACTACACAGTCCCAGCTCCTTCAAGAGCCTTCCTCAGCCTCTTGCCCCATCTCCTGGGTTTGAGGACCTTTTCTTAGGTGCAGGTGTGTGGGGATCGGGGCAGTTCTAGGCCTGAATGCTGTCTCCCCCAGGGAAGATTCCCATGAGGCAGCAGGAGCTTCTCGTGCTCCCTCCTACAGCAGCAGAGTTTGTGGTTCCCCTTCCAGTTGTCTGGAAGTAGAGAAAAGCAAAATTGCTGTTTGGGCAGTTTTTTGATGCAGGTTCAGGAGTCTGACTCAACATTAAAAAGGCTTGACTGTTTGCCAGAATGCTAATGTAAGTAATTGGCAGAACTCCTAAGTGGCTTTAAAGTACAAATATTTTTAATTACTCATTGTAAAGATGTGATGTACCAAAGGTGCGGGATGTAGAAACAGGATGTTGTGCTGGAATTTCTATACACAGGCTCTTCAAAAATATGGATTTTTGTTTTTCAAATGGCTGTTGTTGAAGGGTCTTCTGTGCCCAGAGCACTGGGGAGCAGCAGAAACCTTCAGGCCTCTCTGAGGCCTCCTTCAGGTCCATCACAGTTTGGACACTGAGGAAAAAAGGTGTTGTTCCCCGATTAGCTTTATTTTGGTTATATGTCTTTTAGTTTCATGAGCGAATCACGATTTTTGATCAATCCGTCCTTCTGTTTTAACCCTTCCCACCATTTCCCCCATCATTGGAGGCACACCAGGAGCTCAGTCATGGGTGCCAATGTGATGGCTCGGGCTGCTTGGAGCTGGAGAGGTTTCCTTCCAGCGGTGCGTGAACTCCAGCGATGTACCCTTGTGTGGCCATGAGGTCCTGCCCTCCTGGGCAATCAGGTTGTACAACTGGAAGGAACCTACTCCTCTGCTAGTTCTAGTCTTGTACTATTTCTTCAGAAAAGGAAAGAGCACATGAGAAGGGGAAATTTAAATTACCTCTTGATAGAATAATAGATGAATAATACAGCCAATGATTTGTGATATGTCTAGATGCTTAGCTGTCATCTGTGCGTGTTTAAATATAGTGCATCTCTTAAACCTCCTGCTTCTCCAGACTGCAACATTCTCATACTTGCATTGAAACATGGTTGTGCTGAATTTCTCAGCTTATGAAGAAATTGCTTTTGTTTATCTTATTTTGGGGGTTATTTTAACCCAATGTACATGCAGGTACACCCACCCACTACAGCGTGTGCTGCTGGACAGGAGCAAGTTGCACCTTTTATGGATGAGCGAGTGCTGGATATCTGGGGAGGTCTGGATTTCTCTTGGGCATCCAGGTGCAAGTTCTGTTAAATTGCTTTGTGTGGCTTCAGCAAAGAGTCCTGGGGGAGACCTGGAGCTGAAACCCTGGTGGCTCTGACTTGCTGGCAGTGCCTGGCACTGTCTCTCCCTCTGCCCACACCCTGTGAGGAGGAGGATGCAGAGGAGGAGGACACGTGTAGAGGTGTGGTGGGGGGAGCTCTGTGCCAAGAAGCACTGCACCCCGCTGCGCTGTAAATTACAGCATGCCTGAAATCACTCTAATTTGTGCCAGGGTGTATCAGCGATCTAAAAGCTCTGTGCATCCACAGCCTCCCACCCATCTCCCAGTGCTCTGGGCTCCGTGCTGGTTGCAAGACAGTGTGTCCACATTGGGACACCCTTGTCTCTTACAGATTGTCCCCCTTCTGCAGCTTTGTTCTGTGTTCATCTTCTGTGGTGATAGCAGGAGCTGCTGCTGAACTTGCATTTTTCATTTGTATAAAATGTGGGTTTAGAAAACAAGTGGCTTTTGGTACGTGTTCTGGTGTTTGCCCTACAAGCTCCTGAGCCAGCCCCAGCTACAGGCTGCTCTCCACCAGGACCCAGCACACAGGGCAACCCCACCACTTATTTTCCATTCCAAACGCAAAAGCATTTGACACCTTGAAAAATCCACATAAATTTCCCTAGAATACACCAGGGCAAAACACCTGGAAGTCTTCCTTGAGAAATTATTATATTTTGCATTCGGTTTATCCTTTAAAAAAAGACCTTTTCCTCCCCATCCGTGTGGTGTCGTTGATACAATGTACGTTGCATCCCTCGTATTAATACTCTGATCAATCACTGCTGACAATACAGTGTCTTTGTGTGAGGGGCTGTAGGACAAATGTTTTAGCTTGTGAGAAGAAAATTGTTAGCATTTGAATAGAGAAAAGCACGGGGGGAAGGATTAATAGCCTACTTTGATGGATTAGAATGTAGGGAAATTGCTCAATATTAATATGAAAATGTTTGCGAATTGGCTGTGTGGGGCTGTCAATGGAAAATGAGGGCCAGTGATTATGTCTCCAAGGCCTTATCAGTTCAGACTTGACTCTCACCAAAGACTTTCACACAAAAGGCTGATGAGAGCACTAGAAAAGAGCTGAATAAGAGCTGCTACAATGAGCGAAGCGTTCCGCCACCAGTGTCACCATGTCAGGTTTTGTGCCCTTTATGTAATATTGTACATCTTTATATTAACATATCTGAATATGGATTCGTAATAAAAGAGGCAAATGAAACTACCTGCTAGGCATTTTTATTTCGACAATTTTTTGCTTATCTCTGAAATATGACTGGAAAATGAACTAGGGTTAGCCTTAATAAACAACTGTGTCTACAAGGGAGATTTCTTTGCGAGCATTAGGTTAATGGTTTCAAATATGGCTGCGTTTTTTTTCTGTAAAAAAAGGGGGAAAAAAAAAAGGACTATCTGATGGTCCCGAGAGACATCACAGGAAAACTTGTTTCCTATTACCATAGCTTCAAAACAGATCAAACAGACTGTTTCTTCTGTGTCCTTCACTCTTAATAAGGTTGTAAATAGACCCCAAATGCAGAAATATGCCTAGTTATACATGCATTTAATGTAATTGGTGCATATTTAAGCGACATATTAAATTTCACATCTTCTTTTGGGTTTCTGTTTTCCACATACTTTGTCTCCCTAGAGGCTGAAATACAGCTGCATGTTACTTGGCTGTTGACACCTATCTCATGGAGCTGGATCTCCAAAAGACATACTCATACGTTGTTAGTGAGCTGTGTGTTAGATATGGAGTGCTTGTAGATATCTTATATGGGTTTTGGAATAGCTGCAGGGTGTCGACCATGAGGAGAATCTGTCTCTATTGCATAAGAAAAATACTAAACTATAAGTTTATAAATGAATGGCTATGATTTTCCCCTGCTATGTTTAATATGACTTTCCTCTTCTTTTGGGCTGTTGGCAGCCTTTTTCCTTCAAGTTGGTGCCCAGTTTAGCTTTGAACACCTTGTGAGCTGGTGATGGCCATCAGTCTCTGTACGGTGGCTTTGAAACTGGATCCAAAGTGGCTGCAGAGTTGATCGGTATTTCTGGAGATGCTTACTGCTCTTATTCGCATCCTTCTTACCACCCAATGTTATGGTAAATCCCTTATACATTATCAGGGTGAACTCTAGGAACTTTGGTTGTTTCAGTGATGAAATGGCAGTTGTTCATGGTCAGGTTGACCGTTAGCATGTAGCCTTGGCTAATAGATGTGATCCTCTGAGCTCTAGTACTGCTGGATTGTCCAGCCTAATTTCATTTGATGCAAGTGGCCTTTGTTAGGGTTAAGGGTTGCATCATGTGTCCCACAGCCCCTTGGACTGGTGCTGCTCGACCTTTGTACTTCAAATGTCTTGCTTTGTCTTCCCTCTGACCTATCCCAAGCTGTTCACAAGATAATATGGTTAAGATCAACCCTTAGAGTTATACTGCAGTGACACTGTACTGTTAGTCATCTTTAAGCACATATATCTTATAAGATGCAAAGAAATACAGAAAAATAGAAGAGAAAATCAGAACAGACTATTTTGTATGGTTTTTACACATTTCTGAGATCAAAACTATGCAGTACCCAATGTTAAGGAATTGAAACTTCAGTTTGAAAGTTGCAATGCTTTCCAATACAAGAATTTTCTTCAAGACTGGGCTCAGTATTGGGTTAAAGAAAATGGGGTGTGTGTCTGTATTAGAGAAAAGCTTTTGGTATAAAAGCCTGTCTTTATTAGACAGAGACTACTAATTTTGCAAGGTCTTAATTATAGATACACAACTTTTTAAAGCTTAGAGTTTTGCACATAATTAGTAATCCACTTTCCTTTCCTTACTTGTAAATCATGATCTGGTGCAAAGGAACTGTTTGGTACTTGGCTATTTGTACTCTAGTTAGTAGAGGATCAATAAATCTTTTATAACTGGTGCCAAGTCTCCTCAGTGGCTAAAAAAGGCATTTTGTGCATGTTTCAATGAAGCCAAAATAGTGGACTAGCTTGTTAAATGTAGTTGCTTGTTAAACAGAGAAAGTGCTTAGCATCGGCAGCGTGAATGTAATCCACTTTTCAGACACTAGCAGCCAACCAGTAAGAGTGTAAAAATGTTTTTAAAATTAAAGTATGACAGTGTTTTCAAACGTAACTTTTATGAAACTCCATGGAGGTTCTTGAAGGACACGGAAAGCTCATTTGACCAAAGCGTGAGAGCTTGCTTTGATCTGTATGTATGTCACGTATGTGAAATAATTAAAGAACAATGCATCATTACTAACTTAATTTCATCAGATTCTAATATTTTTCAAAAAATACGTAGATTGTCTAAATCATTTCATTACCTGATAAGCGGTAGAACGGGACTCTGGAAGAAATGGATACCCATAGTGGCGAGGAACACCAATGTGATTAAATCTGTAGCTGCAGCAAGCTAGGCTCTGATTTGATGCAGTGCTAGCATTGTCATATTTTAATAAATTCATTCCATTATGCCATGTTTTAGCAAGTTTATCCACAACATTTTTCTTAGGAAAGTTTTTAATCTGATTTAATGTGTTTGGGTGTTATAATTATTTAAGATTAACTTAGAACCTTGTATAAATGATATCGCCCATTAATTAAATTATAATTTTACAGAAGAAATGACACCTAGTACTTTATTTTCATCCTGTTCCTCTGCTCCTTTGTCTCCATAGTAGCAATTAGGAACCACATTTTTGTATGTGTTTGACGCTATGTTTGGTAGCGATAAAAATGATTAATGATACTCTGTGAGTAATCCTCTTAGTATATAGAGCTAAGAATGTATCTTTGCGGACAGATGCAAGTAAACATTAATTTTTCTGCTTGTGCTCAAGGGCAGCTCATGCCAAGCTGGCTGGACCCACACCAATGCTCATCTGTAAACCTTATCGCCCCTCTCATGTCATGTTATACCCGAACTGCTTTCAATGTGGGAAAGTGAGTAAAGATTAGAGATAAATGAATAAATCTGGAGACCAAGCATGTAAATTCATTCATACCCGTTTTTCGGACCGGCCTCGAGGTGTCTCTTAAGCTGCCCTTGGGGTGTGATGTCTCTTTTTCCACCCACATTGGGTGGAAAAAAAAAAGGGAGTTTCTTTCTAACACAACTAAAGCTCCCTGGGAACTGAGCTGCAGGGGCTTTGCCCTCCTTCCAGGTTTGCCTTTCCTTCCAGAAGTAGATGGGAAAAAGGAAGCTATAAGATGACTGGAAAAACAAACTGCTGATGTAAGTTCAGGTCTGGGGTTCTGCCTGGAGCTGTGCCATCAGCCGTGCCTTGAGGGGTTTCTAGCAGAGGAGTGTGAAGTATGAGGAAGTCAACCTTTGGCCACAACTACTTTGAGTAGAGGAGAAACTATATCGTGAACCCCCAGTATTTGATGATTTGATTGTATTTCATCTCCAGTAACGAGAACAGTCTTTCCAAACTCTCCTGGTACTTGTCTAAGTTCACGTTGGCCATGGAGGATTTTGCTTGTGCAGGAGAACCTCTGCATCATACAGCATGAGCCAAGTGTCCGCTCAACAAACCTGGGCAGCTTGAAGCCTGACAGTAGAAAACAGGTCACTGCTGTGCTGTGGCACCAGCCTTACTTTCCCCAAAAGACTTTTGAGAAAAACAGGCAACCAGGTGCCTATCAGAGCTATTTTCCAGCTGGCTCAACACACCCCGGGCCAAGGCCGGGTCACTGATGAGTTCATTGGTTATAAAGACAGGTGCCAATTCCTAAAATGTTGCTGTGTTGCTTTAGCGAGGGCTGTGTGCCAGTTGTACATCTCCTCTTTCTGTTATGTGTGGTCTCCTTACCCATTTTGCTGAAGGCACCACAGCAAGTGTTCAAATTTCCTACCAAGGGGCATGTGTTATTTAAAATAGGTGTAACACAGAGTTTGATTTTGAACTAAGGATGGTTTTTATGGTGAGCGCTCTCGATGCGCTGCCTACTTCCATTTAAGGAATGACTCTTCAAGAGAGAAGTGATGACCTTAAAAAAAATGTAAGGTGATATGTAGATACTGTTTTCCACAGTTAAAGGTCACCTTGACTTTTAATCTTGACTGCCATACTTTTCTTCTCATTAAAATATTTGACAAGAATTCTTTGCATGAATGAGCAGCGCAGAACACCTTAAGACTACTCAATTTTCACTAAAGATGTTTCACTGTCATAATAAATAATCATACTGTCAGGTAAAAATCATTATCTGTTACACACATTAACAAATAAAACACACCTTTGTACGTTTATTTCCTTGAAGAACTTGTTTTTTCTCATAAATGGATTAAGCTGCAGCATTGAGTAGGTTTCTTAAGCTATTTGCTTTAGAATATCAAATGCCATGCAATAGTACAGGAAGAAAAGATTATTTTCCAAACACTTTGATTCTAAACAATTGAATGTTTTTCATGATTGACTGTAATGACTCATTTCCCATTATGCAGCTCTACTCCCATTTGAGTTTGTCAGCACTTGAAAAGTGAAATACATTTCTGAACATCTGTTCGAGTATCTCTTGGTCTGATGTCTTTTATAGGAGCCGGCCTAAAAATACGGGGTCATTTTAATATAGAAGCTTTGTTATTCTCTATACCCAGATGTCATTCTGAAACAGAGCAAACTCAGGTTTAACTGTCATGAAATCTGACATCATAAATTTTATCCTGCTGAATAATAAGCCAAAATGGAAATCACGATGCATAAAAGTCTTGTAACTTGACCTTTACTTAAAAGGAATGATTATACGTAAAAAGAGCCTTGCGAATTAAGAATGTAATTCTTTTCGCCTTCTGTAGCTTGAGGGTTGCTATAGGTGCTGAGTTTTTATTGTTATTTTTATCCCACTTAACCCAGTACAGTTTCCAGTGCTCAGCTGAGGACGTGCAGAAGTGGAACGGGGGCAGGGAGGGGAAACAGGTCAGAAAGTGATAGGCCAGATCACATCCTCCAGAAAACAATAGGTAGTCACCGGGAACACTGGTGAATCTTTTAAATGGTGTATATTTGCTAGGGATCATCAGTTCGTTTCGGGCACATGAGGAACTGGCTGACACTGACATTACTGTTGTAAAGACAGCACAGCTCTCTGAAGTAAAGAGTAAGGAGCTAGCCTGAAAAACGATGGGATTGACTCAGAAGTAATGCTGATTGTTTCCATAAACATTGTCTGCTTTGACACAACCGGCTCCCCCTCACGTCTTCCCAAAAGGAAATCTTTTCTTTCCCTCCCGTTTGGCTTTGCTGCTTGTTGAATTAGACACGTGTTGGAATGGGACTATTCTGCTGAACGCGTTTTGGATTTAGTGCATAAACCAACCAGGAACAAAGGGCAATACGAAATCTGTAGAGCAGATGACACAAAGAAGCCAAATCTCAATCAGGTTTTCAAGCCAATTGCTGGCAAGTTTCTAAATATGAATTATGTCCACAGCAAATACCTGGTGCCTACTCATGGCTCGTTAGCATTTTGAGAGGTGGAGAGACGTTTGCAAGGACGATTTTATAGCAAAAGTACTCCTTTTATTTCTGGTTGTGTTTTCAGAAACTGTGGAGGTATTTTTGATAAAATCGTCTTCAAAATTCACATTTGGGACAAGATTATGCTTTAAAAACTGCAGGCCCTGAAGTAATTAGTCATTTGTGTTAACTGAAAGAAGTTACGAGTGTCTGTAAAACAGTAGTGTGTATAGGCAGTTTTTTTTCTAGAAAACTGTTTATACATTAAATACCAGAGCAGGCTGATTAGTGTCTTTTATGTGCTTAAAATGAGCGCCATGCCTGTGGACTTTTAAAATCAAAATCTTAACATTGTGATGTGAAGAGTTGGGCAGAATTCTCTTATTTTCTTTTTTAACTGCAAATTAAAATGCCTCATTTTTAAGTTCCTGAATGGAATAGGTAAATATACCTGTTGGAAAGAGCCCAGAGAAATTCCTCCCAACTCTTTTCCTTGGAAATCCCTCGGCTTTGCTGTGCCGTGCGAGCCTGGATGCCAGCCGAAGGGGCTGTGACAGCGATTCTGAAACTGCCACACACGGCACGCAGGCTAAATGAAGTACTCTACATCTTCGTCCTGTCAGATGCTTTCCTTCAGAAAGGTGTCACCAGATCAAAGTAACTATGTACTCTTAAGAAGGTTTTTCTTCCCCCGAATGGAACACCATCTCGTATTAAGGAGCACTGGAACTTAAGTGACGATGACAGAGTTTAGCAGTTCATACCCTTAGAGCAGCCTTGTGAATAAAGGCAAGCTTTGGGACCTCTCCCACTGTATGTGCCTGATCTTATACCTGTCAAAGATGTTAAGAGCGCCTGCAATTGGCCATGCCTCGCTGCCATTAAGCAGGGCTAACCTAAGGAGATGACACGTTTTGTATCTGTTGGAGAAGATTTAAATCTCCTCACTGGCGAGGAAGCTTACTGAGGCACAAAACAGATTCACTAGCGGGTATACGAGAGGTAACAGGGCTGCACCTTCAGCTCAGCAGCCACTGGTCATCACTTATTTTTTTTAAAAACATGTGTCACAAGTGGGTATCTTCACCGATGTCACTTTGCTGAGGGGCACTGTACTGCTTTCATCTGCTTTTGCCAGCTTGCCAAGGTCAGCCTATAATGAATCCAAGTCAGTGCTAACACCATCTTTAATGGTACTAATGAATTTTCCATTAGCAAATTACTACCAAAGTATTACTGGTGAATGTTTTCTCCATCACAAGACACTCTGGAGGGAGATATGTATTCATCACCATGGAAACGTGAGCTTCATTTTAAGTAGTTTTGAGTTTATTATTAAACCAGCCTCAGTCACGGCTGAGGGTTCTGTTGTGCCACTTGCTTTTTTTAACTGACAGCATTTTGGAGGTAATCATGCCTGGTTTTGAATCCTAAACTGTGTATGATGTTTAGCTCTTTTGAAAAATTTCTAGGGTCTAGAAACAACCTCCTACTTGTTGAGCTCACGCCTTGCATTAGGAGAGAGCCCCCTGTATCTGTGGCTGATTTACTTCTCCAGCGCTTTGGCGGTTGGTTTCCCATGGGGTATGGGAAAGGGACAGTACAGGCCTTGCCAGTGAAAACTTCAAATAATTCCTCCATAGTTTTTGGAGCTGAAGCAATGAGCTGTGTCTTCAAAGATGGATGAAAGCTGTTGTGCACAGGCCTGCACTTTCAGCCGTGGGTGATGCCATCATGATTGATTCTAACATGGTTTCACCAAAGTCATGGGGGAAGTGGAAGT
Organism: Jacana jacana; assembly: GCA_013400555.1. Classification (NCBI taxonomy): domain Eukaryota; kingdom Metazoa; phylum Chordata; class Aves; order Charadriiformes; family Jacanidae; genus Jacana; species Jacana jacana. The sequence goes on from VZTM01007941.1 coordinate 153,227, forward strand.
TTGGGGATAATACAGGCTGGTCTGGTCACAAATACTGCAGGAATAACTCTTAGCAAAGTCAGATTGTTGGTTTTTTTTTGCTGGAGATTATTGCTTGTAGGAGATTTAATTTGGTACCCAGAGAACAATTTCTGGTCAAACGACAGTGGATGAAGGGATGGGTGAAGGGGTCTGTCTGTCGTTGCTATGAGATTTGAAGCCACAGGAGAACAACATGTAGCTGATAAATTTGAATTTAATCGTGAAAAGTGCGTGGATTTTACTTTTTGACTGAAAAGCCATCTCAATGAGGTAGAATATGAAGAAACAGAAGAGCAGATATGGGGCTTGGTAACAAGAGACAGTCTCAGTAACTGTCTTTAAAATATTCAGATTCTTTTTAGTGATCCCTCAGTGTAACTCCTAGGAGGTGAAGGAGAGATTTCCATGCAGCCACGGCTCCTTGATGGTTACACTGCTTGCTCACTGCTGACATCAGACGAATTCAGAACAGGGACCTTAAAGGTGAAAGCCTTCATGCTCCTTTCCCTAATCTTTTAATCCATTCATATTCTTTGACCTCCAGTATTAGACCTCTCTTATTAAATTCACCTGGACATGGTAGATTGCTTTTCTTCCCATAAGAAAGGAGAAGAGCTATTTATGAAAGTAAAGGTGAAGAGGACTGGTAAAAGAAAATTAGTTTTGTATGTACAACTCTATAGAAGTTTCTCTGATGACCTGGGGCTTCTATTTTGGAGGTTTGAGGGGGTCACTTCTGATGGCAAAGTTGTATTTTCATTTTCAAATATTTTGTTTTGTCTGTTTCTTTGTTGTGGCTATCGATGTTACCAGCAAGGTCTCTTACAGGCTAAATAGTAATTTTTCCCTTTGGGGCTTTTGCTACCTTGGGGGCTCTGGGATTATTTCAGTAGAAAATTTAATTTCAGCAGCAACAGATAGCTGTTGAGAGCAGGGCCCCATCGAGAGGCCTTGGTCAGGTAGAGCTGCCCATGATTACTGGCAGTCTTGATTTGATGTGACTAACCCAATGGAAAAAGTTTTATACAAACAGTAGATTTGGAAAAAGCCGTGAAGAAGTAGATGTTGTCGTTGGAACGGACTCACGTGGCCTTTCCCTAGAATGGAGCAGTTGAATAGCGGCACTGCACAGGGCAGACACTAGAAAGACATATAGGTTTGTTGATTTTTGACTGGAGTATTTACTATAGTCAATAATAAACTTGAAACTCTGGTAGAAGCAGGATTGCCTAGAAATGCTTCTCATTCTGTTTGCAATAACACAAGATTAAGTGTCAATTTTTGTGTGTTTTCCCTCTTAAGATGCTGAGATCACTGCTTAAGGTAAAGCTGGTTGGGTTTTCGGTGGCCTCCTTCAGATGTTACTTAAAAGAATCAAGGAATTTGTATACACTGTCTTTAAATGTTGTGTCAGTGTTGCTGTGTTGTGTCCCTGTGAAACTCTCTGGCATTCTTTAGCTCCTGCACGTTTCCTACAACCTCCCTTCTCTCTAGCGGGATAAGGAAAAGTGTGAGGTGCCTGCCCTCCAGATGCCTTTCCAAGATGGTAGCACTCCCTCATCTTCTTTTGAGTGAGCTGTCAGAGACCTCCCCTTCTGTTTGAGTGATTCCACATCTCTCCCATGGAACGTGTTGGCGGCTGTCAGGATCCCATGCTACAAGCCAGCCTCCTCAACACGCTCCCCCCTGGCCCTGGTGGCCGCTGTAGTGCTTGTTGACCCCTCGCACCCGTGGTTGTTTCACATGGTGGGAATTTTATTGCTTCCTCTTAGTTGTGAAGTGCTTTTGGATGGTGCATTGGGCCAAGGGCACCGAGCAATAACAGCTCTGAAAGCCGCAGAGACAAGGAATCATAGAATCATAGAATGATTAGAGTTGGAAGGGATCATTGAGCTCCAACCCTCCTGCCCTGGTCAGGGACACCTCCCACCAGAGAAGGTTGCTCAAAGCCCCATCCCACCTGGACTTGAACCCCTCCAGGGATGGGGTGTCCACAGCTTCTCTGGGCAACCTGGGCCAGGGTCTTACCACCCTCACAGCGAAGAATTTCTTTCTGGTATCTAATCTAAATCTCCCCTCGTTCAGTTTAAAGCTGTTACCCCTTGTCCTGTCATGGCACTTCCTGACAAAGAAGTAAAATTTTGGCTGCTGGAGGCAGGTCAAGGGGAGGCAGACCCTGGTGGGTGCTTTACACTAATGAACAGGGTAATTACAGGCTGTAATTACACCACATCCAGTTTTGTGCCGTGTCCTTAAAGACTGAGTCCTTTCCCATCACCGAGTGGTAGAAATTGCCAGTCATCTAAAGCTTGGAGAGATGATGGTATGGATGGTATGAATGCCTGATGGCAAAATATGGCTTACCTCATGCCATCTGTAAAGTGACACGGGAGATTCCTAGGGAATGAAAAGCATAAGAATAAACAAGCAGTGGGAATGTGGCTAGAACTCCTAATGGGGAGAGCAAATCTGCATTAAAAAAGGGCTTTTCTGCTTGTTTAGACAACACCACTTAACCCTGAACAAATATTTAGATACATTATATCCAGTGGTACTTCTGGTTTTTTAATGAATGGAGCTATTTGCATATCTATTTTACTGATTCTTTTCCGTGGAAACCTCCCCCTCTGACATGGGTGAAGTGCTTTTCTCTTTGACACCCGCGCTATGGGGCCGCTTGTTGTCACAGGGTCCCCTCTCCTGAACTTTTCCAGTGCAAGTTTGCCATCTCCCCTATAAAGCTCGGCGCCAATAAATCTCATCCTTATTTCATTTGATAACCAGAATTCACGGTGCTAACACATCGCCGAATTTTGCAGTTGGCTGGGCGAATCTGCCTGTACCTCTCCCACCCCCCTCTCCCTCCTGCAACCACCGGGTCATATTTAAAAGCCAAACCCCCCCACCCAGAATTAGGTTTGCACATCAACGCTGACTTACAAGGCTATTTGAAGTTAAAGCTCTTGTTTGCCAGTTGCCAGTTTCCTCACAAGGTTCCCTTCCGCTTTGGGTTCGAAGGAGACAGGCCAAAAAAAAAAAAAAAAGGCTAAAAAACAAAAAAGAAAAAGAAAAAAAAAGAAGTTATTTAACAAAACTTGATCTCTTTGAAACTGCAAAGTCCAAGCTGTCCTTCCTGTGCTACTGCAGACAGCATGAGAAATGAAGGCTGAAGGGCTCGGCCCATTTCAGGAAAAAAAATGCCCCAAAAAGGTCAGGGAGAAATGGGAGCTTTTTCATTTTGTGCTCCCCGGGTGATATTCAATAACTCTTTTGGTCTTTATACTGTAGGACGTAGGCTCATTTGCTCAATTTGGGGTGACAGCAGCGTGTTTTGTCAGAGCATAGCTGGAGCTTTAAATGAGGACGGCATTCTGAGGCGGTAGGAAACATCCTTTATCTTAGCAACAGGAGGGCATGGAAATGCAAGGGGTTTTGGCAGCAGTCGTATAAATCTAGTGTTTTGGAGTGGCTGACCCAGGCCGGGTGGAAGGAGCACTCAGCTTTCCTTTGACGGTGTGATTTCCTGCCCCACGGTGGAGAACTTGTCTGGACGGGGTCCTGAAGAAAGCCTACATCAATTACTTGAAAGGAAATCAACTCTGTCTCCGAAGGCTTGGCAGCGGGAATATTCATTGTTAAGGGGGTTATAAATACATGCCTGCCTACACGCACACAACCCCAACAAACCCTCTCGCATTTTTGGGTGTCGGTTGTTGCAGTGACACCCTTGGACCCCTGGCAGTGCCACCTTTCTGTAGGGCGCTTCAAGGGACTTACAACTTTGCTTAAAAAAGTCACTCTTGGACTTCAGCAGAAAATGCAGGGTGGTAGTCTGGAAGGCTTCTTTTTAGATAAAATAAACTTTTTTTCTTTTTTATGCCTTCCCATTGTCAGAAATAAATAAGAACAAACCTGTTCTCAGCTGAGAACATTCAAATTTATTTATTTTTCCCAGTTCACGGAGGTCAAGTATATTCTAATTTATTTCCCCTTGAATTTTTGTGTCTTTCAAGTCCCTGCCATGAATGTAAGCGTCTTTGGACAGTTTAGAAAATATAAAAATGATGAAGTGACACCTTTTTGGAAAGCTGCTGCTGTGTAGTAACTCTTAAGCAGCTGTTACATCTTTTGTGTCAATAATCCTTAAATTAAAGAGTCATTAAGCACTCGCTTACATGATAGATCCTAATGACTCGGTGTAAACCCTTTGTGTAAATCTGCAGAGAGAAGCCTTTTGTTTGTGTAAAGCATAACTTTGAGCCAGAGGATTGCCTAAATATGGATGTATATGGTGGTTTCTGATGCATCTTAAAGACTCATTAGAATTTATGTTTTTAAAAAATCTGCTCTTTATTCTTTATAACTAAGTTTAAAAAAAAACCAAACATGCATGTTTTCAAAGCTTTTCATGGTTCTTTTGACCCTTTCAAGCTTTTGGATCAAAGTTGTACAACTTTGACTTTTTTTTTTCTTTTTTTTTTCTTTTTCTTTTTTTTCCTTTTTTTTTTTTTCTTTTTTTCTTTTTTCGTTTTTTCTTTTTCCTTTTTTTCTCTTTTTTCTCTTTTCCCCCTTTCCCTCCCTTTTTTCCCTTTTCTCCCTTTTTCCTTTTTTCCCTTTTCCCTTTTTTCCCCTTTTCTCCTTTTTTCCCCTTTTCTCCTTTTTTCCCCTTTTCCCTTTTCTTTGCTTTTTTTGATAGTGCCTAGCAGAGTGGGCCTTGAACCTCTTAAGCTTGTCTGTAATGCTTTGGTTGACACCCAAAGAAGTTATGGGAAGGAAACCACCTTGAGCGGAGGAAGGGAGTGGGGAGCGGGCAGTACTGATACAGGACATTTTGCTGGGAAACCAGGTCTGAAATGGGGTCAGAGCTTGACCCAGGCACAGATAAGCAGTCCCAGTTCTCCCACCAGCATCAATGGGACGGTGGATCCTCACCATGGAACCCCTGTGCTCCCTCAGAGGGTTTTTGCAGCCACGGGGGATGGGAAGAGGAGGCAAATGCTGATATGAGCGTGTTGCCTGAGTTTCATGTGAGCAATCCATCCTGTGTCCTCTCCAGTCGGGGTCTGGGGTGGCGTGCGGGGCCGTGTGTGCTGTGGCCAGGCTGAGCGAGGTGACATGAGGCTGTGGGAACACACCAACTAATTCTGCCTGCCCCACCAAGTGGCCTCATTTCCGCACGTTTCCTCCTTTCTCCATCCTCTCACATGTATTTCAAAACTGTCCCAGACCGTAGATGCCTTAGAGAGAGATTAATTTCCAATGTAACACCCACAGAAAAATTCATGTCCAAAATATGTTCTTCTGGTGCCAAAAGAAGAACAATAAATGACTGGGAAGACGGGAAAAGACATTTCCAGACTAGACAAAACCCACCTCCTGTCCTCCCCCAAGCAAAACCACATTGCTGTTGCCGTTTGGTTCCTGCAGATATTAGGGAGAGAAAATGTCAACATGGAGAGGGCCACACCAAAGTGTGAAGACTGATGTTGGAGTGGGGGAAACAGTGCATCGCTCTTTTATAGTGTTTTTTGTGAGTGATTTGAAGACACCTCCTAAAGGTGAGGGGTCAATGACTCAGAGAAGAGCAGTGAATAGCCCAAGCTGCCCAGAGAGGCTGTGGAGTCTCCTTTTCTGGCGACACTCAAAACCCTCCTGGAGGTGTCCCTGTCCAACCTGCTGTGGGTGACCCTGCTTTGGCAGGGGGATTGCACTAGATGATCTCCAAAGGTCCCTTCCAACCTCTACCATTCTGTGATTGTGTGGTTTAAATTCAAGTCTTGTTAGTGGTCTTGAGAGCGGAAGATGGATAGTAGCAGAAGTCCATTTCAGCTCTTGGTAGGGGAAGGCACAGGACACAACTGTGGCAAGGCAAAGAGTTTGGCAGTTGGGTGCTGTCAGAGTGGTCTGGCTCCTGGGAGGGCAGGGTCTTCCCAGATCCCCCATTGCCATGGTGCTCCCCACTTCAGGGGCTTCCCTAGTGTCCTCTCCTGGTGGGGGTGGCTCCTCAAAAGGATGGGTGGTGGGTTGGCAGGGTTGCTTTACAGCTGGATCTGCAGGAGCTGTTGGAGGAGAACCACTCTTTGAATTATTGTATAAAAGGGGATGGTTCCTGGCCTCCTCTGCTTTAAGATGAGAGATCTGGGGAGAGGAAACCAGGGAAGAAGCCTCTGCAGGTCTTGCATTTGCAGAGCCAAGAATGGCAGCCAGTAATCCTGCCTCCCAATTCCCCAGTTAGGCCCTGCTTGTGCCCTTCCAGCTGAAGACGGCTCTGTTGGTGCTGGTTAGACACAGTTCTCAGGAATAAATCCAAACCTCATTTTTGGCCAGAACTGTTTCACACCAGCCTATCTGGAACATCTGGATTTTGCAGATTGACCCATGGGCATGGCAGAATCACCCCAGAACACCCATGGGACGCTATTTTATTTTAGTTTTGTTTTGTTTTGTTTTTTGTTTACTGGAAAAGGAAAACTTGTTTGGTTTTTCTGTTTTACAGGGAGGCTTTTAAATGACGGTTGGGATTTTTTTGGTTGGGTTGGGTTTTTTGTTTTCCCATGTAGAGAGAAATGTTTCTCTAGACCAGCATCTGTTTTAAGTTAGTTTTTGACCTGGTAAAAAAACCCACTTCATTCATTACATGGACAAATTGCTGATATCCAAATATTTTATTTGATTAATTGACTGAAGGCAAACTTTTTCTTCCAAATACTGCAGTTTTTCTTTAAAAGGAACACTACAAAGCATGAGTGGGTTTGGAGTAATCAGAATGTGGTTTAGCAAAACAAAGTTTCCATACTTTCTATTAATATATTTATTACATGCAGAGTGTAGTTTACAGAGACTCTCTGTAATCGTAACTCATATAAATATGCATTTTATTTTGTGTAACACCTCTAAAGTAACCCCTTTTCCTGCCATTTGAAGCTCTCTCCATTAGACACTTAATTTCCACTTTGTTTTTCGATCAGAGTCACTGTGACTCTTTGAAAAGCATGAAAATCTCTAAATTACGGGATCCGAGCGCTCTGCTTTCAGCTCCTGATGCTGGGGGAAACTCTCTGAATACACAAAATTAGAAAAACATACAGAGAAGAGTTGTTTAAAATGCACAGCTGTCAATGTGGTGTGTGTTTTGTGTGAGGGAAAGAATGTAGGGAGCATTGAGTTAACCAAGTAGCTGTGGATGGATTGGCTCTCGCCTGGCTTCTCCCTGGGCATTGTCTGCCCTGGGTTGTGCTGGGATCATTTGCATGGCAGGACAAAGGCCCTCTGTTGGAGACCATGCCCAGCATCTCCCCAGGCTTGGCTGCGTTTTCCCTCCTGCCACTCTTTACACAGAATCTCAGGGATTGGAAGGGACCTTGAAAGATCACCTAGTCCAATCCCCTGCTGGAGCAGGAACACCTAGATCAGGTCACACAGGAATGCATCCAGGCAGGTTTGGAATATCTCCAGAGAAGGAGACTCCACTCCCTGGGCAGCCTCTTCAAGTGTTCTGTTACCCTCACCGTGAAGAAGTTTTTTCTCATATTGAAGTGGAACCTCCTGTGTCCCAGCTTGCACCCATTGTCCTTTGTCCTATCATTGGATGTCACTGAGAAGAGCCTGGCTCCATCCTCCTGACACTCACCCTTTCCATATTTATAAACATTCATGAGGTCACCCCTCAGTCTCCTCTTCTCCAAGCTAAAGAGACCTAACTCCCTCAGCCTTTCCTCCTATGGGAGATGCTCCACTCCCTTCATCATCTTGGTAGCCCTGTGCTGGACTCTCTCCAGCAGTTTCCTGTCCTTCTGGAACTGAGGACCCCAGAACTGGACACAATATTCCAGATGTGGTCTCACCAGGGCAGAGTAGAGGAGGGGAAGAACCTCTCTCTTGACCTACTAACCACCCCCCTTCTAATACACCCCAAGGATGCCATTGGCCTTCTTGGCCATGAGGGCACAGTGCTGGCTCATTCTGCCCACCAGGACCCCCAGGTCCCTTTCACCTACTCTGCTCTCCAACAGGTCAGTTCCCAACCTATACTTTAGGAACCAACCCGAATCTGGTGTTTCAATGGAAAGGCTGAGGTACAAAGTGAGGGTGGACTGTTTGAATGAAGCTGGTGGAAGGCATGGGAGCTCTTACTTTGAGGAGTTATTCCAATAACAGCTGTGCTGGAGCAAGCGTGGTTGTTTGTAAAGGTGTTGGGATTGCCAGCTCTTTGCTTGTGCTGTATGACATGACGGAAATGCCATTGGTGAACATCAAGTATCAGAATGTGTCATTTTCTGTGCTAATTATAGCCTGAGTTTCCCCACCATCGCTGAGGAAATGCATTATTTATCATTTATTCTGCTTCAGAAATCATAAAGCACCTTAAGAAACAAACAACTGAGTAAACCTGATTAAAAGAGAGACATTAAAATGTCTCTCAGAACCTGAAATATTAGAATTAAGCTATTGGTGGAAGAATCAACTGTATTTTGTCATTACTGTCAGTTTGTCATAGCCTCTGATAATAATTAATTATGGTTAATTTGTCTTCTTCCTGCCTATTTCAGTACTGCTCTGTGGCCTGTATAGCAAGAGGGGTTCTGTGAGGACTGAAGCTGGGGGGCAGGGATTACTTCCTGCAAATCTTCTGGGGGTAGGACTTTGTGGAAGAGCTTTCTCTCTGCCTCTCTCCTTGTTTCTGCTGTGGCTCCAGCTCCCGTTAGAGTGGCCGAAAGTCCCCCAGCCTTTCCTGAGGGCTGTTTTCAGAGACCTGCCTGCACCTTGTTGGCAGGCTGAAACTTGGCAAACGGGACCGCCTGCCTGAAGGGATTTCCTGGTTAACGTGCCTGAATATTAACACGATTAAGAAAAAATTGGATTACTTTATTAACCATAACTTGATTAGAGAGTGATTAGTCATTTATCGTGTTTGAGAAGAGCAGCCTTCTGCATTTGGGGCAGCAGAAAGGAGGTTTTGCTGCCCAGGGTTTTCAGGCGTTTGTTTGGAGCATGTTTAGTTCTCAGCAGCCCGTCCTGCATGCAGGAAGCAGAGCCAGAGCCCAGAGTAGAACCTGACACATGGATGTTTTTGGGCCTGTTTCACCCCGCCCAAATGAAACTGGTGCAAGTGAGGTTTTTCATATTTTCTAAGCTGTACGATTTGCCCCGTATAGCTACTTTTCTTTCCAAAGCAAGGAAAAGTGCTTGCACACGCAACGGATTTCCCTCAGCTTGTACTTGTTCATGCAAACAGACGTAAAACATCCACTGAGGAGGCTTCTGAAAGCGCCAAGTACCTCGAGAAAGAGCAGGGGCTGCTGGTTTCAGCCCTGCACCGGGGTGGTTGTGCACCAACTGGTGTTGATTATCCTCGGTACTTGCGACAGTTCCTGGTATTAGCGAGGATGCAGGAAAATAGCGGTGTTCTCATTTAAAAAGGGTGGGTTTTTTGTTGTTGTTTTTTTGTTTCTTATTTTTATTTGATGGCAAGCTGTGATCGAATTAGTCATATTCTGTTTTGCAGAAGAGCTTTGTGGGCTGCTTGGCTCCGGTGGAGTTCGGGGATGTTTTGCCATTGGCTTGGAGAGCACCAAGCGCGCGTGGCTCCTCTTGGTCTCGGTGCTGGCAGAGGGAGGTTAATAAAGACCTTCAGAGCCATCCTAGCAAAGCAGCCATGAGTAAACACAAAGCTGGGAAGGCGTTTATTCCCTTAAAATACAAAGTCAAAAACATCGCGGTGAAAGCCCAGTGAAACGATTGTTAAGGTGGTTGAAGCCAGCCTAATTTAAAATCCCAATTTCAAGAAATAAACAATGAAGCTCCATAATTTAATGAAAATAACTGCTGAGAAAGATGCAGTATTGATAAATTTATATCATTACATGTGCCATTGAATTTTAATTAGAATTTAGCTATCTTACAGAGTAATTAACTCAAACGAGAATTCTGCACCAACTGCTCTAGAAAAGGAGTGTTCCTATGTGCTAATGACGACTCCGCATGATTAAGCATTAGGAAAATAAGCTCCAAATGTATGCTAACAAATGGCAAAACTTACAGTGTAGAATTAATATCTAACAGCGGAAGGGAGCGGTGTCTCAAAGCCCATGTCCGTTGGGTAAGTCAAAACCGAGGGTCCCGCAAATGGTGTCACCGCCGTCACTCCCTGCCTGGAGGAATGGAACTGCCCAAGCGAGCACCGTCCGTCCTACGCACCGGGAGTCTGGAGAGCTGAACCCTCCTGAAAATGCCATTTCATTTTGTATTTCCCACTTAAACATTTTATAAAACATTTTATCAGATATTATACATCCCTGGAGATATGACACTACATTAGGTGGGAGTGTTGATCTGCATGAGGGCAGGGAAGCTCTGCAGAGGGACTTGGATAGACTGGATGGATGGGCCAATGTTAATGGCATGGGCTTCAACAAGGCCAAGTGCCAGGTCCTGCACTTGGGCCACAACAACCCCAGCCATCGCTACAGGCTTGGGGCAGTGTGGCCGGAGCTGCCTGGCAGAAAAGGACCTGGGGGTGCTGGTTGACAAGCAGCTGAACNCAGATTTCTTGCCAGCAAGAGTGGTCAGAGCCTGGAATGGGCTGCCCAGGGAGGTGGTGTAGTCCCCATCCCTGAATGTGTTTCAGAGTAGATTGGATGTGGTGTTGTGGGACCTGGTGTAGGTGAGAACTTTTAGAGTGGGGCTGATGGTTGGACTTGATGATCCCAAGGGTCTCTTCCAACCAAAATGATTCTATGATTCTATATTCAAGGGGAGGCTGGAGAAGGCCCTGGGCGGCCTGGTCTAGTTGGGGGTGTCCCTGCTGACTGCCAGGAGGTCGGACTAGATGACCCTAGAGGTCCCTTCCAGCCTGGACAATTCTATGATTCTATGATCCCACTCCCCCCATGCCCCAGCAAAAAAAAATAATAAAAAAAAAGATAAAGAAATATATTATCTGAGGTCATATTCCTGACTCTTTAGTGTGTTTCAGATGGATTCCAAGAAATGTAAAGCTAAAATTACTTTATTCATGTCCTGCTTTATTGTTATAGGTGGCTCTGTCAGATCCTGATTACTCAAACAGTATTTTTTTTTCAGCCATGTAGGTCTAGAGCTGCTATAACACCTCAGTTTTTTCCTCTTTCTTTTTTTTCCTTTTTGGCTTTGTGGGGTGTTTTGTTTTTGTTTTTGTTTTTTTCTTTGCTGGCTCTCACTAGGGATGGGAGAGAGAGTTGGCCTCACAAACCTGCTCAGTTCTTGCCCAGGGAGGGCCAAGCTCTACACTGTTCAACAGGCAGGATAAAAAATAAACTTGCTGTGCAGCTCAATCATATACTTGCTTGAAGAAGGAGTTTTGTGAAGTGAAGCAAGGGTGGAATGACTGTTTTCTGATGTATGTTGGACAAGAAAAATTAATCTGTGCATGGTACTTGTTTTGGCTGTGCTTCAGAAGGCATCTCTTGTGATGTCACCTGTAAATAGCCGAGAACTTTGACACGGGCTCTGTGTGAGGCTGTTTAAATAAGTGCCTCATTTATAGAATCCTGCTGCCTGCAAAATGGCCAGTGGTGTTATCCCCATGCCTGAGGGGAAAGTTAAATAATGAAACCCCAAAGAGTGTCTAAGCAGAGAGACGGAGCACAGGAGGAAGCAGGAGAGAAGGGAAAGCTCATCTGTAACAGCCCAGCCCCATCCCATCTTCTCGTTGGGTAGGGCTCAGGAGTTAGAAAAACAGAGCATAAAGCCATGGAGATGCGAAATCATTAAATAAATACTGTTGCTGCTTGAAACTAAACACATGATTCTTTGCTGCTGGACATCTGAAAGCATTTTAAATGTTTGATCTTGCTCCGTTAATTATCTGAAACCAGATTTTTATAGATTCTGAAGGTCTGGAGAGACTAGGCCCTGCAGAATGGCTGCAGCTCCAGCATGTGTCTGTCCCAGCAATGTCTATGTATATGCACCCATAATTATGGTCATTTGCTATGATTTGGAAAATTTGGCACGCTATTTCAGGTTGCCATGTATAAATCTGGAGAGCATAAAATCCATTAGCATACGTTTGCTATAAGGTACTCTGTTGTGAGTTTGGACATAGAGGAGTTGATGCAGAAATCGCTTGAAATGTGTTTTCTGAAATCTGTCCTTTCAGCATAACAGAACCTTTTGGTTTCAGTCAGAGGCTGCCGTTTTTCTGCAAACACCAATTCCCCACATCCCCAGCAGTGCTGGTCAGTGGAGTTGCAAGCTGCACCCCACCAGTGCCTTCGTCTCGCTGGGTGCTGGTACACACTCGTGTTCAGTCCTGGCAATCTGGAGCGCCTACCGGTATCTGCAGGTTTGTGTTACTATCCAAAATAAAAGATGACTTTTCCCCAGAATACCCCATGAGCAAGCACATACTGGGCGAGCTGAAGCATCCCATTGTTATTTCAGCATTCTGGTGTTAACCACCAGACAGGACACCCTTTTCCTTGCTAAGATGATGGCTGTGGTTACGGAGTGGAGTAACAGCCATTTATGGCAAGAGGGTGAGCCTTGTGTTGGACGTTTTCACCCCGTTGGACTGTCCCGCAAACCAGCAGTGCTGATGCAGCAACCTCGGCTGTCCTGATGCAGATGAGGGCTTTTGAGAATTGCTTTGGAAAAAAAGAGCCCAGCAGGAACTGTTGGCTCCAGCATGTCAGCATGTCCTATGGTTCCTTGGCGGGTAGAGAAAGGAAAAATAGTTCCAGGCAGATTAATGGAGGTGTGTGTAAACCCAGAGAGCTGGCTCATGTGTGCTCCATGTGGACCTTCAGGAGGACCATGAAGATGATCAGAGGGTGGAACACCTCTTGGATGAATGGGTGCTGAGACACTGGCCCTGATTGCCCACAGAAGCTGTGGCTGCCCATCCCTGGAGGGGTTCAAGGCCAGGCTGGATGGGACTTGGAGCAACCTGCTCCGGTGGGAGGTGTCCCTGCCCAGGGCAGGGGGGTTGGAATTCAGTGATCCTAAGGGTCCCTTCCAACTCTAACCATTCTATGATTCCACGAAAGAGGTTGCTTATTATCCTATGATTATTATGAAAGTTGCATTTCTCAAGAAAATGGTTACTATTATTTTCTGGCTGCTCCATGCTTCAGGAAGAAGCTTCTTGGTAACTTTGAGTAAGCTCTCTGGGATTTCTGGCCTCATGAATGTAAAGTATCAGTAAGGTTAAATCAAAGTCTTGGTCAGGCAGTCCGTTCTGCATCAGGTCCATCACCGGCTGATGCCAGCCAAAGGGAGGCTCTTCTGTGCTTTCCACCGAGGAGCAGGGCAGCATTTGCAAATGCAAGACCTGCATTTGGACAATTATCTGACTCATGATTGTAGGGAACGGTGGATTCTTTGGAGGAGGCAAAACTGGTGGCTTTGACTAGAAGCAGCACACTTAGCAGAGGTTTTCTGTTAGAAGATGATGTCAATTTGATAGTTTCTGAATGAAGTCACTGTCTGTGTGATGTCATGTGACAGCATTACTGGGTGTGATTTTGATGTTTTTTTTCTTGCATGTCAAAATATTTGTTTGGACCTGTCCTGTTCCATTGCTTGTCCTGGTGCATGGTAAGGTGTGTAGTCATCACTTCTCAGTTACCACGCATCTTGAAGTTGGTAGATCCATCTGAAATTTGAGGGAACTCAAAATAGAGGAGACTGAGCAATATAGGTGTCCTGGTTTGAGGTCAGATTAACCAATTTTTACAGTTTTACTTTTTTAGCTGGGCCTCCTCTAACTCGCTCAACTCTGAAATGAACAGCAGGTTGGTCAGAGACTGTTCCCTCTCAGGGTGCTCAGCCCTGATCACCCCAAGGGATGGTGCAGAGAGGCTCTGGCTTAGACTCATTGCTAGAACAACCAAGGGCAGGGAATGGTGGGATTTGCCCCCTTGGAGGGTGGGAAGCAGAAAAGCCTCCAGGGGTCACCCCTGTGGGGAGGAGCGGACAGGACAGGGGACCCCAAACTGACCAACTGGGGTATTCCATCCCATCGACTCCTGCTCAGTGTAAAAGCTGAGGGATCAAAGGGTCAACTCTCTTCCTTCCATGGCCGACGGCTGAGGAGGACCCTGTCTGTTCCTCTGCCTCTGACCCCAATCCCAGCATTCCTGACTCCAGAGCTGGAATTTAGCTCCTGTTGGTCACCAAATCCAGTCTGGGACTTTTCCTGATGCCTGCTGGCAACATGAATGTCATTGTGGGAGCTTGAGACAATTTTGTGTATACTGTATATTTTTTCCTTTTTTTCCCTTATTTAAAAAAAAATCTTTTTATTATTTATTATTTATATTTTCATTTAAGTAGTTTAGGTTTTTTTGCTAAACTCCTAAATCTCTTTAATCCCTTTCTCTCCTTTCTTTTTCTTAGGTGGGGGGGGGGGTGGCATCACGTGTCTTTCTGATTGATGAAAACCACTGCAGTAGGCATAGCGCTCTGGATTCATAGAGTCACAGAAGGCTTTAAACTCATTTTTTCCAAAGCAAGGTCTCAGCTGGGCTGTCAGCAGTGGGGCAGCCCCAGCCAGCCCAGAGCATGGCATAGGCTCCTTCTCCAAGCCAGACGTTGCCTTCAGCTCTGTGCTGCCTTGTGCCGTTGTCGCCATCGTCGGGGTTTTAAAGCTGACTCAAGTATGTCACTTGTCCCTTTCCATAGACTCTGCTTTTAAACAATCTGATGTGTAATGTGGAGAAGGGCATTCACTGATTCATATTGTGTTTCTACAAATAGTGTGTTTTCTCACGCACATCCCTTGGCAGCGCCTTTATGTGCATAGTTTAATGAAGTCTTGATTTGCTTAATTTCTTGAGTAGATTGGGGGGCGGGGGGAGGGGGGGAAGTGGATCTTCCTTATTTTCATAGAATTATAGAATCATTTTGGTTGGAAGAGACCCATGGCATCATTGAATCCAACCATCAGCCCCACTCTACAACGTTCTCTGTTTTATTGTACAACGCTTGTAGTTAAATCAGGCTCATACTTCAGGATGCGTTTTTGATTCTCTGCTACAAACAGCTCACTAGACTTACTTAAAGTTTTATGCTTTAAATAGATATGTGCAAAATGATGCTTTACAGACATGACTAAATGTTAAAATATCTTTTTTTTTTATAAATTAAATACAGGTCTGTGGAAATCTTACTCCGATTTCTATTGTTCTTAGTACAATTTCTGACTGACTGACTTCGTCAGTTGGTTTCTAACAAAGACTTAAAATAAAGGCTAACACCAAATTCCTACATGTGTCAAACAACTGTTGCTGCAGATGAACTTTTTTTGGTATTATGGGACATACTCTGTTTTCTTCTGTGTTTTAAAACTTAGCGTGATATCTCTTCATTTTAATTTAGTGATAGTCTAAAAAACACATTTATTTGCCCCAGATTCCTGCATCACGAAGACAAAAGTTTTACTGGTGGAAGGCCACAGTAGCCTGTTATTTAAGTTTCCTGCTCTGCAAGCAGTGGAACACGAGTGTGTGCTTGCCAGAGAGCTCCAAAATGACAGTTTACAAGCATCAGGTCAAGTAATCAAAATGTTATAGTGTATATTTGCTACAAATGTAAATATATCAAGTATCTGTAATTGCATTGTTTGCAATTAAAGTAACCCAAGGCCATCTTTCCTGGATATTATTGTCTGAACGTTTTAAGTAAAGCCATAATAATATTTATTTTTGCTTTATGTGATGAACAACAGTCTTAAAGCTAATTCTGGTGAATTAAGTTGTATTTCTGGGGAACTAACTACTACTATTTGACTGGTGCTGTAAAACTTTATTAGGCAATACATCTGACCTCAAATTGGAAATTTGTGTTGGAACCAGTTTAGGAAATCATTATAGCTCTGTTGTTAATTTTATATTTGTCTAATAAAACACAGCAGGAACTACATGACATGTGCTAATGTAACTGATGCTCGCTGCTAGGCATGGCTTTAACTACTGTTTTCTACCTCGTAGAGGCACACGACAGGAGGAAACTAAACTTAGTAATAGGGATTACTTTTTTTTTTTTGTGAGCAAATTGCTGTGCCATAGTTTGTAGGGGGGGAGATCAATGTTAATGTTATCAAATATACAAGTGTGTATACTTACATGTTTGTAAAGAAAACTAAGTATCACCACCATGTTCAAGATACAGATGGGGTGAGAATATGATGTCGTTTTCCAGGCTGTATTAAGAGCGTCATTAAGTTCCTAATGATGTTACCTGACCAGATAACTATTCTCTCTTGTTTCCAGGAATGAGCATGCTAGAAATGGGATACCGGCTAATGTGAATGCGGTTACAGAAACAGAAATGACAGTATCTGGAGTGAGAGGAAATCTTGAAGGCTGAGTATCATCAAATTAAGAACACCAGAGAAGCCCCATCCCAAAACACAGAATGAACTGGTACGTCATATTGCAGATCTGGTACCATGCAAAAAGGACCAGTATAAGTACAGGTTATGAAATAGAGTATCGGTATTTAAAAATACATGAGAGAAGTACAAGAGATTTGAGAAATCACAGGGATTTGAGTCAGATCTCAGAAAGTTAGAAAGCGGAAAGTAAACTTTCTGCTCTGGTGAGACCTCAGCTGGAGTAGTGTGTACAGGTCTGGAGTCCTCAATGTAGGAAGGACATGGACCTGATGGAGCAGGTCCAGAGCAGGGTCACAAAAATGATCAGGGACTTGGAGCGTCTTTGAAACAAGGACAGGCTGAGGGAGCTGGGATTGTTCAGCCTGGAGAAGAAGAGGCTCTGGGGAGACCTAATAGCAGCCTTCCAGTACCTACCTGAAGGGGCTACAGGAAGGCCGGGGAGGGTCTTTTTACAAAGGCTTGCAGTGACAGGACGAGGCTTCAAGATGGAGAAGAGCAGACTTAGGTTGGATATCAGGAATAGGTTCTTTACTCTGAGGGTGGCAGACCACTGGAACAGGTTGCCCAGGGAGGTGGTTGAGACCCCTTCCCTGGAGATATTCAAGAGAAGGATGGAGGAGGCCCTGGGCAACCTGGTCTGGTTGGGGGTGTCCCTGCTGACTGCGGGGAGGTCAGACTAGATGACCCTTCTGGACTGGACCATTCTATGATTCTATGAATTGAAGGTATTGAATTAAATGCAAAGTGAACTAGTGTGAGCTTATCCATGGCAGGCAGTGCCAACCTGATCTGATATTTTTTGATAAGGTGACTGTTTTTTCTATTTGCTTTTGTACACAAAGAAAATATAGTAGATCCGATGTGCAACTCAGCAAGCACAGTGTGTTGTCCCTTGAGAAGCATGGAGTGTAGCTGGTGAGGATGAGAAATGGTACTGTTTCTCTAAGGTGGGCAAAGAATCGGTTGCTGAGGGGGATGGAGGCACTATTCCACACCAGTACCAGAGATCTCCAGCCATATGATGACTGGGGCGAGAAGAGTAATGCCATGCAGGGCCTGTTAGCCCCATGCTGACCTGACGTCAGCATGGGTGTTCCTGGTTTGGGTTTCTTGCTTAAAGAACTTGGCTCTACTCTACTTTGGGAGACTTCAATCTGCTCAAAGTTGGGACAGGTCAGTCCCAAGGAAGTGGTTCTTCACACAGCATTTTGTGACTTCCATCCAATTCACCTTTGCATTTTCCCTCAAATTGTCAGTATTGAGTACATTTGCCCTTTTCTCCAGCATGGTGTCCAGTCCCATTCGGTTGGAACAGTGAACCACTGATCCTTCTCGTTTTATGGGTGTTAAATACAAAAAGAGGTACTATACATTTACTGACCTCTGGTTATGTATGGCTCATCCTGAGCCATAACTTTATGGCTTCTTGTCTGGATTATCATCAGTCCCATTTTAATAGCCTTCTGGCAGCTTGTAGCATGAGTATTGGTTGGCTGCCATATTGATCCCCAGGAAGAGGATTTACATTTGCACATTCTGGGTTTGCTGGCTGCTTTCTGTGCATTACCACTTTGTGCCTGCTCAGCACTTCCAAATTCCAAGGCCATTCTTCATTCACTCATTCAACCATTTGTTGTTACAGATCTACAAGTGTTAAGTTCAAGGTACAAAGCAGGAACCATGCTGGATACAGTCTTTGTAGAACTTTGGTCCATTTGAAATTTTTTCTCAATTGACTGAATGACTGGTGAGACCCCATCTGGAATATTGTGTCCAGTTCTGGGGTCCTCAGTTCCAGAAGGACAGGAAACTGCTGGAGAGAGTCCAGCACAGGGCTACCAAGATGATGAGACTGAGGGGTGACCTTATTAATATTTATAAATGTGGAAAGGGTGAGTGTCAAGAGGATGGAGCCAGGCTCTTCTCAGTGACATCCAATGGTAGGACAAGGGGCAATGGGTGCAAGCTGGGACATAGGAGGTTCCACTTAAATATGAGGGAAACCTTCTTCATGGTGAGGGCGACTGAACACTGGAAGGGGCTGCCCAGGGAGGTTGTGGAGTCTCCTTCTCTGGAGACATTCCAAACCTGTCTGGAGGCGTTCCTGTGTGACATGCTTTAGGTGTTCCTGCTCTGGCAGGGGGATTGGACCAGATGATATTTCAAGGTCCCTTCCAATCTCTGAGATTCTGTGATTCTGTGAAATACTTCAAGGGTGGGTGTCAAGAGGAATAGACCAGTCTTTTTTCAGTGGTGCCCAGTGAGAGGGCAAGAGGAAATGTGCTTAAACTTGTACATAAGAAGTTCCATCTAAACATGAGGAGGAACCTCTTCACTCTGAGGGTGGCAGAGCACTGGAGCATGCTGCCCAGAGAGGTGGTGGAGTCTTCGTCTCTAGAGACATTCAACCCACCTGGACATGTTCCTGTGCAACGTGTCCTAGGAGGATCTGCTTTGGCAGGAGTGTTGGACTAGAGGTCCCTCTTAACCCCATATCATTCTGTGATTCATTCTGTGATTCTGTGAATGCACAAGCTTCACAGTAGAAGAAATGTGGGCTCTGTTCTCCCTTCAGCCCTTTTGGGGTCAGTAGAGTCAGTATTAACAGGGCTCATTTAATTTACGTTACTTATTAGAAGGCTTTCTTTTCCTCATTGCTATTTAGAAAATGGAGACATCAACACTGAATTAAGAGAGCTGGAAAGAATGCTCCATAAAAATTTCAGCTGGTTTTGAGATTTTGACTCATTTGTTTTTCATTTGTTCAGATTTAATTCTATTTTTAAAACGCTTGGTCTTTACACAAAGAAAAAGAGAGGGAGGAGGGAGAAGTGTACATTGACATACTAAGTGAAAAACCTCAAGAAAAATTACAGTAAATTAAAATTTATTTCCCAAGGGGTAGAACATATTTCAGTGGGATGAAGGAAGAAACTAATAGACTTTCTATGAACAGCCATTTTTATTTAAAGAATAAGCTTTCAGGCAAATATAATTCTGCAGCCTCCCGAGGATAGCTTTTTTCTTTTTTTTTCTTCTTGTTAGGAATAATACCAATTAAAAAGTGAACAATTAGAAGCACTGCAAGTTTGTCAGTGTACGTTTTCCATGGAGCTCTGCTTTCTATCATGCTGTTGCTTTGCTTAACACGCTTTGTGCTGCTGGTAGAGTCCGTGCTTCCAGCCTGCAGACAGCAATTAGTTAACGCTGCCAAACATAAATGAATCGTGTCCGCTAATCTAGAGCACTTGCTAACAAATCAAACCTTTTGGGGGTACTTTTCAATCTTTAAAGGAAGCAACTGGACATTTTGGTCTCTTCTGACTTGTTGCTTGCTCCCCGAGTATCTCTCTTCGAGGGGGTGCAGGGTTTGCTGTTGTACTGCGGATAATACCCGTGATCCCAGCCAGCACAGCTGGACTAACGACACAGAGAAGACAGTGCTGCAGAGGCTGTGTGGAAGCGAGCAGACAAGTGAAGGGCAGAACTTAAAGCAGCTCTGCTGCCAAAGGTGATGTAGAATGGAATGACACCCTAAGGAAAGGCAGGGTTTGCAGGAAGAAGTCTGTCCTCAGCTCTGCACAGCGGGGACAGGCTGACACCTTGTCTTCTTTTGCCTCTTTTCCTGCTCCACAGCCTGTAATTACTTTCCTTCCCTGAAAATTTTAAAGTTGTTAACAACAATGGAGATATTAGATAAGCAGCCCTTAATCTAACCTAAGCTCTCTGTCTGCTGTGTTTCTTGTACCTTAGAAAGGGTCCTTTGCAGGAAAATGTTTCCCCCTTTTAAACAGCATAATTTTCTTTCAAAAAGGATGCTATTTCTTCCTTTAAACCTGGCCTCTCTCCCTACCATTCTTGTCAGGAAGCAACTCCCTGATAATGGTATGGATGTTAAAAACCATCCTACTTTGTAGAAGACTTTGAACCCACAAAATCTACAGAACCTCAGTTTATTAGAAAAAAACAAACCAAACCAACAACCCACCCAAACAGCTAATATCTTGCTTGATTCATCAAGGAGCAATAGTCAATTCAATTCATTCTTTTCCAGTGGAAACTGTGATGTTGTGGAGGTGTCTCCTAGCTGTTAAGGGTGGCCAATACCTCAAGGAAGCTCATATGCTTTGTTGTGTGAAACCAGTTCCCTTTAGAAATACTCATTAAAATAATGACCTCACAGTTTACTTCACAGTTCTGTTCTTTGTCTGCCTCACTTTATAGTCCTTTAAATGTACTCAGGTATATTTTTCTAGCTTGAAGAAGCATGACTGTGCACCATAAGGGGTTATCATGGGGTATCATTTAGGATACAGGTAATTATAAGAAATTTGCCTAGGTATTTACTTCTTGTTCTGTTTTTAAAGGCAAAGCTACTTGGTCTGATTTATGATGGCAGTCTGGAGTTTTGAGGGTGAATTAAAAAAAAAGACATTTTTTTCATTCTAACCACATGGTTCTCAAGCCCTTGAAAATTTCAGTTGCTTAATGCATTGAGGGTACCACCATTTTTCACAGATCTCCTTGAAAATCCATTTCTTGCACACACACAAACATATGATTTCACAACGTTACAAGTTTAGAAAGTTGAATGAGTATACTCCGTAGCTAATCTGG
The DNA here is from genome assembly GCA_013400555.1 of Jacana jacana. Taxonomy (NCBI): domain Eukaryota; kingdom Metazoa; phylum Chordata; class Aves; order Charadriiformes; family Jacanidae; genus Jacana; species Jacana jacana. The sequence continues at coordinate 174,243 of VZTM01007941.1, forward strand.
GCAGTTCCAACTTGGAGCAAAGCCAGTGCCCCAGAACAACGCAGAGCCCAGTGCGTGCGTAACATGAACCAGAAATCAATACACATGACCAGATTTTCCATGCCACCACGCTTATTTTGCAACCCCTCAGACGTCTGGATGGCAGCACTGTCCGTGTCAAGGAGACTCTGTGATAGGCAGAAGCTGGTGAAGATGGTTTAGCTGCCTCAGGTGCCAGTGGTCTTATCCCCTCACTGGGGAATGAGGGAAGACAAGGCGCTCAGGAAGGGTGGATCGGTCTTGCATTGCCCCAGACCCTCTCCATGTCTGTGCTTTACTGCACAGGTGATGCTCGTAGCAGAAACTGTGTGTCTGTTAGATTAAACTTCTGAAGAGATAACCAACGCCACACGTGCACGTTCTTCTCACCAGAAGGAACAAGTGGTGTTCCTCAGGGTTCAGTATTGGGGCCATTCCTGTTTAATACCTTTACTGATGATGTTGACAGGGATATAGAGAGCACCCTCAGTAAGTTTGCAGATGACACTAAGTTAAGTGGGAGTGTTGATCTGCATGAGGGCAGGGATGCTCTACAGAGGGACTTGGATAGACTGGATCAATGGGCCGATGTTAATGGCATGGGCTTCAACAAGGCCAAGTGCTGGGTCCTGCACTTGAGCCATAACAACCCCATGGATGGGTACAGACAGGCTTGGGGAAGTGTGGCTGGAGCTGCCTGGGAGAAAAGGACCTGGGGGTGCTGGTTGACAAGTGGCTGAACATGAGCCAGCAGTGTGCCCAGGTGGCCAAGAAGGCCAATGGCATCCTGGCTTGCATAAGAAATAGTGTGACCAGCAGAAGTAGGGAGGGGATTGTCCCCCTGTGCTCAGACCTGGTGAGGCCACCCCTTGAGTCTTGTGTCCAGTTCTGGGCACCTCAGCACAAGAGAGATCTGGAGGGGCTGGAGCGAGTACGGAGGTGGGCAACAAAACCGGTGAAAGGCCTGGAGCATAAATATTACGAGGAACGATTGAGGGAGCTGGGACAGTTTAGTTTGAGGAAGAGGAGGCTGAGAGGAGACCTCATCACTCTCTACAACTGCTTGAAAGGGCATTGTAGGGAGGTTGGTGCTGGTCTCTTCTCACAGGCAATGAGCGACAGAACAAGAGGGAATGGCTGCAAGCTGCAGCAGGGTAGGGTTAGGCTGGACATTAGGAAAGAATTCTTCCCAGCAAGAGTGGAATGGGCTGCCCAGGGAGGGGGTGGAGTCCCCGTCCCTGACTGTGTTTCAGAGTCAATTAGATGTGGTGTTGGGGGATCTGGTGTAGGGGAGAACTTTGTAGAGTGGGGTTGATGGTTGGACTCGATGATCCCAAGGGTCTCTTCCAACCAAAATGATTCTATGATTCTTTGATTCTATGATCTAATCCCTGACTGCATGTCCCTAAGTGATGCTGAGATGGTGGCCTTCCAGGGCATGCACATAGGGATGGAGCAATTAATTCCCTTCATAGGGCTTTCCTCTAACACACTGTGGGGTCTGGTGTGGAGGAGTTGGCACGGTTTTAACCCACACTGCCCTCAGTAGAGCCTCTGAGCTGGTGTGCACCCCTGGCCTGAGGTCCCAAGAAAGGCAAAGCTCTTGCTCCTTGTTTAACGGGAGGCAGTAGCAGAGAAGCATTCCCTGTGTTGGGGGGAGTCATTGAAAGCTCAATTTCTTCAGAAAGCTTCATGTGGCAGTTGCTAGCACTCTCCCATGCTGGGAATAACCTGTATGGATTTTTTGCTTTTCAAAGCTGCTGCTTTTTTGGCAGCAAAATCTACTGGCCTTTCTGAACATCTAGCAGCCCAACTGAAAAACCAGAGAGGCGCCTGCTGTGCATGCACAGACACCGCATGGTGTGAATTTGGGTAACGTCATGCTGGTGGAGTGCTCACGTGGGCTGGGACAAACCTTTTGGCTGGCAAGTCAAGTCTGAAGTGTCCCCGTGGTGCTGGCACCCTCCTTGCTCATAGAATACCCTAAAGGTGCTCTGGGGAATGCTCTGTTGATGCTGGAGCTTCTGTGTAAGAGACAGTATTTTATGCAACAACGGGGAGTTTGGGAGAAGCCCTTTTGCACGATTTAGGTCTCCTTTTTATATTTGCTTGTCTAGACAGCCTGGGTGCTCTGCTCTGGACTGCGCAGTTTTGATGGATTTTAATCCCCAAGCTATTTTTGATTCCTGGTCACATTTATGACGTATACAGTCTTAGCTTTTTTTGCTCCTTCAAGATGCATGCATCCATGGACTTGAATGGGTGTAGGAAAGATAAATGGCTAAAGGAAAAGGAAATTAGTCTGAATGTTCTTAGAGCAGGAGCAAGGAGACTGTATAAAGGCAGACTGTGTGACAGAGATAAAAACTAAATGAAAATTAAGGCTCAAGAGGAGCCCTGGCTGATAGAGGGGAAAGGAAGCCCAAATATTTTCAGATAATACCCAAAAGATGAAATGTAAAAAATGCTCCATTAAATCCCATTTCCCCTTACTTTGATATTTTAATTTCCCATTTCATTCTTTTCTTTTTTTTTTTTTTAATAATTTCCTTCTCCCATTCCAGTGATACCCACTCTCTAGTGAAAACCTACTGTTGGAAGTAATTTTCCCAAAGGCCCATCCTTTAGCCCAGTAGTATTTGGTGTCTGTCCATTTACATTTTGATACATGTCAGATCACGGAGCTATAACAGAACTGTTCACTTTGCTTTATCAGTTTGTGGCTGAAAGCTGAGATGTGTGGGCAGTTGAAACCAGTGAGAGGGTCCACGTTCTTCAGAAATGTAATGGCAAAACTGGGGCATCTTCAGGTGGAACTCAAGTGTCTCTCCAAACAGCTCCAATTGTTTAATTATTTTCGTTTGGTCGCAAGTTTCTTGTATGTAATGATAATTTGTCCACTTAGATTTATGGTATTGCAGGCATCAGTCCAGCAAAGCACTTAAGCACTCGATTAACTTTAAGCACATAAGTAGTCCCGTTGCTGGATTGGGGCCATAATAAAGGAAAAGAATGTTTCAGGAGAAACCCTGCTTTTGGGGGGTTTGGTTTTTGTTTTGTTTAAAGTGTCAACAGTGCAATTTATTTAGCTGCCTTTTAGACAGTAATCTTATTAGCAAAATTGGCAGGATTAAGAGGCTATTAAACAAAATCTGTGTGTTTTCACATCAGTTAAAATCTGTACTGTATTCCCTTGGAATACAAGAAGTCTGTTGTGCAATAACTGGATTTTAATGTAACCAAGTCACTTAAGATTGCATTAAAATGCATTTATTAAATGACTTGGCTGCTTTTAGACTGGTGGGTTGGAAGTTAAAAATGCAGAGAGGCTTCTGTGACTTTGAACGGCTGTTTTGTAGGATTTCTCGCCATTTTTCTTCTTCCATCAAACTAGGTTTGTTTCCCAAGCAACCTGTGGTCAGTGTTCATTTTATGGATGTTCTGCTGGGTTCAGAATGGAGACATCTGTCCCCAAAAGGTGGCCAGGGTAAGCAGACTGTCCCATCACATCGGTGCCCTCCAGCCAGTGGATGTTGTCAAAATTTGGTTGCTGTGTCTTAGTGCAGACAGGAAACTCACCACAGCAGTTCTGTCCCTCTACTTTTTCTGCCTCTTATCGCTTTCAGATACACATTTTTACCATGAAAAAGATAGTAATCAACAAAACTTACTCTATTTATATGTGGAAAGCTCAGTGCTCCCTATGAAAAACTTTGTTAAAACCAAGAAATTAAAAGGTGGCGGCAAAACAGAGCAGGTAAGTTTTGTTAAAAATCATCTGTTCCGTCCCCATAATATTAAACCCAAAGAAATGTCCAGAAGGAAGAACCGGTGTCTCTAATTATGTCACTTACCTATTTGATAGAGAGGTTTCTGGTACTAATAGAATAAATAACCTGCTTGCTCAGGATTCACTCACGAACAGAACGGAGCAGTGTCTCCAGTTTCTGCTTATTAACGTTTCTGGCAGTGATTTTCTTTTCAAGTTTGCTAAAATTAAAATGCAAGGATTTATAGATAGGTTCCGCTGTGTTTGTACCATGGATTCCTTTCCTTTGACAGCTGATGTGTGTGCGATCGTGGCAGAACGGCTTCAGTACTCGGACCCGCTCCTTTGATATAAGCAAGTGACTCCTACCATTTATTGACGGTTTAGGGGATGGATTGATGGAAGAAGTTGAACTGTTGCAAAGTAGTTTCTTGGGGCTTCTGAAGTTTTTTATTGAGTGCTTTGATCTTGGTTCTGCAGATGTAGGAATAACATCGCCTACAATCTGTAGGTGTTCTCTGCGCTTTTTCAACTAATTGTTTTGTGCTCCTGACAAGATGCAAATTTACCCAGATCTGTCTACAAAGAGGTTTTTCTCTTGCCTGGTCTTCTTTTTTCTTTTTTTTTTTTTTTTTAGAGTCAGTCAAATAATGTTATTTTTACCTACTTCTAAACATTGATTCCGAGCATAACTTTTGACACGCCTTCTCGCCTTCCCCACTCCCGCTTGTCACCGGCTTCCAGCCTGTGTTAGAGCATCCATCCTGCCTGGCACAGGGGACTGGACCTGGATGGAGGAGAACACCTTGAGATGGAAACCAGCATTCCAAAGCGGGGAAGGCACTTGCCTGTAATATCGGCACATCCTGATTATCCACTTCTCAGGCAGTGATTTACATGCCGATGGGCACAGCCTTGTTAATTAGACAGGCACACTCACTCTGCATTGTGGGGTATTTAGTAGCAGAGTAGTCCTAGTGGCTTGGGAGCTGGGGAAATGTGGAAGCACTCAACTTGAGGTGAGTCCTATCTTACGATAACTCTTATCTGAGATAGCTAATTTTAAAAAGTGCCACCATCCCCATACTAGACAATGCAATCGGTGAGTGTTGAAATAACCAAAACTAAGGACATCAGATACCTCTTCCTCACACATGGACTTAAGAGGTGAATAGCTTCTCAACCTTCTCAAATAAGGTGTTCCTTATTTGGAGAAGATTTCCAAATCCTTAGGAGAATCAGAATATCTCATCACTTTTACATCCAAATTTAATTCAATTGCATTTCTCAGGTTTTCATTGAAGGTGCTGGATCCTTTTCAGTAATCCTCTCACCTAACACAGCTAAATTTCTGCTTGAATTTGATGTGAAAAATGCTTGAATAAGGAGTGCCATGAAGACTTGGTTCTCATCCTTCTATGTCATTAATAGTTATTAACTTGATTTCCAAAAGTGCTGAGGACCTAAAGCTCTTAGGAGAGATTAGCGCAGGAACTGCTGATACTAAATTCCTCCTCTGGAGAGTACACAGTACCTCAAAATCATTGAGATGAGCTGGGCGTAAGGAAAGCCACTTCCATGCTATGCTCCCCCTCCAAACTCCTCAGTGGCACAAGGAAGAGAGATATCCAAGGCTGGTCAGCAGATCAGGCGTGATTTCTGGCATATTGGGAAATCTGCACAGGGGCTGTCACTCGGGCAGGGTGGCTCTGCTGTCACTGATGGTGCCACACGCTTCCCTGCACACCGTGTGGAGCTTGGTGACTCCTCATCTGGTATTCACAGTAGATCACCGCAAGAGCACGATGCTTAGGGCTGAGGTGGCATCCATTCCTTTAAAAATAGGAAACAAAACCCAGAAATGACATGGAAGAGAATTATCTTAGGTTTTCCAGTGTGTAGTGTTTGCTATCAGTACGTGCTTCATTAAATGTAAGTTTTAAAACTATACTGGGTTTGGATATTTAATAATGGCCCTTGCTGATTATAGCCTGTAGCCGGCAAAAGTTCCGTAACCCTTTTCTGGAGGCTTGATGATATGATGAGATTGGTGGTACCAGTGGAGTAAATGAACACAACCCAAACTGGCTTCATTTAGATCACCTTGAATTCACCAGTGGCAGAACTTTAGTGTGTGTCATGGGCTAGCTAAAATAGAAAAAGAACCTATTTTACTTTACTCAACTTTCAAATTCTGTGCTCAATTTCCCTGCCTTTTCGTTGATTGCTGTCGCTGTTAAATATTTCCCTAGTAATCAATGGGACCCATAAATAACTACACCACCAAGTAAGTTCATTTCCCAATGATTTTAACATAACTTTCATCAGAAATGAGATTTTCAGAAGCTTGTTATAATGTAAAATATGTTCACATAAGTAGGCATGACCTGATGTACTCATACGTATGTCTGTGCATATATAGGCATTAAAGTATATAATGAATATAGATGTTAGTTTTGTTTCTTAGAAAAGAATGTCACAATACATTCAAGACGCAGTAATGTATTACATTTCTTATTGCTTTAAAAAGCCTCGAATTCTTGTAGAATATGGTTTAGTGGGTCAAACTTCCCCTTTCCTCTCATTTATCAGCCTTTTGATCTCGTGTCAGGTCTAAATGTTGGCATGCTTAGGCCATAACAGTGTGCTGCAAGATCACAAAAAGGCATAGTTATATCTTTAAAAACTTATGGGCATCCTGGTGCTACATCCTAGCATAGCTTAGCAGATGTGGTATTGAGTTCCCCCAAGTCTTCACTGCCCCTTTGTCTATTATTTTTTTTATAGTTTTGTTCTGCATTCCTTCCACTCAACCTCAAGTAGATGGAAGCCTGTTAGTTTATTACTTACATATGTCTGCACCCTTTTACCTCAGCAGGGAAAGACAAAATATTGAGGAGGACTGTAGGTTTGGGATGGTCAACTAATCCTTCCCCACCTTGAACTAATCGCCAGGCTGATGTGTTATTGTGCTGAGCTCTGTTCTACAGTGCATTGCCAGTGGGGTTTCAATTTGTAGAAGCATAAACAGATACTAAAGTAAAAAGAAAGGCGCAGTGATTTGTTAGCGGAGTTCAGATCAAATTATCACAGTGGTCCCCTGCTGACAGTCCTAACAATTACCTCCTTTTTCTGGGTCTTGCAAATGATTTCTGTTTCACTTACATCTTGGTAAATAGTGTGCTTCTTGCTGTGTTTTATTTATTTACCTACAAAAGGGAAAGGAACTGAACCTTCAGCTCTCATTCAGATGTCTGGATTTCTATATATTTTGTCCTAACTTAGATGCGCTAATAAGGCTTTCGTTTCTTTAAAAAAAGAAAAGTATACCAGCAAGGTAACCGAAAATGGTTTCAGCTCTCTAGTGCATACTTGCTTTTATAAAATTTTCTGCCTCTTGTGCAGCTCAGTATGAGTCTTACTGAAATTTAAAAACTCGCAAGCAGAGCAGCTGCTAAACAGGAAATTAATAGAATTTTGTGTACATTAAGCCAATAGTAAGAGTTTAAAGCCTTTGAGTCCTATACTGAAATCAAACGGGGTGTATGTCAGTAGATATTATTCCCTTTTTGTGGAATATAGTCAGTTGATGTTCTGTACAAGTTGTCTAGAATTAACTTCAACATTTGTTTCCACTCTTTTTCTTCCCTTCCCTGTTTTCAACTCTTGACTTTCACTCTTGCATAGTTACATTTGTCTGCTTCTTACAATTCTGGTGGGACTGATTTATCATCATTTGCCAACATATCTGTCTCAAAATCCGAGCTTTGATCAGCTTGTATTTTATAACTTACATCTGTTCTATGTTTAACCTTTTGTAATGCCGTTTCTCAAAAATATTATCTAGTATAACAAAAGGATCGTGTTAGTCTAAGCATTCTGTGAAGCCTAAAGTAAGAAAATCCTACGTACCTGTCCACTTTGCTATTTTTTGTTATGGTTTCATAGTCTTTTTTTCATTAAATCTATGTATATGTCACACTAACTTTTTCCTGTGATTGCTGCTGAACTATAGATTCCATCTTCCTCTACGCACACAATCCTCTTTGGTTTTTTCCCACAATTAATGCTTGTAGTGCTTCACAGCATCCCTGCCAGCAGCAGCGCTGTCCTGGCCTGTTTGCTGCTCCACGATCCGGCTCTGGCTTCCAAAGAAAAAAGTGAATGTGATGACTAAAAATATTCCCATAATGGGATGCAGGGGACAGCAGAAAGCTTCATGAGGTTGCATAAAATCAAGCTGCAAATCCTGCCTGGGACTAACTCGCTGGCACTAATCCTTCTGCAGACATGAGTCCATGAAGTGAGGCAGATGGACAGTAGGTCTGGTGAAGCACTTGAGACAGATTGGTGTCTTCTGTTGTTACCTAATCTGTCTCCAGGAAAGGCGGTGGCATCAAGAAGGACTTACCTCCAGGCTGGCTCTGTCTTGGGTCAGAGTAACACTGGGAGAAGAGCGAGAGATGCATGAACAAGACTAAGGCCTTTAGAAAGTTGTAAGCTGTTTCCCAGGCTGTAAAGAAATTAACCTTTCCTAGCACTGATCAGGCTATTAACATTGATGAAATAATAAAACTTTTCTGCTCAGGATTTTTTTTCTCTTGCAATTTTGCCTTCCTCAGCCCTAAGGGGGAAAGTCAGCTCTACCTGGTGTCCTGGTTTGAGGTCAAATGAACCAATTTTCTGTTTTACAGTTTTACTTTTTAGCTGGGCCTCCTCTAACTCACTCAACTCTGAAATGAACAGCAGGTTGGTCAGAGACTGCTCCCTCTCAGGGTGCTCAGCCCTGATCACCCCAAGGGATGGTGCAGAGAGGCCCTGGCTTAGATTCATGGCTGGAACAACCAAGGGCAGGGAATGGTGGGATTTGCCCCCTTGGAGGGTGGGAAGCAGAAAAGCCTCCAGGGGTCACCCCTGTGGGGAGGAGCGGACAGGACAGGGGACCCCAAACTGACCCACAGGGTATTCCATCCCATCGACTCCTGCTCAGTGTAAAAGCTGAGGGATCAAAGGGTCAACTCTCTTCCTTCCATGGCCGACGGCTGAGGAGGACCCTGTCTGTTCCTCTGCCTCTGACCCCGATCCCAGCATTCCTGACTCCAGAGCTGGAATCCAGCTCCTGTAGGTCACCCAGTCCAGTCTGGAACTTTCCCTGATGCTGCTGGTGACGTGATCATGATCCTGGGAGCTCAATAGGGTTTTGCATCCACTATACCTATTTCATTATTTTCTTCTTACTTTAATTTTAGTATTAATACTTCATTAAAGTAGTTTAGATCATTCTAAACTTGTAAATCTCATCCTTTTCCTCTCCCTTCTTTTTGGGAATCTGTCTGTTTTGTTAATTTTGGCTGAAACCTTGACACCTTGATTCACTTTTGAGGGTAACATAGCCGTTATAAGAGAGCCATCAGCAAGGCAGCATTTGCCCCGTAGGCTCCTTGGGGAGAAACGCTGCTGGTGCCAGAGTTGTTCTCTGCACTGATGTGACCACACCACTTGCCTGAGAGCAGCCTCAGCTGTTCTCTGGCGCCTAAGAAGCTTTTGAAGTCCTTAGCTAAACCAGTCCACAGCCACAGATATAAAATGCACAAACTGCCTGATCCTGACTGTATTTGTGTCTGGATGAACTCAGCCTGAGGAGCCATCAGGGAAGAAATACCCGCAAAAATCTAAGTAATTCCAACTCACATGTCTTTCCAATGCAGCAGGGACTTTTAATACAAATGGGAGTTTTATTGGCATGGGGGCTGAATTCGGTCTTGGCATAAACGGATTCAGGGGGAGCTATACTTGCTTGTAGCAGCAAATTTTGGCATCAGGAGAGGAGATATAAAGCACCGAGGAGCTATAAATCTTGAGCCAGCAAGGGCATTACAAAAGGCAGGAGGATAACCGGTATGGCATCACTTCCTTCAAAAAGATTATGAGCTATGGAAAAAGATCAGTTACTTTGGCTGCAAATACTTTAGAAAACTTGGGCAGGTATGTGGAGTGAATGGAGCAGTGCCAGCAAATACACCTGTGTGGGGATTAATTAGAGACTGCAAACCAAAGCATGGTCTTTCAGGTAAAAAGAAGTATACAGTATAGCCAATGTATCTGCAGTATGTTTGGATGAAAGGAAAAAGTGGGCTGGCACTCAGTAACAGGAGCAGTTGATGAACTAAAAGTGGTGGTAAATCTAGAATAGACAAGTAACTATTACTGCTTTTTGTCATTTGAGCCACTTCTTGAGAAAGGCAGGCAGCACTGTCCTGGTTTATAAGTGCAAGCGTGAAGTGCCAAACCCAGGAACTGCATTTCCTTTCTCTGGATCCCTTCCAGTATTGTAAATACAAGACTTAAGAGATGGCAGTTGACTATTCCCCTATACGCAGGTTTCCCTAGTAAAAGTCTTCATATCAGACATTCATTCCATCTCATTTCATCTCATATTTTTTTTTGTCCTGGGAACTTGTGAGATTGTGTTCTGCATGATTTAATCTCAGATACCATTCACTGTGCCAAAATGCTAAAATTTGTACAGGTAAATTCTTTAATGAAGTTCTTGTTTGCTTCTATATTATTCTTTTCTAAAAAGACGTAACTCTTGAGATAACATACCAGATAGAACAGAAATGTGCAGTTTTCCATTCTCAACCTGGCATTTCATGGTGTTGAACATCGTATCTTATCTCTAGTAAGTTGCCTGGTCTAATTAATTTTTTGGTTTTGATGTGCACCAGCCATAGGCAGACCAGGACTGCATGTTCCTCTACAACAACCGCAGTTGACTTGGGGGTTTCCTGTTGAGTTTTATTTTTGTCGTGTACCTGCATATGCAACTCCTCTGATGAAGGCAATAAAAAAGTACTGGCTAAAGTTACAGAATATATTTTTGCTCGGAGGAGTTCCCAAAATGTTTATCTTTGAAAAACACAGAAGCCTATTAAAGATAAAAAACATAAACAATTGTAAGGCACTTCTTAAAGTCTTTGACAAAGGTCGCAGGTGTAGGGAGGTCAAAGTGATATCTTGTTCTTCTAAATATTTCAACAGATAGACAGACTTTTGATTGCATTATCTATTAAAAAAATTGCTTTGAACCTTCCGCCAACGCGGACCACTTGTGCTTTCTCAAACCAACAAAGGTTCGGTCAGCAGATAAGAATTTCTGACCATGGAAGGGCAGCTGCTTTCCTTTCATCTTTCTCCTGGTGTGTATATGAAATGTTTGCTTAGCCTGGCCCTGCTATCACGAGGACTTTTCTTTTTTTTTCTTAATCCTCCCTCTAATTTGAATCCTACACCCAGTCTGCAAATAAGACATGAAGAAAATTCAGATTTCAGTGGTGCGGCATAATCCTGCTGGATGCTGAGTACTTCAGCCCCAGTTCAGCACAATACCTAGCCTTATCTGACTATGCATATGCTTATCTGTAAGCCTAAACTTAAGCATATGATTAAATGCTCGGATTGATTAGGACTAATGATGCTCACTGAAGTACTAAGCCCTGTGAGAGAAGTTTGCTTTACAGGCAATTTTGCTGTTGTTTTTCTCCTATTGTTGCTTCCCACCAGAGGAGGTAATTAGGGAAGGGTTTGTTTTAAGAGCACCAGAGCAATTTCTGTATTTTTTTTTTTTATCTGATTCTTGAAAATTCACTTGTGACCAGTCCTGTGTTTATTAGTCTTTTATTATACATTTTTCTTCAAAGGGAAACATGATCTCTAGAAATTTGCCAATGATATCCAGGTATGTCTCTTCCTTCTCAAGAAGCTTAATCTATGTGCAATGTTAATGAGAAAAATATTAAGACAAAATGCGTAAAATTGCTTTCTAGAAAGGTTCAATCTATATGTAAATGTAGAGTTGAATACAGGAGAAGTGGGTAACAGTATCTTGAAGGAAAGATGGTATTCGTGTAGACTGGATCATTATAAATGTATGCTTTCAGATGCTGCCTACTTTAACATTATATGGTTTCCTAACGAGAAAAATTTGTGTTTTGTTTTACTTCCTTCTCCCTGTCTCTCAGCCATTTTCTCTCTCTCTCTCTCTCTCTCTTTTCTTTTTAGACACTTAAGCCTGGTGGAGTAAGTAGTATCAGTAGTATCATAAAAAGGGAAGGAAAGTTTGACTTGGAGGTTGCTGATTTTTGTGTGGCACCTGGAAAGGGTGAATGTAAGGCAGTAACAGGTCAGCTAATGATTTATGAGATTGTAACTTCCAGAGATGTTCCATAAGGATCTCTTGTCTGCGTGCCATATTGCTCGAAACATTGTGGAAATCAAAACTCAAATAATAAGTTTAAACCGGGAAAAGGCTGTCTTTCCTGGGATGCTGGGAGTACTGCCTTCACAAACGAGCTTCCCTAGGCAGACTCTGGCAATCTACAAGGTTCTTCTGTCTGTGTCTTGGAATAAGACAGTGCACTGCTATGGGCTTTAAGCTCTGATTTCTGAACAGCCAGTTCAGTAGCATCAGGGCAGGTAATGAAGGATAACAGCTCCTCCCATTTTATCCATGAGGAGAGGCAATTATTCTGGCTGGATTTGCTGTGAGCAAAGTGTCTTCACTGTCCTGCCTGTGTCATCCGAACAGCCACAGTAAACCTTTTGTGGGACTTTATAAAGCAAGGAAGGGAGGGAGTTTGGAGACATGTGGAGGACAAGGCCACAATCAGACCTTACATTTTCTAAGGGCCAAGGACATCTTTTTTTTTTTTCCCTTCCCCTAGCAGGATTCCATTAAGTTTTCTTAGCATTAAACTGCAAGTATTTTAAGCTACTGCACTCTGGAAGAGGAGCCCCATGCTTTTTTACTCACACTTTGATCCTAAGTTGCTGTAAAGCTCCAGTTCAGCAAAGTGCTTGTGTGTGCTTGATTTTAAATACATGAATACTTACAGTGACAGAATGGTCAAGAGCTGCATGAAGTCTACTTTGCCTCACAGCTAAGCCAGTATGTAACTTATGAGTATGGTGTATTATCAGTCTGGTGCACCTATTTCTATACAACCCTGTCTTGGAAATGCATTCCTTAGAGTTGGTGGGATTTAAGTGCATACTTAATTTAGGAAGAGCAGGGGAAGACCGCGTATGCTTGGTTTATATGCAGTTTATCTTCTGGTGGCCTAAATAATGTCTCACATCCTGATTTAAATTCTTCAGCTGTTTAAATATTTTCCCCCCCAAGACTCTGAGTCTTTCTGGAAACACTGTGTTGTTTCTTTCATAATGTCATTATACTGTGCATTTCAGATATTTTTTTTTAACATCTGTGCATTTAATGAATAATGGCCGAGGTCTTCTTTCCTCATCTTTTATTTATTGAGGACTTCTTGTGCGCCTTGTGTAGGACTACATGTTTTAGCTTTAATGCCTTGCATATAAAAGTCTGTGTGGTTATTTTCCAGATTTGTGTAAATAATGAAATCTGAGCTAGTTGTTTCAATGTTGGAAATTTGTAGTATTTGAAGACAAAATCATGAGCTCAGAGTTCAGAGGGAATGAAGGTCATCCTGTACAGAGAACCGTGTTCTGTTTGCTGGCCAGTCTGACACCTGAGGATTTCAACCTCTGTGGTAGAAGGGCCTGGGTTTTTTCACAGGGATAAATTTCAAATAATAGTCCTGATCTGGTACCAGTGGAATCAGCAAGAACTTGGTAATTAACTCCAGGCTATGCAGAATCACAAACAATTGAAAAGTGTAAATTAGGAAACCCAAATATTTTAGAATCAAGTCTCCACTGAACAATAGCGTTTCACTGTTGACATTTTTTGGGGGGGTTGTTTTGGGTTGGGTTTTTTTGTGTGGTTTTTTTTTTTTTCTTCCCTTCACCAGCCTTTGGTACCATTAAGCTTTTTCTGTAAGAAAAATAAAAGGTCTGCCATGGCTTTCTGTGCTTATTTTCCTTAACACTGAACTTTTCAAAGGGGAATAAATGTTTTTTGTCTTAGATTCACCTGTTGTCAAGGCTATTGTTGATGACACAGCATGGCTACTATCTGACATGTAAGGGGATTCTGCTGTTTCAGCATCAACAGAATCTGTAAGCCCTTGTAGCCTGTTTTCCTGTATTACACCGGTCACAGAATTTGATGAGGGTCACAGGAGGACCCCATAATAGCTAAATATAGACAGAAGCAAAATAGCGAGGGGAAAAATCATCATCAAGAGTATTAGCCAATAGTGTGTTGAGATAACAGTGTTGTTTGGACCATTTTATGCATGGTGGTACCAGCAGGTCTGTAGTTCCAGTGATGGCAAACCTCTATGAAAAGAACTGGTTGGAGGTTCTATCTCTCAAGTGTTCATAGCTCTCTGCATCAATCCCGTCCGCATGGCGGGACATGGTTCGTATTAATCATGATGGGAAAAATACAAAATGCTGCCATTATTGCATCTAGACTTGTTGCATTTACTCACCAAGTCAAGCATGCAATCACCAAGTGTTAGCATTTGAAATAAGTTTAATTTCTGTGATCACAAGACAGCATTTTGTTACTTTTGCAACATTTCAGTGGCTGAGATGCATTTTGATTATGCTGATCAAAGAGTCACTGAGCACTGGAAGTTCATATTGGCTATGATTCTGTCTGACGTATTTTGCACTATGTCGCATCTAACCCTTTGTGATGATTAAACATTCATTTGCACTGACTGGGGTGCCTGACAGTCTTACATCATAAAGCATTTTATTCAGTGCAAATTAGGATTCAGTACGCTCCTCTGTGGGGGATTTTCCCACTAATGACATATGTAAATAGCACTCATTCATTCTAATATTAAGGGGAAAGGTACAGAAGCATGCAGATCTCCTAATGAATCTGTGTTATACCTCAGATGAAAGGAAAACAATGTGGTTTTCAGATGTTAATTTTGTTATCTGCACATACTGTGTTCCCCTCCGCTCCCTCAAAGTTGAGATACACAGAATCAGATTTATAGAGCCTTTATGTTCACAAAGACGGTTTGTCAGAGAGGTACCCATGCATGCACACTTCCCGTAACAATATGGAATCCCTTCCTTCCATGAAGAAAAGGAAGAAATACAGCCATATAATTCAAATGTGAACCCTAATAAATTGGGCCCTTCTTTGTGTGTGTGTAAACTTTTTCCCCTGCTCTTTCTGTAGACACATAACACACAGTTTCAGCTCTCTAACAAAGCCTGATAGCTTCTCTCACTGCATTATACTTGTATTTTTATGGCAGCATGCCCATTTGTAATGTAAAAGGTACTCTTCCTTAAGTTGATAGCCCTTGTCATCTACTCTGCTGTGTTTTGTATTTATTTAATAACAATACCTTGATGGGTCTTAACAGCCCCAAGGCAAAAATATTTGAGCCTTAACATTTTGTGAATGAGGACATTTGTTAATTTTCTCTGGCATTTCATTCCTGAAGGCCTTTCTTTGGTGTTCTCTTTTCTGATGGACTTGATGGAGTTGAAGGAGAGGTACAGGGCCTGACCTGCAGAGGGGCTCCCCTGCGGCCAAACCAAGGGTGAGCCGAGGCCTGCCCCGCCATCATGGGCAGGAGCCCCAGCTCAGGCTGGCCAGGGCCCTTGGGCCTGGTCTTGCCCTCGGGCCCACAGGGCCTAATCCTGCCCTTGGGCCCTCAGTGCCTGGTCCTGCCCTCAGGGCCTGCTTCTGCCCTCAAACCCACAGGCAGCCATATCTCTCTGCTGAAAACCTGTAACCTCTGCACCTGCTGCTAGCCTGGCTACGTGCCCCTGCCCGTAAAGGGGCTAAGGGGCAGAAAGAGCAAAAAGGGGTTAACCCCCTAAAAAGGGTTCATTTTGCTGAGTTTTGGCCCCGCCGCTTGCCCAAAGGTCCCTCGGCTGGCGTGTTTTGCTGGATGGACTCCCTGGTAGCTGGACCCTGTGTTGGGCATTTACAGGGAGCTTTGGGTTATATAAGGTGTCTCGTGGCCAAGCCATCTCCAAACCAGGCCCTCTCCTCATCAAGACTTAATGATGTTTCTGTCAAAGTGGCTGGCAAAACTATTTTGGCTTCACAGGGCAAACCTGAGTCTCGACTCGTCTAATTGCTGTATTGCTCACTGGCTGTGCTGAGGCCACCTTGCAGCAAAAGGAGAAGGATGCTCCTGACTCTTACCATACAATTCCACTTGAAAAGGGCTGTCTGTGATGAGCTTCGGGGTTTCCATCTTGTGCATTGGAGAAAAGCAATACATCCGCTTTGGGGGAAAAAGATAATTTTTTTTTCCCTTTGTATTTTAAACAAGATGTAAGTGTCTGTATTTAAAAACCCCGGCTGTTTAATGGTGTTTAACCTCTACAGGCAGAGTAGTTATAAACGGTATTTTTTATTTATTTTTTGCCACAAGGAATGAGTGGTGTTCCTTCAATTTTGTTTTGGGCTGTACCTGACACAAATGTCGGCTATAAATGGGTCAGGCAGTCATTGAAGTGAACAGTTGGCCATATTTGTGCTAACTCTAGTCTTTTTGGTTTTTGCCAGAGGAAAAAGAATTCTAATTTCTATCAGTCTAAATTGTGCTGGGCAGCATTATCAGCTGGAAAGACCCCTCTGATTTGACAGGCCCCACTGTATGATGATTAATTACTACTCAGCTTCATTGGACTTTTCTAATTTCCTTTTGCCACTAGCTGTAGGCAACGAGCGATAAGTACTGCTCTTATTATTTTGTGCAAAGGAAAATGTCTATTACTGCTCTGTCCTACAAGTAATCAGAATAAAAAGACAGCTGATCGGAAAACCTGTGAGGATCATTCTGTCTTTATTTATCCTACCCCTTACTTTATTCCTGTGCTGATTCCACACAGAAGTTGTTTTACACAGTTGCCTGTCAAAATAAGAAGATAAAATCATAAGCTCTATCAAAGCAGTTGACATTTTGAAATTTGTATAATGATTTCATGGGAATTAATCCTCAATCTCCAAATAAATCCTCCTCAAAATGCTAATATAACTAGGAATCTTATACCACAGAATGTAAAACAATTCTTAATCTTCCTTTTCTATTTTGCCATAAATTTATTATATTAGAGGGCTGTCGTGTTGAGAAAAATTATGGTATTATCACCAAATTCAAGAAGAGTAAGTACTTCACGTAACAAATTATAATAACGATTTTTCTGAGACACCAAATGCTCTAAAGTGTACCCAGAAATAGGTGCATTACTAAGAACTTGTCAAGGACTTCACTGTTAGAGGTAAAAATGGAAGCTGTCGCAACTTTTACATCTTTGTTTTTAATGAATCTTTTTCAAATCATTAGGCAATTTCCAGTTAATTAATTCTAGAAAAATCATCTGAGTAACCTCTGCATTCTCCACATTCAAGATATGTCATAGAGCTTACTTTCAGAGCAAAGTAGGTTTGCTGCTGGGTAGCAGCAAAGCATATCTACGTAGTGCATGGGAGTGCAGGGCCAGGGTATAATTGCAGTAAAGCTGTCTGAACTAATTACCTAATGATGGGGCTTCTTACCTGTAGGCTGAGCATGTGCTGCTGTAGTTTCAGTGTAAAGGCTGACTTGGACACATATGACAGGGATGGATGTTCTTACCTGCCCAGACCTATTTTCAGAATGTTTCCACGCTTTGGCATTTAGGAATAAAGGGAAATTAGGAACCTAAAACTCCTTGGAAAAGGGAATTTTCTCAACTTCTTGGAACCTAAATCACCTTGGAAAAGGGAATTTCCTAAACTGTTCCAGGCGCTTCTGAATGGTACCCTGCTTCTTCTACCTGGAGACTTTTGTAAGAGGATGGAATATTGATATGCAAGAGGAGGCACTTGAGTTCTTCCAGGGAATTTTATCTATCTTGTTTCCATAAGATTTGTTGTTCTGGCCAATTCAAAAATGTTTCTTCTGATCGGATCCTTCCTGCTCTTTTTGCGTGCAGTTAGAACTTCAGGTATTTACATGATTTTGATCAGATTTGTACAACTACCACAAGAGTGACAGAGTCAGGGGATGTATGTGAAGCTGCAGTTGTTTTGTTGGGGGTTTTATTGGTTGCGTTTTTATGCTGAAGGGGAAGATGTTTGCAAGAATCCAGCCTTGGGAGAAAAATACCCTAGAAACTTGTTGGCTTGAGGCCTGAAATAGTGGGGGAGGCTCCTATCTCAAAACATCCTCAGTCAGGAGCACACAGCACTTATCAGCCCATCCTTTCTGAGGATGTAAATTCCAGGCCTACTGCCGTTTCTGTAAATATGGATGGCCTTTGTGTGGAAGATGTATGCTGCTAGCAAGGGGGAGAGAGAAGGCATATTTGCATGCAACTTTCACATCTGCTACTGAACCCAAGAGCCTGATTAGTATCTGCATTCCTTTCCCCAAATAAACAGAGAACTAAATGGCTTGCAGATCTCCTGAAACTGCTCTTCCTCTGTCCAAAACCTTCTCTGTCCTCTTTCTCTGGCCACTGCGGAGTGAGATTCAATGACTGGTAGAGAGACCACAGGTGCCACGTGTGACTTCTTTTCCATGGTCACAGCAGGAAGCGAGCCCCTCTGGACAGAAAAGCTGGGAAATTATTTCGGAGTGGCTGATCCAGCATAATGCTTCCTGACCACTGACAAGGAGCCAGTTTGGCTAGCTCATGCTCTGTGTCTCTCTAATTCACATAACATGATTCAGAATATTGCATGGAGTTGGGTTTTTTTTTCCCAGCTGTAATTACTTTTATTTTTGTTTTGCAGCCAACAAAAGTAAATATACTGGCAATACATGGGCAACCTAGCTGCCAGTGCTGTTCTGCTTGACACAAACACAGCATTGTTATTCACAATAAAGCACTTGTGATATTGTTATCAGACTGGTAGCTCTACTTTAATAGTTAGGGACTTCACGCAGTTAATCTAAACCAAACTGGGTTATGTTCTTTCCTCCCACTTTATCCCCTTCAGAATCTGGTGGTTATTGTTCTCTTGGTTTAGGGTAGCTCACCCTCCATGGGAGGGAACAAGGAGCCGAGTGTTTCACTTGAGAAGAGTATTGTAGTTCAGGCCTCGGCACGCTACAGTGGAAAATACCGTGTGAGTATGTCTGTTGAAAGCATCTCTTAATTATATAGTCTTATTGGTAGCAAATCAGAGGTTAATGAGGATCTCAACAGGTATTGTGAAGTGCTCTTTAGTTGCTCGTGTTTCCAGTGGAAATAGTGTATACTGTACCAGAGTGCGGTATAAAGTATGGCATGCCCGTCCAGCAACGGTAATTATGGTATCCTGTTCCATCATTATAATCTGAATAGGACAGCACATTTAGAGTTTGCTTGTTCATTTAAAACAGTTATAACTTCTTTGAAGAGATCTGGATGCCTGAGGTACATACATGCGTTTAAGAGCTTATCTTGGGGTCGTCAACAACTTATTAATCAAACTGGCTTCTTTTAGCAAATAAGATGTAAAATTACAAAAACTGTTGAGAGGTACATTTTTTCCCCTGTGTTTGTGGATGAGTCCCTGTACAATTTTGCCTTGCCATCTGTATCTCTGTGTGCTTAAACACAGTATGGGCAAGTTCCTGAGAAGCGTCAAAAAGAGACATCAAGCCAAAATTTCTGCATCCCTTTGCCAAATGCGTCTGCCCCAGGTACTAACAGTTTCCACAGAGGGGTGGGAAGGAAGTGGGCAACTGTCCCTCCCAACTGACACGGATCTGCAGCTGCACCACAGGAGATGTGCTGCCGTAACAGCTCAGGGGACTCCAGGGAGCGTGGTACCTCCCCAAACTATAAGAGCTTGTGATTTACCAACCTTGGTCTTGGCACCATCAGCAACTGGTGCTACCAAAACTTCCTCGTTAAGTTCAGTGAGTTCATAGCACTCCAGGTCAGACAGCGAATAAGACTGCATCAGAAATAACAAAAAGAAGGTAGGATCTATTCCCAGCAATGCCTTCCAGACCCCTTTTTTGCTCTAGATTTTAACAAAGACCTACTCCTTTGGTAGACCTAAAAGTAGCATCTTCCAGCTCTTTCTAGAATATTGCTTCTATTTCTCTACACAGCTATTTGCCACAAACCTTATTTTCTTGTTGATCGGTATTTATTTTTCCTGTTAAATAGTGTATGTTGTAGTGTTTGTCTTTTCAATGCAAAGTGATAAAAAGCACCATCAAATTAACTCCTCTTTAGGGACAGAAAATAAAGCCACAGTCTCTGGGTGGGAGTTGGAGAAAAAGGAATTCCCATTATTATTATTTCTTTGGAGTGAATTATTTTTGAAATGCAGAGTAATTCACTAAAGCTGATGCAATGTGTTTTGTCCTATGCAGGCCAGATAATTATGGTATAGAGTTCATTCATTTAATTTGGACTAATTTAGAAAGCGAAATATATAACGGTGCAACTGCTTTGTTCTTTTTCTAATAAAAGGTAGGAGCTTTTGAGTGTTATTAGACTGAGATAAGCTAGGCTTCTGTATAGCACAATTTTGTATGTCTGAACTAGCAAAAGCCTTTGAAGTCCTATGAATCTTTCTGCTTGTTAATTCTTCCATTTGTTTGATTTTTGGTACAAAGAAAATGAAAGAATATGATGAGATTATGGCATTTTAAGTCAATATTTATTAAAAAATCAATCTCGATGAAAATCTGCCCATCCCTCTAATTAGATGAGGCAACTTGAGGTTGATTTTTAATTGCAAAAGTAATTACACGGAGCAGATAGCCAGTGACATTTGATTATCTAGGTGATTGATTAAAAAGCCTAGCTCACAGAGCAGATTGTCAGCCAGGGGAATCGAGACAAAAGAGCAAATTAAAAAAGTTGTCCTGTTAGTAATCACAAAATTCAAGGATGAAATTACAAAGCTAAACACCTCCAATCCACGTCATCTTCATCACTCAAGTGTCTGCAGCGTGCCTGAGCTCCAAGAGGGGCGATCAAAAAATGGATTACTTTTAAAAGGAGGAAGCAGTCTGGAAATATAAAAATGAAAGAGCAAAAGCACTGCTGAGAATAGGGACTTCAACCACACAAGCAAAGAAATAAAAATTTCTCTTAATTGTGACAGAGTTCATTTTCCCTGTGCTCTTATGAAAGCTCATTAAAACCAAGCAGGGTGAGTCAAATTCAGTGAAATATGTTGGGTAACAAAACACCATTTTAATGACAAATTATAACGATTATTTAAGAATCTGGTCTAAATTATCCATTCCTCCTGCAATATGTGTATTTTACTCAGGATAGTAATTTAATTTTCTAATACTTTGGATTTATTTAATGTCACATTAACTGATTGCAGGCTATAAGTGGAATGGGTACCACTGATGCCTTTCTAGTGAAGAAGGTTATAAAATGTTCATGAAATCCATGTATGAGGTAACGTGAATAAAGTGGGAAACAGGAGAATTAAGTTTGCTTATAATGTCCCATTTTCTTTTTAATTTTATCATCTTTACCCTTTTGGGCTATGCTGTTCTTCTAAGTTGGTCCAATGAATTGATGAGCTACAAATCCTAAATGGGGAAACAGCTTGTTAGGTCCCAGTCTGATTGGTCCAGGAGGGGTTTGCAATGATTCTGTTGGTTCTCATGTCCAGTTTCTCATACAGCTCCTTACACCAGAGGGGTTTGAGGTATGGCACGGGTGGTGCTTCCATGGACTCTGGAGGCTTTGGATCAGCTTTTTTTTCACCGTGACGAAGTACTGTTGCATTTTACCTGAATTATCTGGTTGTTTTGGCCAAGTAGCCTTTGGCAGAACCATCACAGTCAGTTCAAAATGGTATTTAAGCCTGAAGCTCATTAAGGGAAAATAACTGCATATTCTGAAACATCACGTGACTTCTTGATATCGTTTTTTCGTCATTTAAACAAGTGCCTGTCATTTTCTATACCGCAGATGCCTGAAAAGTGGTGCAATAGTAAGGGTTGAGGTTGAGCAGCAATTATTCATCAACTGAAACCAGAAATATATGTGTATAATATTATAATCTATTTTAAATTAGAAAACAAAAGGGGGGGAGAAAAGCAGTGAAATTGTTGTAAGCAACCCATCCAGGGTCAATTATTGTACAGCCTCTCTGCTTTAGAGCCCTTCAGTGCTCTATCAACTGGTAGCAAGGGGTGGATTTACCATGGTGGGTGTCAGCGTCAGGTCCTGATCTGGTTACTAATTCCACGGAAACAACCTGGTTTTCTTCTTCTGTAGTGTTGTCACTGAGAAAAAGAAAGTATTACTAGAGTGTTGAATTTGTTAAATGCCAGCTCTGTATTGTTCTTTCTATGAGGCTCTATTACCTGTCACCCATCAAAATGTAAGCTGACAAAGAGTTAAAAAAGAATAAAATTGTATTGATTTAAGGTGCTTCTTGCCTATTACAACACTGTATGGTTTTCCAGGTTCCTGGTAGGCCTTTTGCATAAAAGTCCATGAACCCTGAAACAGAGTTGGATATAGACCTTGGAGTGTTTCTAGCTCCCTGACTCGAAAAAAAATAAAAATTAAAAATAATAATAATTAAAACAATTAAAAATTGCAGGAATGGCAACTTACGAAACAATGAGAGGGTCGAGTCTATTTTGGAAATGTGTAGTTGGTGACCTCAAGAGAGCACTCGGAATAGAGTAATCCCAAAGAGAAATCAGTCCCCATTTTCAAGCCAAGAAAATGTGTGAGGGTGTGTTGGGTAGTTTGTAAACATTTAAACAATAGTCTTTGTTTCTCTTTCAGCGTTTTGAGGAGGTGGGGTGAAAGCAGCAGAAATAATTACGTACAAGAGCAACTGCCTCTTTGTTTAACAAACAAAGGTAATTTCAAAGCTTTCAGCAGACAGTCTCATCTCCCTGTTATTTCTGAGACTCAGAGTCACAGAATAAACTTAATCTTGCATATTAGAGCTCTGTTAAGGCTAATAGTAACACCTCTATTTATGATGCTCTGAGTGTATGCATCATTTCAGAAACAATGTCTTTGTTTACAAACTAAATATTCTTTACATGACTGTACTTACAATTGTTGTCCCCTTTTCTCACACAGAACTACTTCACAAAAATGGACTACGGCCTTGAACGGACAGGGATCTCTCATCCCAGTTGTCCAAAATCACTGCTGTGGGTGATCTAATGTCTACGATTATTCTGAGCAGTTTTCAGTCCTCCTCAGTGTGAGTACCTCTGGTTCCGCCACCATTGCCTGCATTAAACAAGAAATTCAGATGTTGGTAATTAACTGGAGTTCCCCTGCTGCCAGCCCAAATCCAGTTCCAAAAATCCCTGTATATTGCTACTTCTGCATTTGTTAACAATGTCCAGACAACAGGTCTGCAATTAGATTCCCATCTGTTAGGTTGAGCGTTTAGCATAGCCAATGGATGCAAATGAACTTGGGTCCCTCAATAGAGTGGATCCCCAACTAGCAGTGTTGTGGTTGAAAAGAAATTTAGCAGGAAATGACAGGGAAGGAGATGAGGTTTTTTAATAACTGAGCAGCTCTACAATGTTTAATAAAAACAGTAAAATACTGTTGCTACATATGATGGCTGCCCTAACAAATATATTAAATTATTCTGCTGTTTTCCTCAATGTCTTGAATGCTGCATTAGATTGAGGAGGAAAATGCTAACTTTAAGTGTTTCACATAGTGCTTACTGCATAAAATAACACTGCATGACTATATATATATGTTAGAATTTGCACCAATTATTGTTGGTGACTCTTAAAGGAATGCTTCAAAACACTAGATATTTTTACAGGATAAAATGGGAAAAGCAGAGAGATGCATTTTTAGTAATTCTTGTGTTTAATCTCGAACTGCAATTTTGTATCAGTTCTAACAGCGTTATAATAAGGGATAATCCTACCAAGTCCATAGGCTGTGTGTTGGAGGATTAGCCAAAGCTTGCATATTTAAATGTTTCATTTTCTACTGGAATGTCTGTGAAATAGACAGTAAAACCCACTTAAACTAATACCTGTTGAAGGGCTAACACAGTAAGGAAAAAACCTCTGTGCAAACTCAAATTTTCTTTATGTATTCATTGTATTCTATGTCATACATATAGAATTTGGAAAAACTTTTGGCTTATGCATTAAAAATTAAATAACTCTGGTGTAAAATGAGTTTACCTGTTTATATTCATGTCTTTAAATAATATTTATGGCTTAGAACAAACAAGATCCTAAACTAATAGTAAAAGATTAATTTCTAAAGTAATTATTTGCAATTATTTTTGTGCCTTAGTAAAAGGAGAGAATAGTTCTACATTATGAAAGCAGGGGGATGGGTTTTAGTGGAGTTTATTATGTACAGAGTTCAGATTTTCATGGGTCAGGTTGTGTTGCGGGTTCTTTTTTCTCTTTGGTAGCAGTAACGAGCGTTTCAATTTGTGTTGTGACTTGTTGTCAACGAGTGTTTTGTCCTAGTTGTCAGTGGGATCTGGGCAGCACTCAGTGTTTCTTACCAGAGTAAATGCCAGGGTGACAGGGAGAATCCCAAAGATGCCAAGATGATTGGTAGCATTACAATTTAAGTCGGGGGGAGGGGGGAGGGTTGAGGGTTTGTTGTTGGGGGTTTGTTGGTTTTAAAAAAAGGAGCTTCTAAGGTAATCATCAATGTATTATTTCTGAGTTTGGGATTTTGGTGTTCTACCTGCCAGATGTAATGAGATGGTTCATGCCCCCAACATCTTTCCATTCAGGGCAGACAAAGGGGTGAGGAGGTCTTCAAGAGCACAGAGCACCAACCTGGCAGTGTGAGGACGGGAATATTCCAGTTCTATATTCTTGACCAAGAGCAATGCAGTGGCCACCGGTTGCACCAGTAAAGCAGACTCTTGCTTCATAAGGCAACTTGGGTTTTCCTGCATATGGAAGAGGCACGGGTAATCCCAATGTCCCCTTGGTTCCCAGTTAGAGCTGTATGTTACCAGGCAAGTTTGCTACGTTTTCTGTATGGCTAAAGGTTCTGAAAATAGCACTGTTCCGGTGTGGAGAGAGAGCTTTGATCACTGCTGGCTGAGCCAAGAGCAGTGTCAGCAGGGTTATACTGCTCTCCCTGCTTCAGCACAGCACTATATTCCTTATATGCTTGGGGCGAGATGGAAACGTGCCTATTGGAAGGATGTGCCCTGCTCTGCAGAACCAAGTATGACTTGTGCATTGAATAAAAGTAAATGGACTTAGAGATTTTCTTGGGCCCTTCGAGAAAAATCGCATCCATTTGTTTCAACCTCGCTAGCAGTGTGGGATTGCTCGGGATGAGATGTATGCTGCTTGTCACCATGACAAAAGTGCAGATCTTTGCCTCCATGGGATTCGACTCTTCAAGGCCTGACAAGAAGATGTGTGGGATCAGAATTCCCTGCCAGGCAAGCCGTTGGTCCAAGCATGCTACAGACAGGGTGGGAGCTTGTGATTGCCTGGTCCGTAGCCTGCTAATCTTCCAGATTAGTCTATGCTTTCTCCCCTGGGGGATAGAAGGCCATCAGCAGAAAGCAAGAGCAATCCGTTGCTCTTTCACTGACAATAAACAGATAGTGACAGCAGCTAGAAACCTTGTTGCAGTGCTGAAGAGATTCGTGAGCGTGTGTGGGTATGGTGTTTCAGTCAGCCACATTTCCCTTTCTGGTCTTAAACAGAAAATTATTCACATACACAGGTGAAGGAGGGACTGCAGGAGCGCATAGGTACATGAAGAGGTTCTTCTAGCAGGAAAATTTTGGTCTGCTGTTTCTGTACTTGGCTTCTGCTATGCTATTATGCTATTAGTATCTACCCCCAGCAGTAAACTGAGGATATCCTCTGGTTCTTGTGCTTGGAAGGAAGCGTTGGTTTAGATAGACTCGTGTAATGCGGTATAGCTCTGATGGCTCAGGGGAGTCTGGTGTGCTTACCTGCTCAGAGAACAGGCAGTGAAGAGGTACATGCACTGGGGGCCTCTGCTGTCAGATGGTACAAAGGACCAGTGGCAGAAGTGAAACCTTTGTCCAACTCTGATAGTGGCCCTGGGCCACAAAAGGCAACAAGTCCCTCCACCAGTTGCCCTGCTGGTCTATTAGCCAGGTTTGTGGTGTGCAGGCATGGCTGGGAGCAGGGTCACCTCTGGGCTGGCACCAGGAGCCTTTTCCTATACACCTAATAAGTTCACTTATGCTTTCAGATTATATGTCACTATTTCTGTCTTCTAAACCAGACACTGGCAGCTCCTCACCGTGCTAAACATTGGACTTTCTCCAGTTCTCTTGTTTGTGCATCAGTTTAAAGATCGATCTCACGTGGCAGAGCCTCTTCTGCTGAGAGTAGCCATGTGTTTATGACCGGGGCTCTGCTTTTTGGTGTGTGGCTCTCGCTGTGACATGGGTACTTCTGGGAGTTGGAACGAATGCAGTTTTGCTCTTTGCCTCCTTAGATTGAGCACTGGGGAAAGGCTCAGCGGCTCTTCCCAGGCTGTGTGCTCTCTGGGACAGTAAGCTCCTGGGGGCTGCTGCAGTACAAGTGACAACCAGCTACTTCATCTGCACAGCTTTTCCAGAAGTAGTGTTTTCTTAACACAAATGACCACTAGCTTCAAAATTTCTAATTTTTCAATTCTTCTACTTCCACAGATTTTTCTTTGATAGCTTTGTGTTGTTTAATGATTTCTCTCCTCTTTCTTTCTTTTTTTTTTTATATACCCAGATTTTCTGCTTTAATAAGAAGCACTTCAAGTTTTCCAGTGCAGTATTCACCAGCTACCTGCTTTCTTATTTCGCTGGCATTGTTATTACCTGGAGGTGGGTCTAATAACAGGAGCACAGCATCAATGTCCTGCATTCAAGTAAGGAAATTAACCTAATAATTGTCTCTTAAATGTGTTCTTTCATTACACAACTCATGGGGGCGAGGGGCAGAGGTCATTTAGCTCGCACAGTGATCACATTGTCATCAGCATAGAAAACCATTATCTCAGTAGGTTATAGCTAATCCTACTGATAGCATTTTAACCAGCCTAATTTTTCCAATAAAGAGAAATATTGATGAGGTAACAAAAACTGGTCAAAAGCACCTATTTAATGAACACCAACTAATCAGCACGGCTAGAGTTTCTTGGAGGAGGTGTAGACAATTTTCACTCCATTCCCACTGCCAAATATACCTGCCAGTCTTTTTTAATTTGTTACTAACATTTATTTTCTTGCTTGTTTTGTGGCATGGAGGAGAGCTTGGCTTTTAGTATTAATTTATTATTGCACATCTTCCTGCCAGAAAGGTTATGTCCACAGTGAGGAGTGACTGCAGCCTATTCAGATGTGGCTAAGACTTGCATTGGTAGCTCAAGGACTGGTAGTAATCCAGCTGTTTTGGTGTGAGATGCAGGTTACAAAATGCACTCACCTGTGTGAGAACTGGGCTGCAGTGGGCTGCACTGGGCTTTTAGTGCTGCACCTCAACCCTGGCCTGCCTTTGGGCAGGCAAGTGTAAAGCTGTCTCCGTTTTAGCTAAACACACTTCGGTCACCTCTTTGACTGGCATGTAAAGGAACTCTTGATGAGCTGGGCTGCTTTGCAGCTCTGTTTCTGGTGGGCAGCCTGGCTCTCCACAGAGCTTATCTGAATGGAGTTGACTTTTCTGTGTTTGAACTCCGGTTTGCTGCTTCCTGGGGCAGGGGCCTTACCTGTCCTCATGGTCCCTCTCACAGCTTTGTCTTGTCTATCTGTCCTCTGGAAAACATCGTCTGAGCCTCTCCATTAATACATTGCTTCTTTGTTTTCCTCTCTGAACATGAAATGCAGACACTTTTGAGATGATTTAGTGTTGTGGAGGCAGGAGCAAAGATCACGGGGCTACATTAGTTATACCTCCGATTAGCTTAACAGCAAAACTTCCATTCAGCACGGGCTATACCTTCACACACCAAAAGTTTTCTGTCTTAAACACAGCTTGTAAGCAGTTCAGGCAGTATTGGATTAGCCCTGCTTTAGTCTGATAGGAGGTTTACTTCCAACACCCGTTCTTTGTTTTCAGAAGGCTGTTGGATTTACTCAGTCTTTGGGAAGTCAGTATTTTTCTCTACAGTGGGATGTTGCTTCAGGCCAAACTGTGTATTTATTCTGACATCTGCTCTGTGATCTGGGCTTGTGCCCAGGTGGCTGCACACTGTACAGCGAGGAGACGGCTGATGGTAGCCTTTGACTCGCTTTTCTCTCTGTGGCCCCACTTCAGACTGCCCAGGGAGCCTGAGAGACGAGATAGACACCAGTGCCTTTTTGTCTTCTCTATTAAAGGTCTTACTGTGATCCTTGTTCTGCAGGTACTACAGCCTTCCTGCACACTAGTGTGTGCTGGAACTGTAGCACAGTGCTAATAACCATTATAATTATCCTCTATACTTAGTTAAAAGTAATCTGGTTGTTATAAAAGAGAGTTAGGATGGTAGAGAGTTAAGCAAGACAAAGGTAAACATGGCATCTAGTGAGAGGAGCTCCTGTGTGACACTGGTAGTATGGGAGCTGTAGAAAAAATTCTGGTTTCTGGCCTGAATGAAAAAAGGGGAAAGAAAAAAAAAAAGTACATGTTTTGACTTTTCTGGTTTACTGTTTTCGCATTCCCTATCTTGTTGTTGAAGAGGAGGAGAGCTCCCACCCCGACTAGTTGCTTATTATTGCTAAACTGCTATTGAAGCACGCTGGAAATGCATTTAGAATCTCTTTCGTGTTCCCTGTCACATAGGGAATCAATACTCGAACGAGACTGTTGCCTCCAGAAGTAACCCCACAGTACCAACTTCCTTCAAATACCTTTCACATTAAGCATTGCCCCCTGGCACGTACCCTTTCCCCAGCCCCGCTCCACCCCGGCTCCGCTGGTCTGTGGTCGAAGTGTTAGGCAACACTTTTTATTAACTGTAATAACAATATTGCAGAGATGGCCAATTTAAACTGAAGTCCCAGCGTAGCCCCGCGTTTCACAGCTGATTCATATTGACGAGCGCTGCTTACCCTGTGAACTGTAAGCTGCTGGAACGAGCAGGGCGGCTGCGGTTTTCTTTCAAGTTACAGGATCCAAAGGCAGCGGTAATTGTTTTTGAAATGTTTCTTTTTATTATTATTAAATAAGTTCATTGTATATGTTGAAGCCTGGATCATTCCTGCCCTGCTTTGCTTCCCTCCTCGCTGCCAGGCCTAAAGTGCAGGAGCAGTGTGTGTGTTTTGGGTTGCTTCTAAGCCATAATAAAAAGATCCTTTCTGCAGGGAGAGGTTGCCATCTCTGCCATTTCCTCAGAAATGTGTAGTCTATAATTAGTCAGGATTTCCAACCCAGAGTGCTAAATGGAAGAGACAGGGCGAACAAGAAACCCAACAAAATAGCTAGTTTTTATTTAAGCTCACATAAAAGTGCAGAAATATGTTAGTCACATATCATGACAGATTCTAGCCCAGCCTAATTCAGTTCTTCATGTGTGTATTGGCATAGGGAATCAAAGACCGTTTGAAAAGATGTGCTTACAAAGTAAAGCACTTTACCAACTGTCAGGAACTGCTTTGAAACACATCCTTACCTCTAGATACTATTTACCTTGAGGATGTACACTGTATATGCTCTCTTCAGCTTAAGGGCCCCAGGCTTGAGTAGCAGCAGTTACTGTATCTTCCAAAAACCCCTTGTAAATTATCACATATGTGCCTTGCAGCACCAGGCTGTTTGCTCAGCAGGCAAACACAATGCAGCAGCATTATTAAATTTCCATGAAGTTTACCAAATTTGCAGGATCAGTAGGGCGGACCCAACAGGGAAGCTCTCCTACCGCCTCCAGCACCTTTAAAGCAGCCGATGGTGCTGCTGATACTTTGCATTCTGCTGTTACTCTACGGCTGTAGCCATCTACTTAATCTCCACAGCAAAGATTAGTTTATTCGATTAAGTCTGTTCCCTATAGACCATCCCCGTAGCTCCTTGGAAGGCATCAAGCCCGTGTGTCTCCAACCTTTTACCAGCTAAAAAGATTCAATAAAGTAATCTTTTCCCCCTCCTTTTATATGATTGGAAAATAAATTGAAAATGAATTTCAGCTATTGCTTGTGTTTTAAATATGAGATAAAGGTCAGCCCCCTCTAGCTATCTCCATAGATGGAGATTAACATGAGCATGTTCCATTATAAAATCATATAGTAGTTTTGTGAATCTGTCAAGTCATCTACAAATATATAATTAGTCTGTTAGATTCTGAAATCAATAAACAATGACTTTTCAGTCTTGTGTCTAGAAAGCTTGGCTGGGGAGTGCTTTAGGCAGAGGAGTCCAAATAGCAAAATGTTTGCACTGTATATATGAAGTTGTTCTCTGGATCTATTTAGATGTCAGAGGTTAATTGAAAATTAGGAGTATGTGTGCTTTTTTTTTATTATTACCTCTTTTTTTTTTTTTTAACTCAAGAAGTCAATTCTAAACTTGGATTTTATTTTTTGTTTTGGTTGTTGCAGCAGTGTGTCAAACAGCGCCTGTTCAAAGCGTAAACTTGCCATTTTCCTTTTCATAGTTGGCTCCAGCGAGATGGTGACTGTGAATGTTTGTAAGGCAACATTCATAGACATATTTATACAAGGCATGTGTTCACCGTTTGTCATCACTGTCACAGAACATGATTTCCCGGGTCAGAAAATTGACTTCAAAGCTTGACCCTGAAGATTTGACTTGCCTGTTTGCTTATTCTGGTTCAAGATGTGATGTCAAAAGCTGTCCTATTAGTGGCACCTTTTCACATTTAGTTTGCTCAGGTTGATAATAATGATACTGGAAGGACCGCATTTTGATGTTGAAAGAGATAGGGGAAGGAGCGCTGCCAAAATTGATGGCGCTGACAGTAGGAGATGAGATTGGGAAAAGATATATTAAAATGTGAATATTACTGTAAGTGACAACATTCCTTTGTTAAAATTCTATACATCATCATGAAATTAACTTCATTGGTCTATCATCTTCCTAAATTAGTATGATTGGGTATTTTTATACAGCATAGGTACTGTTTATGTACCAATTGAAAGTCAATATATATATATATATGCTTACATATGCAGTTTTTAAAGTGGATTAATTAGAATATGCTGATTAGCATGGGTTACACCATGTTTCTTTTAATTATTCATTTTAGTAGTGAATTTTGATATGTAGAAATTCATTGTTTCTAAAGTCTGTTTGCCTTAGAAACAGGACAGTATAATCTTATCTCCAGCTCTCAAAATCTGAACTGCTGGCATTCCTCTCCTGCTTGTGGTAGTGTGGCATTGCTACATGTTGTTGGATATACATAAGGGTCTGACAGGTTCCAGGGTTTTCAAAGAATAAAACAAGTTAAAATTAGATTACCAAAACACTTAACAAGGAGACATTTGTGGCAGAATAAATGTCAAATCAATAACTGGATGCTAACAATTGAGTATCCTGGGTTTTAACTAATGATTACCTGTTTATTGATCTACCTTGTGACACCAAAGTACAGAAATATTGTGATATTCCTTATAAAAGAAAAGAAAAGGAAAGGCAATCTCATGCAGCATGAGATCTGCTTCGGTGATAGTTTTTGTAGCGTGATTTGGTTGACTCCAGTGGTGCCGTTTGCTGCTAGTAAAGATAAAGCAGATGGGCTTCCCATTTTAATATGCCCTCATAACAATTACTTTATGTGAGGTCATATTCTCAAAGTACCCCTGACACTTAGCTGGCATAGACCCCGGTGGAATGTAAAGTAGCCAGTGTGTAAGGTCACTCAGAGAGGAGAATCAGGACCAGGAGCCTTGCTTAGGGGGCAGCCTTCATCAGCCCTTCAGCTCCTGCATTGTGCAGTACCAATAGGTTTCACTTGTCAATTTAGAACACTTAATAATCATTTCATTCCCTATGTTTGCTTGGGTTTATAATTTTAAGGTGACTAGCACTCACATTTAGGGCATTTTTTTTTTTCTTTCACCTCACCATTTTAGCTGCTGCACAATTCCCGCTCCATTAGGGATTTATGGAGTTGTCTGTTCCTTCCCTAAGTGCGTTCTGAACCCCTTTGCACTCTCAGGCAAGAGCTGAAGGTGTCTCTCCGTGTTCAGTGGTTTCTCAGTGCTTCCTTAGGTGTGGTGCTGGACACAGTGCTGCTCTCGGGCGGGCTGCAAGCTTCCAAGCATCATAATTGTCATTTCAGTCTTAGGAATTAAATTATACTCATTTTTAGGCTTTTTTATCTTGGTGTTCACAGTGTGTTGCTTTGGGGTATTTTGGTGGGGGGTTTTGTGTGGTTGGTTGGTTGGTTTCTCTTGGTTTGTTTTGGTTGTGGTTTGCTTTTTTTGTTTGTTTGAAATAACTTCTTCCTGTGCTGTTTATATATCTAAAAAAATATACCTTTATTTCTGTTTGTAACCAGGGAATACACTCCCATGGAGGGCCCCTGGTGTCTGTTCAATGGATCTAGCACTAAAATGGATGGGGTTCCCAGGAAGGAGAACAGGCGAGAGACACCAGTCAACAAGTCATGTAGCAGTTGGAGTGTGGGGCAGGTGTGGAGTGGCGCTTACTTGGCACCAGTCACTAATCCCCTGGCAAATGCTCTGATTTTCAAATGGTTATTGGTTACACTTTTTGAACTGTGGAGAATTTTAGTCCTAGAATGCACTTAAAAAGCTCCATTTTAATATTTTTTTCCTATAGAGTAGTGATTTCAGAATACTACCACATGCCCAGCGGGAAGAAAAGCAGACAAACTTTTAGCAAAAGAGCCAATTTGGGAACGTGTGTGACTCTGGGCAGCATTTATGTATCCATATTTGTCTATGTCATCCTCAGAACCTGCACTTTCTGATAGCGTGCAATTTATATCCTGCAAAGCAAATATAAAGCAGCCCTGTAGAAATAGCCAATTTCTGCCAACTTTGCTTGGAAGTACATTGCACTCCCACAAAAATCCAACAGTGGTGCATGAATATGGAGTGCACAACTGGACCTGAGAGACAAATGTCATCAAACTGTTAGTGGGATTTGATGGAATGAAACTTGTCCTAATGGTCTGTTTTTATTGAGGTAGCTGTTAGCACAAGTAAAAATGATACAATATCAGCTAAATCAAGACAATTGCTCAGGAATAGGTTGCCTAAATATGTTGTATCTTACTGACTGAGCTGGTGCGTGCGTGCAAATTTATATATGCAAAATTCATTGAGCGGCCCAATAAAAGCTATGGGGAGACTAAGTCACAGTCAACTCTCTTGAACATATTGCTTACAAAAATGACAAAGTGAGTAGGAATGCGAATCAAACTGCAAACAGTAAATACCCAATATTGTTTGTTCCACCCATGGCTTTTCAAATGAACAGAAGATTGACACCTTTCCAATGAAGACATGTTGGGGCCAGGGGGTAGGAGAGAGGAGATGTCAAACTAATTCAGTAAAAATCCCTAAGAGGTGTGACACACACTCTACAGTTGTTATTAGAGAATTTTGTCTTCAAGAAAAAAGTCACCTTGACTTTAAAAACTAACCAAGTCCTGAATGATATGCTAATTATGATGCATCTCTTTGACTAAATGGTTGAATAAGTTTTTAAGCACTCTTCTTGCTTAAGTGGCTGACATGAAGTCCTTCCTTACTTTTTTTTTTCCCCACTCCCCCTAAACAGAGAGTTGGTTGGTCAAGTTGATCTCTTGTTTGAAATTCAATCAAGGGCATTAAAGTGTAAACCAGTTGGAAAAACAAAGAGCTTAGGGAAATCATTTGCTTAAACAACAACAAACAAGCACTGGTAATCTTCTTACAGAAATTAATGAAGGGAAAACCCCCTCAGCTTGGGTGGATAATGATCCTTAGCTATCATGTAACAAGCCTAGAAGGTTTAGGGAGAAGGTGAAAATTAAGAAAGCTGGATTAAACTGAACTTCCAGAGGAACAAAAAGAAATTCAGGATAAAGATCTGTTCTCCCAATTTGAGATTGAAAAGTAGTTCTGAACTAATAGGAGCTTAATCCTTTATGCAAATCTGGTTTAAAGTTAAGTTTTCATCTCTGAATGTTTTCTATTTCTATGGTACAGCTAATAAGTACTTAAAAGTAATTCATAGAACTATCTTGTTAATAGTCGTTTTATGTAATGAAAGCTTTTTCATCAGGTAGAGCTATAGAACCAGTAAAAAATTGTGAAAAAATGTTACCTTTATCTTCCTTTGATTGTCTTTAATGCTTATTCTTTACTAATTAATCTCTTCAAATTATTTAACCACAAAATTGAGATCTCTTCACATTAGAGCCTACCCCAGAGGATATTCATAAGGGACTTCCTGATAACTCAACAAAATTTAATTAGTTTTCTCAGTACCGACATGTTTATCTTTTAATATTGATAGGAGCTACCTCCACTTCAACTGAGAAACTAAACTTCCATTTCAGTCAGTCCTCACTGAAACTACAAAGCTACTATTATGTCAGATGTACTTTTACTTACCAAATATTCATAGCTATTTCAGGAGAAGTCTTTAATTATCCTATCTCTGTTTAATGTGGAAAAAGATCGTTGAACCTGCAGTTAATTCTCCTTTCCCCTCTCTTCCTCCACAAAAGAAAAAAAAAGGCATTCAAGTTGTCTTCTGTTTTTCCCCTTATCTTAAGATAAGGGAGAGAGGGGAAGGCTCATCATTGCTCAAGGTTTGTTGTAAGTCAGTGGAAGTGCTGAAAAGCAAAGTGATGGAAATACATATTTTGAAATTCTGCTAGGGCAGGTGGAACAATTCTCTGTCAAAATATCACATGAAAGCTTTACTAATTAAATGAAAAAGTGGTATGCAGGGATGTGGGTTCTGTCTCTAGGCAGACCCCGGGGGAAACCAGTTGTCGGTCTTCGCCCACCCCAAACTCAATCCTAATATAGTGGCAGTTGTAGGTGGATGTTCATTTAGGCTCCGAGCCCACAAGCACTTCAAGGCATAATCAGATTTATGGGACTGTTTGCAGTGCATCAAGTTACCCACATACCTAGGCATGCCTTTGCAGGGCTGAAGCATTGCCTTATCTGGTGATACGCAGCTCACCTAGTTTTGGAGGAAGGTAACACCAGCGGGTATAAGAATTTCAGTGGACAGGTCAACTGGATATGTCTGAAATGCACTACACGTGGTATGAAACCTGCTGGAAAATATTACTTAATCTTGAGGGACAGGGGGCAGGGAGGAGCACGGGGGAAAACTGCCTTTAAAATAAGAGCAGTAATAATTACTTTAAAGGGTTGTACTGTGGTTGTACCTTGCTGTTAAGCCTAACGTCCTCCTTTGACAGAATTTCTCCTGGCTTATTCTCAAACACATTTAAAGTCTTAAGTAGTACTAAGTCAATGAAGCTGGTGATACTTCAGAGTTCTTAGAGACTGATTGGTTTACATTTCAGCATAGATTAGATCAGACTGAGCAGAAGACACTTCATATGAAATATCCTCGAGTGTGTAATCTATTGATTTAATTTTGTAGCCTCAATCTAGAATTTAAGTGAAAAGACTGAAATAAGAAGTTCTTCACATTTACTTCACTGAGACTCTCTTCACAGCTTGTCAACAATTCCCTACAAAAACAGACAGGAAATTAAACGCTTTTGAAAATTTGAGTAGCTGCCTAAAATATTCCAGTTAAAATCTGTTTATTCCTCTTCTGTCTAGAAGAACTTCCAAGAATATTAGAAGGAATTTTTAAAATCATGCTTAAAATAATGATTGAATCAGCGTTTACAGAGTTTTTGAAACAAAAAACCAGTCTTGCACAAGATTTGCCTTTAGATCTCTCAAGTTAGACTAAAACATGCCTTCAATATAGCATTTTTAAGAAACTGTTTCCCTTTCAACCATATTGATATAGAAACAGAATCATTCTAAGCAGTCTTTCTTTAAACTGGTATATTTGCAGTCCTTACTGGGTCCCTGTCTCTATAACCTTCAGCACTTCCAAGCCTAGAAGGCATTTCCTCTCAGAATATCCCTGCCCAGTAGGGCAATGGAGTTGTCCTTGTTTGGCAATCAGGGAACTGGGGCACAGAGAGTCTCAAGTCTTGATCCTCAAAGGTATTAAGATGCTTAATATATTTCTTACAAAAATTTAGAAGTCTTAATTAGTTTCACTGAGAGTTAGGAGCGTAACAGGAGTATGGTTTCTAAATACATTTGAGTATCTTGACCTAAATGATCAAGAGATTCTCATAGCATAGGGATTTCAATTAGGTTTCCCAAATCTTAGGCTTGATGATTTAACTACTGGGCCACTCTCTTCTTTAACTGCACTCCTGCAGATTGCTACCTGAATCTTACTGGGGAGTAGATGACACGGAGCCGTGAAAAAACATTCATGGTTAGAGATACAAATGTCCCTTGAACCTATAACATGGCATACCTTGCATTTTCTAGTGTGTACCAAAACTTGATATGAACCAATCTAATAACTGTGAATACATCCATCCAAATAATGGCTAGCCAAGGCCAGGTTTACTGTCTGCTTTCCCTTGAAGCCCTTATCATTTTCAATGCAGTGTATGACTGATGCAGCGTAGTCTAAATCAAATGACTCTTAAAATGAGAAAGCTAGTAGTCCAAAGATTTTGGGACTCAGAAGAGGAGAGCATCTGTTATTTTTCCAAGTTTTCTAGCACATCTGCCTATGTTTTTAGGTGCTGAGTAAAGATAACATGAAGGTGATTGTGATCCTTTTCAGCAGTGGGCCAGTAGTTACATCTTGAGAGAAACTATGTGCAGGAAAGAAAAAAAAAGAAAAGAAAAGTGGGGATTCCTTAAGGAAGAGACCTAGTCTAAGATGC